>VSDK01008495.1:0-107247 GCA_009767595.1 Symbiodinium kawagutii
CCACACCTTGCTCTCACGGATTGCAGGTCACTGTCGGACCATCTGGATGCAGAGGTCCCGGCAAAAGTGACTGACAAGCGTCTGGGAATTGAACTGAGTGCGATCCACGAAAATCTATGGAAGGACGGACGCAGAACATTCCGATCCATGAAGGGAGGTGACCAAGTCCGTTGGACCTCTACTTCGACTATGGTTGCGGACGCACTCACGAAATTGATGAGACCAGATTTGCTGATAAAAGTCCTGAACAGCAATCTGATCCGAGTGGAAGGTATTGAGACGCACCGAGCCAAGAAGAAGCGCTGACTTAATTAGTTTCAATGTACAGCACACATGACCCCTGAAGACTTGGTTGAGTGTGAAGAGAACCTAGTCACGCGCCAGGTTGTCATGTGTAACTTTCACATCCCCCGCTGACATGGGCTCAACAGGGCCCTTGAGTCATTCGCGGCGCGCAAAACATGGAGTGCTGAGACATCGGACTGTCACGATACCGATCAGTTTCCATAATTGTTTTCCTTATTATTGTTGGTGGAAATCCCCCATTAGTTGGTTAGTTAATATTGACCCATAGCCAGATATAGCTGGTATATCCCCTATAGTTTCTAGTTATCATCCCCTATTAGTAACCATTATAACCAGCCATTGGTTGGTCAATATTGACCCATAGCCATATAATATATATAGCTGGTATATATATATATATATATCCTACTATTGTTCCTTATTATACCCTATTATTAACCATTAACCATTGGTTGGTTGGTCAATATTGACCCATAGCCATATAATATATATAGCTGGTATATATATATATATATATCCTACTATTGTTCCTTATTATACCCTATTATTAACCATTAACCATTGGTTGGTTGGTCAATATTGACCCATAGCCAATTAGGACTTGGCATCGGGCCAACTGTTTCGCAGATTCAGTGCCAGCTCTAGGAGACGGACGAAGCACCGGGAGAAAGGCGCTCAACCAGCTGTGAATCATCACCCATGAAGTTGTTGGATCATCACCCGAAACAGCATGTCATGATGATTCATGATGGTTGATTTTTGTTTGTCATTGTATGCTTAATTGAATTGTCATAGGATTGGATATGTTGCTGAAGTCTTGTTTTCACTGCTCACTTGGAGCCAGAGTTGATTGGATTCGCGGTGTTGGATTGCTCTTTCTTGGAATGTGTTGCTTCCACGCAGCTTCGACATGTGATGGTCCCCATGGGGCTGTTTGGTGCTGAAACGCAGGACTGTCATGTATGTGCCCTATTAGCCCTTGGTGTCATGATGGGTAAGGAAGTATACAAGTATAGGTACTCATGATTCTTCTGTTTAATCAGTAATTAGGCACTATAATCTAGTATATACACGTATTTCTACATTATATTTATATATATATATATATATATATTGAGGGAGAGATAGTTGTGGTCACTTATGATTTCTTTGATGTCTTCTACGCAAGCATACGGTTCTGATGACAATTAAGGAGTCACAAGATGCGAATTACTGAGCATGTCAGCCATTGCGGAGCTCTTGTCAGGCTGGAAGTGTTGGAAGAATACACTTCTTTGCGCTACTACCAGGAGACATTTCCGAGCCTGCCTTAGATCAGCACAGTTTGTTGCTGTGAGCGGTGCATGACCGCTTGTGTATCAGATAGAGCATACTGAGGGTGCACCTCTTTGGAATGTGCGAATGTTTGCCAAGCTGTGTCTATCACCGTTGCATCCCGAAGATCAACCACGAAGCAAACAGGACCGTCTCAAGGTGCTCCATGGCTATTTATGCTATTTGATTGGTGTCCTAGACTGCTGGCAACAGTCGTCACATGTTTGGGGTGCTTCTGATGGATGTTGGACCACACAAGAGTAGCACACTCAAATTTTGCCTTCAAAGGTGTTACATGGTGCACATCCAATGTGACCATCCGTCCTGGATTGTTGTCTTCCAAACGGGCTGGAATACCACTGCCCAGTCTTGCGCATTGCCAGTATCACGACGGTACTCGGCGATACCTTCAAGATCTACGATATTCACAGCCAGGAGTCGATGAGTCAACCGTTTCATGTGGAAGGCGCTAATTTTCTTCGGTAACCCCTGAAGTGCGTCAACCATTGCAGTCTGCTCCAGTTGCAAACAGGACAAAGTCTTGGGTCAACAGCAGCTAAGGCCGATGTGCGTTGACCGTCTTGATGAGCTAGTTTCAGAGCAGGAGATGGTATGGGGCTGGCTGTTTTCATGTGGTTGGGTCATCCAGTATGAAAGAGTTATTTAGGCAGTGACGTTTTTTTTGAACCAGAGTATCCTTCAAGTCACCATGCAATGAATGGCAGCAGTAGTTGTGAACTTGGCATGCTTGTTGTTTGGGATCACAGTCATTCCGGAACTCGACACAATTGTGTGAATAAGCACTAACAGGAGGATAAAGCACCACAGAATGATCTTCACTGCCTTACCTAGAAGTCATTTTCACGGTTGATTCGGCCCACTTCCTTTGTGGCTCCTAATGAAATGTTTAGGTGGCTCCCAATGAAATATATGTTCCTAATGGAATATGTTACAATATGATAATATGTTTCTCCGATTTTCTTGTTATTGTTCGTCATCACATCGTCCTCGTTACCATGTTGATACTACTATTGACACTGTAGGATGATAATTGGCAATGATTGTGCTTTCTCACATATTGTTCAGTTTCGCTGCTTTAGCTTCTGCAGTACTCAATGTTAATTACAGGTATTGTTGTTTCTTAATTGTTGCATATCATTTTGTTGGTAGTTCTATACGTGTCTATTTCCCCGCCATATTTGAGATGGTTGTTTGATGAACTATATTTTTTTTCGTTTGATGAACTATATTTTTTGGGGGGATGGCTTCCAACCACCAACCAGTGCTGGTTCTGTCTGTGTTTGGGGGCAAATTCCTGTGACTTCGAGCCTTGCACCGGGCGAGGATTCATCCTGCTGGTGCAGATCCACTACATCTGCAGTTGCTGCAGGCAAGAGTGCTTGCTGTTGGTGGATGTTGGTGGTATCATGGATTGGCTGTGTGTTAAAATCTATTCCACCAGGATGATGAACATCCATTTACCAGAGGTTCACTTTGGGTAGAGGATTTTGACCCAGACCCATGTAGATGAATAAGTACAATAATTCATGAATTCAAATATGTGCATTGCGTGTATGTTTTTTCGGATAGATTGATATGATTGATATGATCTACTTGTGCACATGTATGTGTTCCCTTTACTAAGTGTTCAAAGCACCGAAGACATCCGAAGATATTTCGTGCACTCATTTGATATTTTTCGAGATTCCATTTTTAATTGGTATAGCAAACCAACAAGTTTCGAAGGGTCAAACATGGCATCAGTTTGTGCCAAGGGTTTCCTCCAGTTGTCCAACGGTCATGATTCCAATGCTCCCTTGCTCCGCTGCTCCGGTCCTTTGGCTTATATGTGTACCCAGTTGACTGCACATGATACCACGGCTTGTTTTAGCCACTTCAATCCTACCAACCAATCTTGGGGATTTGCCAGTGAGTTGCTTGGCACATGCTTCAGGTCGCTCAGTGGGCACTAGCAGTTGGGCTTGTTGTATGATGCTTAAGACTTCTAATCGAACCCTGGGGCTTTCGGGCACAATGCCGACGGCTCCAAAACGCGGCTATACCAGCAATGCTTCGGAATGTGCGAGTGGAAGTCATCCGGACATCGATCTGCAGCTTCGGTCCTTACATGGAGAAGAAGTGCTGCTGAGAGTCCCTCGCAGCACCCTGGGCCGAGAGGTCCACCAGATGGCCTCCAAGAGATTCCGAGCATCGAAGCCAGGCCAGGCCGCTGAGTGTATCAGTTGGGGGATTCTATCATCGATCATTGGAGCTCATCAGATGCAATGGACCGATGCCCCCAAACGTTAGCCAAGTTGGTTCATGGGTAGGGTAACTACATGTAACTACCAATCACGGTACATATAACTTTACTACAGTGGCTTATTGACCAACCTGTCGCTAGGTGGCCCCACCTTTTGGGATTCAAAGGATCATCATCACATGGTTTGGGAGTACAATGATGAACCAACAAGGATGCTGAACACCAATCCTCAGCACTGTTCCGACGGGAAACTGCTGAGGTGCAAAGCTCACTTTACATCATGGTACATCGAAGTTGAGGCTGGGGCAGAGCTTGCAAGAGCAAGGCGTTGCAGGCGATACCGCAGCATTGTCATGCACATGCATCAAAACAGATCTGTACCGTGCATGGTTGCGCGTTCAAGGTCGTGAAAGACCCGAAGAAGAGTTTGCACTTGATGGGGTGACGTCGCTGAAAAGGGCCATCGACGGAGTGTATTTGCAAAACCTCCCTCCGAGTCTCAAAAACTTAGAATTTGACAGCCGCTTCAATAGCAGACTGGATGGTGCGACCTTGCCCAGCAATCTTCAAAACTTAACTTTTGGCGACAATTTCGACCAGAACCTGGACGGAGTGACCTTGCCCTGCAATCTTCAAAGCTTGACGTTTGGCAACAGCTTCAACCAGAGACTGGATGGGGTGACCTTGCCCAGCAATCTTCAGAGCTTGACGTTTGGCAGCAGCTTCAACCAGAGCCTAGATGGTTTGACCTTGCCCAGCAATCTTCAAAGCTTGACGTTTGGCAACAGCTTCAACCAGAGCCTTGATGGGGTGAACTTGCCAAGCAATATTCAAAGCTTGACATTTGGCGACAATTTCGACCAGAACCTTGATGGTGTGAACTTGCCAAGCAATCTTCAAAGCTTGACGTTTGGCAGCAGATTCAACCAGAACCTTGATGATGTGAACTTGCCAAGCAATCTTCAAAGCTTAACTTTTGGCAACAGCTTCAACCAAATTCTGGACAGAGTGACCTTGCCCAGCAATCTTCAAAGCTTGACGTTTGGCGACAACTTCGACCAGAGCGTGGACCGAGTGAACTTGCTGGACAGAGTGCGTTTGCCCAGCAATCTTCAAAACTTGACGTTTGGCAACAGCTTCAACCAGAGCCTAGATGGTTTGACCTTGCCCAGCAATCTTCAAAGCTTGACGTTTGGCGACAATTTCGACCAGAACCTGGACGGAGTGACCTTGCCAAGCAATCTTCAAAGCTTGACGTTTGGCAACAGCTTCAACCAGAGAATGGATGGAGTGACCTTGCCCAGCAATCTTCAAAGCTTGACGTTTGGCAACAGCTTCAACCAGAGAATGGATGGAGTGACCTTGCCCAGCAATCTTCAAAGCTTGACGTTTGGCAACAGCTTCAACCAGAGAATGGATGGAGTGACCTTGCCCAGCAATCTTCAGAGCTTGACGTTTGGCAGCAGCTTCAACCAGAGCCTAGACGGTCTGACCTTGCCCGGCAATCTTCAAAACTTGACGTTTGGCAACAGCTTCAACCAGAGCTTGGATGGTCTCACCTTTCCCAGCCATCTTCAAAGCTTGGAGTTTGGCAAGAGCTTCAACCAGAGCCTTGATTTCGGCAACAGCTTCAACCAGAGCCTTGATTTCGGCAACAGCTTCAACCAGAGCCTTGATGGTGTGAACTTGCCAAGCAATCTTCAGAGCTTGACGTTTGGCAACAGCTTCAACCAGAGCCTTGATGGTGTGAACTTGCCAAGCAATCTTCAAAGCTTAACGTTTGGCGACAGCTTCGACCAGAACCTTGATGGTGTGAACTTGCCAAGCAATCTTCAAAGCTTGACGTTTGGCCACGGATTCAACCAGAGCCTAGATGGTTTGACCTTGCCCAGCAAGCTTCAAAGCTTAACTTTTGGCAACAGCTTCAACCAAATTCTGGACAGAGTGACCTTGCCCAGCAATCTTCAAAGCTTGACGTTTGGCGACAACTTCGACCAAAACCTGGACGGAGTGACCTTGCCCAGCAATCTTCAAAGCTTGACGTTTGGCGACAACTTCGACCAAAACCTGGACGGAGTGACCTTGCCCAGCAATCTTCAAAGCTTGACGTTTGGCTTCGAATTCGACCAGAAGCTGGACGGAGTGGCCTTGCCCAGCAATCTTCAAAGTTTGGAGTTTGGCGGCATCTTTGACCACAGCCTTGATGGTGTTAATTTGCCCAGTACTCTTGAAAACTTGGAGTTTGGTCCTTGCTTCAACCAAAGCCTGGATGGTGTAAACTTGCCGAATCTACAGAGCTTGTCGCTGTATAACTCTGTGGTGTTGAGCTGCTGGTGACTGGTCTTTCCATTGGCACTCTGCATGCTCCCACCAGAAAGGGGCGCTTTGCAAATCGTCGAGTGGCAATGACTGTGAAAATCCTTGACCACGGTGAATCTTGGATAGCCCTTAGCCCATCATGAAAAACCCATTGCGACAAAATCATGATTCAGCCTTCTCAATCATCGTTCACCGTTAATTATGGCCATATCATGCCATATCCATATCCATCATATCCAGTATTAATTAGTCAACCATTGACCATGATTGTCAAGCGTTCTCTCCCATGCCTCAGCCATGTGTTGAGGTTTCACCGTTAACCATGGCACGGTGCCACTGGCTACTAACCGTGGCTAGTGTACATCATCAACCGGTATCAACTATTGCTAGTTAATCATTTGTAATTAACCATGATTCACAATGAATTATGAACATATCAATCCATCATTAATCAACCACTATGAAACATCATTGACAACCACCAATCATCATGAAGCATCATGAGCCGTTATCCACCTTGAATTGGCCAATGTTTTGACATTCACCATTCACCATTGATTTGTCATTGATTGACAATTGACAAGGAACTGTGGCCATTAACCATGGCTAGCATCCATTATTAACCATTGACAGCCGTGGTTATTACATGTTATTAATGGGGAATAGCCATCGCTATTGCTGTTGTTGTTTACCATGGTTATTTCATCGTGGTTCATCATGAACCATTATTGCTTATTAATCATCATTCACCGGTCAATCAGCCAATATCAGCCACTACTACTGCAATGTCAACCTCTTAATACTAACCACCCCAATAGAGTAGGCCAACTGGCCGGTTCGCAATAAATACCTCCCCTTCTCCAAATTTGGTGGAAAATGTCAATAAGTAATACTAAACTCATGTTCCAGATGTTGGATGATTTGTGATTTTAATATATTTTAATCATCCCTAACAAGTAGGCAATTCATTTAGCAATACTAAAGTAGATTCTGGATTTCCTGCCAATTGGATTTCTGATTCCCTTTTCTAAAACACTCGCAACCCTCCAAATAATTGTTTTCCAAGTTTATTCTGGGGGGGGGGTTGAAAGAAGTCCCGAGGGGGGGTCACTATCAAGGTTCCAACACTAGTCGTCATTAGCCTTGGCTAATTAGCCTTGAATTAACCATGAATCCAACACTAAACCATCATTAATCATGTTTAATCATTTTTGACCATTAGCTGGTTATTAATCAATGACAATCATAAATTATCACTAACAATCATGAATCATCACAAACCGCTTCAGATTACTGACACCATGACACCTTACTAATTGCAGTTTCAAAATTATGCATCATGAATCATGATCAACCATCAATCACTATATAACCATGCAAAGCCGTCACTTCCCGGATTGTCGGTTTGGCGGCCTGGATGCGTAGCGATGACTAACATGATCAATTACAGCCCTTTGCAGAATGTTCGAAGAATCGAAAGTCCACGAGGATCAGATTTTGTTGTGGATTTTTTCACTAGCCGTTGGTTTGGAGGGAGCTAATGAGCCAGGGGTACCCACATAGTCTTTCAAAGGGGTAGCTCAGGAGCTGCTAGGAGTACCGCGTAACCAGATGGTAGCTCAGGTGGTTCGGTTCATCTATCAGATCCAAGTTGTCCACTGATGGATCCAAATGATCTGTTTCAGGCTCTTGGGGAGATCTCTTGCATCAGGTCCTTTGAACGCTGAAGCTGGCACAGCCCCTGTGTTGAAGTACCTTGGCGGAGCTGTTGGGTTGCATCCACATGGAAGTGAACATCATTTCATTTGAGTCATGAAAACAAGAACCACGCTGTTGGTTTGGTGGTTCTGGTGGGGCGGCGGGCAGTGTGGAAACCAAGATTCACCATCAATTCATCATTATTTACTGATGGTAGAGATTGTTGAGCATTGTGAGTCAATTGTATGATGATTCTCAATCTTTCATTATCACTCATTCTTGAGCAACTGTTGGCCACCATAGGAGCATCACATTCCTGTTCGCTTAGCCATTCTGAAAAGATATTAGCCACCACTAGGTCACCCTTTAGTCACCACTCTCCTCAATTAGTTGCATGCTTACCCTTCACTCTGTGAACTAACGCGGCACTGGAAAAACACCCGTTTTGTAGGAAAACCCAGCTGGAAATCAGCTATAAAATCTCATAAATGCCGCATTTTCCATTGCAAATGGTTAGTTTGCAAATGGTTAGTTTGCAAATGGTTAGTTTACCCATGGTTAGTTTACCCCCATGGTTAGTTTACCCCCATGGTTAGTTTACCATTCTCATAAATAGTTTACCAAAGGGTCGGTGGTTGCCTCAGAGGCGCATTGGCAGCGACGTCTTCGCCACTTCGAGTCTCGATGTGATCTCCATGCAGCTGGCAGGTGCGCCCGGGCCTTGCCCACGGGGGGTTCACCGGGGGCGGTGGGCGAGTGTTCCAATGTGTTCCCCATGGGAAACAACCCCCGAAGTGGCGAAGAGATGCGAAGAGTCGTGTTGTTTGAACTGGTGTTCCCCATGGTAATTCTAACTTGCTGATGGTCGACAACTTGATGGGTAATGATGGTGAAACAATAATGATTGTTTCATGTGACGATGGTGTTATCATGGTTAATGACAGTTAATTAATGAACTTTTAAATGATACATCATCAGCAGCTGAGTGTATTGTTGGACAACGCATGGTCCATTCGTGGATGTATGATCGTCCACGGGGAAGAGCAAGTGAGCAGTAGAGCCACTCTTCGCGTTCATGTCTTTGAGGTCGCTGCAATGTTCTTCTAGCCCTGTTTAGGCACCTTTGGCTGATAACACTAGTTTGTAGATGTTTGTAGCCATGTGTTGGGAATTGCATCGGGCATGTTCTACAAATGTTCTTCTAGCAGTTTTCTTCTAGCCTGTTGTAGGCTTTCTTTAGCCGATGCAAAAACTTGGGAATTCTCGTCCAGGCCTTGCAACACTTTTTGACCGATCAACATGAGATGTGGCGGACCCGCAGCCTCAGGAAGTTGGGATTCAGCCGCTGCTCAGCCGGTGCCCCAGGTGTTTGTTGATCAACCACCATTGGCCGCAGCCAACCATCATCCTCAGCCAGCAACATGAAACATCATTTTTCGTCAGTAGGCCTAAGAAAATCGTTCATAAATCTGAAATGCTCAAGATTTGCCTTAAGATGTACATGTTGAAAGATGTGCATGTTGATCTTGAGGATGCCAGGTGATCTTTGGGTTGCCAGGAACCACTAGGAACCCCCCTGGTGCCACCTCCTTCAAAGGTGCGATGCCTTACTGCACCAAGTGGCCACGTGGCTCTCGGAGCAGCAGCTGACCATGCGAGACGTGGCCTTCTCAGAGGTTCAGGCGAGGCTGGGGGGAGCGATTCGGAGCCGGGGGGATCCTTGTAGGCCCCTTTCAAGGGAGAGTCCATCATATCAATTTGTATCTTAAAAAAGATTAATCTGAACATCTAAAAAGTTTGAAAGCTCAATTATTGAGTAGCAATCATTGGTTGTTTCGAGTTTTTTAGACATATATCATGATGACTATGATGATTATGCTTATGCGCTTGATCATGATAGTTGGCCATCTCTGAGCCCATGGTTTTGGCTTGATTTCCCACGGGACAAGCTGGATGGAGGATTCTTGATGTCAAAGTGCTCCTACTGCTTCGCGCACAACATGTTCATGCAGTGAATGGTTTCTTTTCAGAAAATGCATGGGATTATTGTTATCAAGCTCTTGTAAACGCATTGTAGTGTCTATTCCTGCACCTCAATGTGGGAATACGTTTACAGTACAATCAATACAGGACCTTTTCGATGTTTTTTTTTATCTCACGCTTTTTTGAAATGGTGATGGAAAGCCTGGAAATCTGTACCGTGTTTGTTTTCTCGTGTTTTCTCTAAGCTGTCCCATTCAAAATGAGCAGACGTTTCCTTTCTATGTCAAAGTAACGAGATTTAGATGATTCGCCGGTCATAGTTATTGAATGTTGTTGACATTGTCATTGTAGAAGGTTCATGAGTCCTCCGAACTTCAACAGAAATTCATCTTGACATCAGCCAGGGCACCTGTTTCCTGGTGGATGTTGGAGATCACCAGAAATGGCTGCTGACTAATTAACCAGAATGGTGATGATTGACTCATCGCGTATCCCGAATAGAAAATGGTTGGTTTATCGCGCGTGAAATCCACAACTGCCACGAATGGTTGTACACGGATCTTTTGATTCAAAATTTCTGTGAAGGTACTAGATAGATCCAACAGAAATGGCTTGTCTTCTGAAGTGTGACGTCCAATCAGCACTCGGTCGACCTTCTGCGCGTCGCACTGCAGGTTTCAGACCTGACTTGTTTTGAAGCGGTCAACGCGGTGTACGCCAGGCGCTGGGAATTGTTGCAGGTTGTCCCACACTGGTCAACTCTACGAGTACAGGAAGCTACCCACAGTTGCGAGGACCACTTACAATCATGCTTGTTACGCCCTGAAAAGGGTCTCCTTGCGTTGGATGGTTGAACTGCTTCGTGGAGACTTGTAGCGTGACTATTTGTCCTCGTGGATACTGGCCAGCACTTGACTTTGCAAGCATCGCTATCTCCAATCTCGTTTGGCTGGCACCTTACCTAATTCACATTATAGAACAGAGATTAGCATACTACATTAAGATGTCTATCTTATGAGCAAGTATGTTTGAGCATCATCAGGCACTAGCCATGTTTCATCATGGCTCACCACAATCACCCCATGCAGCATGCGCTGGAGGCATTTTTGCGAAAACCCTCCTGCTCGAGTTTGCATCGAGACACCTCTACCAGAAGGTCCCGGGCCCAGGTACGGTTCATCCAACGCAGCAGTCGAAAACCCTCCTGATTCGTTATGTTTATAGCTTGTACTTGACAAGTAGGGCATGATTATGCACTAAATATGAATCAATTTGTGAATGGGTCCCCGGACGGCAGTAAAGGGCATGATATTGTTTTGCACAAAGAGACTACAAGACTTTTCGTTTTTGCTTTCATTATTGCAGAACGGCATGTGAGCAATGATCATTGACCAATTTTTCACTGCAAAAAATAAAAGGACAATTAGGGTCAGCTAGGCCAGCCACGGGTTGTTCTCGTCAGAGCATCATTGAGATTACCATGCTATGTCAGACTGTCGTCAAAATGCAGTCAATAGCTATGGAAGATTTCAGGAGTGTATATGTTTCTAAATGTCTGATTACCCTCAACCAGAACAGAACTTGTATCAATCAGCAATAGTGTCAATCTCTCCTTGCGTGTGCAAAGAACCCCTATTTCCATCAGCCAGAGCCTGGGCAAGTTTCCGGGAGCAGCATCCTGTTGAATGTGGTTTAAGATTGACGTAACGCCAGCAAGATCACTTGATTGGGTAAGCCATTGCTTGTACACCAGTTGTGGAGGAATCCATTTAGACTGCGTTACCAGCTGTGAGCGACGGGCTTCGAATACACAAACGTCTACAAACGTATGTTTCTGTTGATGCCGCAGTTGATGTTGTTGTTCCTGGTGTCAATGTAGGCGTTGTGGTTGGATGTTGTGTTGTTCTTGTTGTTGTGATTTGTTTTTGTTATTATTGTGGTTCATTGTGGTTGTTGTTGTTGTTGTTGTTGTTGTTGTTGTTCCTGGTGTCAATGTAGGCGTTGTGGTTGGATGTTGTGTTGTTCTTGTTGTTGTGATTTGTTTTTGTTATTATTGTGGTTCATTGTGGTTGTTGTTGTTGTTGTTGTTGTTGTTGTTGTTGTTGTTGTTGTTGTTGTTGTTGTTATCGTTGGTTTTGTTCCTGTTTGTGATATGTTCATTGGTTTTATGTGCTTCATTGTCGAATTGGGATGAAAAAATGGTTGATCATCAAAACGCAGCAATAATGAATAAGGTTTGGTGCTTGTGAGCAGCAGTCACTGAATTTCGTTGACCACCAGGTAAGGTGCCTGGGGACACGCTCGAACATATTTTTGTTGCAGAAAATCATTGAAATAGAAAACACGGGAACACATGTTCAGCAACCATTGCAATAGGTTGGAGTCCTAGAGAAATCATGACAAGTAATTCCATGTGAAGGTCATGCTACTGGGATTTCAAAGATTATGCTCACAACTGGGTCTTGATCCGGTACTGCCCCACAACCATGCAGGTTGCAGCCAGAACAAGTCTCCAAATGTCGAAAAGGCAAGTTCTTGACAGACACGGCCCCCCCTTTTTTGCAAGCGCCATTTGCTCCAACCACTTGGTGCGTAGGTGTTGATGTGAGACTTCGTTTACTTCTAAGACATCACGGAGGCGGGTTCCTGTTGAGGCCTGGTGATCAACAAGATCCACCAGCCTTGTGGTTCTGTCAAGAGATACGCACGACTTGGCTTAATCGGAGATATTCTGTCGAATCCCATACTGATTCACTGCCAATAGCTTAGATCATCTTAGATCTATCTTGCCATATGGATGGTTTATCTATAGAACCATTAGAGTACAGGCATGTACAGGCTGCGAATGTATAACTAATGGTCAGGGGGTCACAACAGCTGTGGGGGGTCAGCTTTTGAATTGTTCCTTCTTGTTACGCAATAGTCAATGCGAAGAGGGCCTTTGAATTCAACCCGTAGATTGGCTTGTCATGCATGTTTTGACATAATCTCCCGAACATTACCTATCCTGTGCGAATGCTCTATGTCATTATGTGTCGCTGGAACATGTGGAGTGGCTTGCAATGGCACTGTACCAGGTTGCAGGAATGATCATCGCAAGCGTTCCTTCAGGTTGCATGCTAATGAGGCCCACGTTTGTAATGAAAATTGCAACAGTTTGATACAAAGTGGTCCCCCCTAGATATGAGTCCTCGTGATGAGTTGATTAAGATTGGCCATTTAACTCATGATCATAGATCTTCCACAACTGGTAACCTGGCTATATCCACCAACATCCACCAACTTAGCCATTGGGAGCCCACCCTGCAGCAGGTGCTTCAGATCGAGATGCGATACGAGTGCAGTCCATCTCCACTTGGGCCATGGCATGCATCGGACCCTACTCACAGGCCCAGCCCAGGTGTAGCCCTTGCCCCCGGGAGCCGATTCAGACTGGTTAAGCTGGTGAATAAGCCTGTTCATGGTGATTGATTAATGAGGATTGATGGTGGTTGATAATAAAATATATGCATATAGTTCTAATTACTATGAACTGCCCACTTCAGTACTGGGATTCATTCAAGCAGGCTTGATCATGGAACGGCCATCGGTTTGTTGAGCCAAAATGGGTGGCAAACATGCGGGGCCAACTTGGGGGGCTCTGCGGCATCAATAGGAGCGACCTCACCATGGCGAGACCAGCCGGAACCAAGGGTGCAGCAGCACCATTTTGATGTTTATGTGTGTCTATGACTATGATAATTATTGAGATTGGTTCCCCTTACACAATCTTTTTTTAATGGATGTGAATGATAATTAATCATATAGATCCCACTCATGTTCAAAAATCTGACACTGGTTTCCTTTCTGATTGTAAAACTGGTCCTAAAACAGCACACTGGGGATCCTCGAACTGACACAACCAAGCAACACCATAGGGAGAGGGTCGCTTCCCAACTCCGTTTTTGACAAGAAAACACGTTGTCTGTATGGTCCCACAGTGATAGTGTGATACTGGTTGGTGGTTTTAGATAATTATGTTTTCTTTTCCCTGGCAGTTTTTACAAATAATTGGTTGGCTATTATGTTTCGAAGGGGTTGAAACCACCAACCAGATGTATGAATGTATTTTTTTAATATATACATATGTACATGTACTAAAGCAGCATATCTTCATGTAGCCATCAACCCATATCATCAATTTGGTGGTTTCCCGAAACAGGGGTACCCCCAAATCATCCACTACACCATCCATTTTGGGGGACTCCTATTTTAACAAACCACCAATGGTTGCATCCCCAATTCAAATCGAAAGCCAAGCAGCGGAAACCAGCTTGCTGTTCAGGGCGGAAACTGACAGTTTCAGTGTGGAGATAAAGCATTTTCTTTCACCCACTCACCAAGAGCTCAACTTGATTGTCAAACACCATGCAAAGGCACACAATTACAAGAATGAAATGCTAATGAATGTCATGGCAGATGGAAAGGCCCAGAAGCTTAGGCAATCTGTGTAGTTGCAGCTCTTTCCCCCGTGAAGCAACCGCCTTTTGTCATGAGAATCAATTGGATGAGGCATGCGGTGAATTTGACACATGTCATGAGGCACAACGATGTGATGGTCATCTACTCTGCTCCTCCGGAGTGTTGGGTTTGGTGCTGGGATCCTCAGTTCCGTTTCGCTGAACATGCGCGTACTATTATAAACGTGTGTTGCTGGGATTCTATGGTCAACGCATATGTTGGTATTTTCTTGGTTGAACAGCAGATAACCAAAGTAATTTTCATGACAGTATGAACAACAGCAGCAGTGGGACGGGTAAGATTGACCAAGAAACACACGTACTTAATTCTTAGGGTACACAGATGTTGTTTTCTATATCACGTGTTGGGTTACATCTAGTTATTCTCAAGTGCATGTTTCTGTAGTTTTCTGCAGTTTTCAATAAGCATGATTGATTGTCATTACCATGATTGGTTGTCAGTATTCAGGTTCGGATAAAAAGTCTGTTACAGAACGTACCGGCAGTCAAAGACAAGATGTCAAGCGGCGCTTTCTGCGACAAGGGTCTTTCGTGATCTTCCGCGATAGTTTTCACGATCAAGCCGGAAACCAATGAAATTTCTGTAAGTAAGGAAACCAACCATCAAACTGTAATGAACAGTCACATGGCAGCCAATTTTTACTCCTGTTAATGGCTACCAAATTTTTCCTGCTAGTACAGTCACATGGCAGCCAAACCCTGCTGCTAGTACCATCCCTGGGTCGATGCCAAGCACCAGCGATCTGTTGGCGAAATCGCCGTGCGTGGAGGCCACATTCCATGGTCCTGCCAGAGGTGGTCGGCATTCTGAAGGCGGCGACATAGCAGATTTGGTGGCGGGACATGGCTATGGCGGCAGTGAGAAACATCTTGGAGAATCTAAGGTGACATGGCTATGGCAGAATGGCTATGTCCTTGGAGTTGGCTTAGCCATCTTGGAGAATTTGCCTTGGCAGATTGGAACTGACAAATTAACTCTAAGGTCAACTTCTCAAACTTAAGTTCATGAATCTTGGAAGCTGTGTTGATAAGTATCAACTGGTCGCACTTCACCGAGTTTGGCAGGCGAAGTTCAAAATCCGGAACTTAGAAATCTCTGCAGTTTCAATGGGCAAACCAGTTACTTCTATGCTGGATTTTCCACCCAACCAGATCAATTTGAGGGCAAAGACATGTAAAGACTGGACTTCAACCTGTCTTCGCTGGGAACCCCCATCTCTGCAGTCAGGGGGAATTATGAACCAGTACCTCATCAAACATCACAAAAGCATGGTTACATGATAGATTCATTTCATGATTGATCATTTTTTGTACTTCAGCTATGACCTAATTACCAATACTATATACATATTCTTAGCCTATCCTGGGAAGAAACTGATGGTTCCACAGATTCTAATATCTATTGTGTACCAATACTTCTACTTACAAATGGTTCAAATATCATTAAACCCATGGCCCTCAAGAACACATCAACGATCAACAACGATCATCGCCAATCAACTGGACCTCAGCCTGTTACCTCAGGACTACGAACAAGTGGAGGCTGGTGGGTGCAACAGCTGGGGCATTTGCGATCTGCGGAGGGCGGGACCAAAATCAGACAAGTTTGTGATGGTTTTCAGTAGGGAGACCATCAGTTTGTGATTAGAAATTTGCAACCCACCTTCTTGTGGATCGTACCCCGACTTTGAGAAACAGCCATGCCAGCCTGAGATTTGACAAACAGGATTCACTCACTCCGTAAAGGCAATCACCTCAAGATTCACTCTGTTAAAATTGAAGTGTTGACCTTTGCTCGTTGCCATCCGTTGATGTCCTGCCGCTACAAGAAGCTCCATGGAGTCGTGCAGTTCGGAGCAGTTCACAGCGGCCGATGGTGACATAACAATGACAGTAGCAAATACAACTTTGATGCTGGCTGGAACAAACAAACGATGTGGGCCCCATAATGTATGTAAATACAGCAGCTGAGAGCTGTGTATATTCAGATGTATTCAGAAGAGATGCGCTTACCATGAATGTATATTTATATTTCACTATATATTTATATATATATATGTGTGTGTGTGTATTCATATTCACGGATGCATCATATGTGTATATGTATATATGTATACATGGTAAATTATTTCTTGGCAAACAAAGTAGAATAAGAGTAGACTGGTAGTTTGACATCAGTAGTTGGCCAGTGTTGGCCAAGTGTTCTTGCGTATTTGGGAGATGGGGAGCAAGCCTGACGTACATGTGACTTATTGCGGAAGACTTAATGGGAGCTGCAAACCAAAGCAGGTTTTGATTGGCGGTTGCTTTCCAGTACCCTCCTTAGTCCCACATGACCGAGGAATACAATCAATGAGCTGCTCAAATCTGTCATGCTCACACTTCCCATTGAGTATTTGTATGTGTTTGTATGTGTTAATTGTGGTGTTTCATGTGTCTTTGTTGTAAGGCAATATCAACCAATCATTATTCACTGGCACTTCCTACATGAGTCAAGAAATCTATGTATGTCATGTGATAAGGATCGACTTCTTTTTCATGGCTTGGCTCCTTGTGCCAGCTCAGTTCATCACTGGCAGGCAGAGCTTTGGATGCTCATGCGATCCCTGCACAATGTCCTGCAGGTGTTTCCGTTGGTTGCTGGTTTTACCTTGTTGTGGGACTGCTTGTTGGCTTGTTGGTACTGCTTATGATTTATGTTCCGCCGTACTTTGGACATAGAGATCTTGTACCAATCAGATTCGTTCAGAACCGTGATGTTCCCTCATGAGACTTTTGGAGTCTCAAATGATCTCTGGTATAAATGCACAATCTATTTGTTCCCTTTGTTCAGTTTCTGATGTGGCTGCACTTTTCCTTGTCATGTTTAGCAGGTTTTGCTTGTTGAGTACAACGCAGAACCCTAGCTGCGTGCCAAAAGAAGTGTTTGATTGAACCTTCTCTTGTCATAGCCACGGCTTTAAGCAGGCAATTGTGCATTAAGCGATTTATGACAAGACTCCTGGCAGTCGTTCTTGAATCGCTGTGTTGTTGGCGAGGAGAGTGGGTCGTACCAACAGGGGGACCGGTATTTTCTCTTTTTCAACATATCCATATTTGGAAGAACCTCCTACATCTTTAGTGTGTTCAATTCCTTTGGTTGCCATTCAGGAGTATTGATCTTCCTCAAAGTCTAACACGTTTGTGTGCAATGATAGCGTCAGATAGCATCTATACATCCAAATATTGATTTAATTGATTCAAGGAATGGTTGCAATAATGGTCGAATATTTGCTTAGTAGCATTTAATAGACACCTATTTGCATAGTGTGTTAATACTTGATAATCTCAAAGGTGGACTTCGGTACCGCAGATCATCAACGGACTGATAGCTACTGCAACATACTGAAAGCAACCAGCCAACAAACCAACAAACCAACCAACGAGCAAACAAAGCAACACTCCCTGCTTCCAAAGATGTACTTCCATTGGAGGTTGGCCCCCGCACCTCCAGTAGTCACAGGTCATGGGCAGTGGCTTCCACGAGATTCTTCTAGCACAGGCGCGGCATGTCACGGACCTCAGAAGTTTTGTTTGTAAGTGTAAGGGATGATAGCAATAGTGATAGTAATAGTGAATTTATTATGATGAAGTCAAAAAAGATAATGATTAAGATGATGATGATGATGATGATGATGATGATGATGATGATGATGATGATGATGATGATGATGATGATGATGATGATGATGGCGATGATGATGGCGATGATGATGATGATGATGATGATGATGATGATGATGATGATGATGATGACGACGACGACGAGCATGATGATGATGGCCGTCCAGTACCAAGATCAGCAGCAGCGGCCTCACCTCCAAAAAGGCATGTTTCTCTTCCTGAATTTATGATCAGATGATGGTGATGATGATGATGATGATGATGATGATGATGATGATGATGACGACGACGACGAGCATGATGATGATGGCCGTCCAGTACCAAGATCAGCAGCAGCGGCCTCACCTCCAAAAAGGCATGTTTCTCTTCCTGAATTTATGATCACATCCTCACTGTCGCTATGTCATACAAGGCGGACCTTGTTGTGATCACAGCTTATCACCAGACAATTTTGATGATTCATTGAGTTTTCCTGAAACGTCGAGAACATCATCGTTCACAGTGCCCATGAAACACCTATGACACCACATGACACTCGACAGGTCTATGCAACTGCTGGGGTGGACAGTTCCAAGCACCTTGAGCTGCAGCTGTTGTTGTCCACCTGATGCTGTTGGGGGCCATGCCTGTTGTATGGACAAGTGGTGGCAGTTTTTCGAAGATTGGATGATGTTGCTATTCGTGTACACACTTTTTGCTGCTTGTTTGGGAGTTTTCTGGGCACACCCAGACATCCGGACACGTTTGTGTGGCTGGACTGTTGCATGTAGCACACCTCAGGCTTTGTCGGCAAGTCCTGGGCTACTTCAGGGAAAAGTCACCAACGGCGGTGATGCCGTCATGCTGGCACAACTTGATGGATGAAGCATTTTCTGTGGCTGTGCCCATATTTGGGAATTTGCCAACACCAACAACAAGGTACTCGCAAATGATGATTAGAACATATCAAAAAAACAACATGAACCAACCAGCAGCAATGGATTCATTCGATAAAAGAGATCAGAAGGAAATCCGTGTTTGCGGGAGGTTGAGCTGCAGAGGTACCCATCTTCACAGCCGCTCCACCCCGGTTCTACTAGCTGCTTGGAGCTAACTATAGTCAATGCGGTGTCTCATCCTAGCCAGGTTGATTTCCTTCGCAGAAGTTCCCAGACTTCCAAAAGGAGCTTGCGCCCCTTGACGCGCGTATCCTATGCGGGCTGGGGTCTATTACAGGACCATGTGCAACATCATTTTTTGTGTTTTCGGCAATTGTTGACGATGATAAATGCTTACCGATCAAAATCAGCCATAAAAGGAATATGCCAAGGCCATGGGGGTATACGCAGTGATGCTTAATATTGGCTGGTCATGGCTAGTGACTTTGACCTCTGCTTCATGTTCGTTAAGTATCAAACTAACTCTGTGATTCATCCTGTCCAAGAATTGTTGTAGATCAACTTACCAGTAGGTATGTTGGATATAATGGACGCCTCGTGTCGGCATTCTCTCATGATTGAAGACTTTCAATGTGTAGAATGATGTGTGGCGTGCATGGCCATCAACGATCTACGACCCTGCTCTAGCCATTGAGCCACGTAGTCCCTCCTGTTCAGAGCTGTCCTGCACTGTGTACCAACTGTTGCTGGTCCTAGCTGAGCATTCTTGAATTGTCGGGCACTTTTCCGTGTTGCTGGATGATGTTGTTGGTGATGATGGTGATTTGTTGACGTTGATGATGATTGATGTTGATGATGTTGTTGCTGACGATCATGATGATGATGTTTTTGCTGACGTTGATGGCAATGATGATTTTGCTGACATCAATAGTGATGATTGTTTTCCCGACATGGATGGTGATGATGATGATGATGATGATGATGATGATGATGATGATGATGATGATGATGATGATGATCTGGATGATCTGGATGATCTGGATGATCTGGATGATCTGGATGATCTGGATGATGTTGCTAATTTAAATTGTATGAGGTGCAACGGGCAATGCAACAATCTGAAACATTCAACATCATTCAATTAATCGCAGCTGCGTAACTTGCATCGTTTTCGCTTGCAGTTTACCACGCAGTTGTGATAGCGGGAGAGTGTTGACCAAGGGTTTGTTGGCAGCAACACAGTCATATCACAGTTTTAATTGGCTACACAAATAGTTTATGGTTTACGTAGTAGCTGATCATCATGAAATTTATGTTTGTCTAATGACATGGATGGTTTACTATTGTCACCCACACAGCACCAAAGCAACGTCAGGATAGAAGACGGCAGTAGCCTGCTAGGGTGCTACATGGACTAGCCAATTTTTCCAGAAGGCTAGCCATTTTTTTATTGATCCTGGTGTTGAGGTGTACATGGAGAATCACACATGCGATGCATGGCCCGTGAAATATCATGAGATGAGAAAGCCCACAAGACGGGGAACAAACAAATCAACAGCAATAAAATGATAAACACGGCCAAGAAACAGAACAACAACGGCAACAAGCACTACAACGCAGCTACAACTAAGCACCACCACCACCAGCAACAACAGCAACACCGACCACCACCACCACCACCACCACCACCACCACCACCACCACCATCACCACGACCACCACCACCACCACAACAACAACAACCCCAACTATGCCCGCATGAGATCCCTGCAGCAGGGGAGATTGCTGGTTTGTGTAGTTCCACCACTGACCTCCAGATCCAAATTGTAGAGGCTGGCGATCCTTCGGCGGCGGGGCTGATGGGGTTTGGAATTGTTCTTTGATCGTCAGGCCTATTAGGTGATGTTTGCCATATATATTTATTTTTTGTTAACCCGTTCTTGAGATTAAACATTTCCAAACATTTCTATACATTTCTGTCACGGAGAAGTTCACCAGATATCACCAGATTGATCCCTGTTTGAAGACTGTAGCCGTGGTGTCAAAAGATTGTACAACGTGAGGAGTCCAAATTACATGCAGTCGTTGTTGGCCCAGCAGGCCAACAACAGCAACAACAACAGCATTAGCAACAATGCTGCAGGCCTGCCTTGAATGTTCACACAAGTAGTCCACATGAGGCCTGATGATCGTTGTCTCAAACATTCCTGGAATCGAAAGAATTCTGAAATGTTAGAATTTTCAGTACAGGGGCAAGCAATGGTAGGTATTTCGCAAAGCCCCAAACTAGACTTACCCAGCATTTTTCCTCCCAATCCACAACTAAGAACTGCATCTGGCTAAATGCTCAGCGGCAAAACCTTTGGGGAAGTCCATCCATTCTTCGACTGTGCAGCCCCCTTGGGCCCCGGGGTCGCTTTGAGAGAACCCAGGGTTCCCATGGGTTCCCTCAGCTCAGGCAGCCGCTTCCACAGATCTGGGCGCCAGCGTACACGGTTGCATGCAAAGCTTGGCAGGGAAGCCCAGGGCCACGGGGGACAACATGGGACATCCAGGGGCCCACCAGGACGTGGTGTTTCTCAAGTCGCAGGGGGTACCCCAAGAACGAATGGTTTATAAATAAATGGTTCATAGATGATTTGGGGGGTCCCCTATGACTTGAGAAACAGCCAGTCATTAAACCAGCTGTGAAAAACTGGCAAAGCTGTCGGTGATTTGATACAAATGATGTCGAACGACTGCCCAAAAAGCCTGTTGGTATTTCCCACGATAAGTGAACGCAAATGTGCACATGTTTGAAACCAAATGCACTAGCCGTTTCCATAAATTATGGGAGATCTAACGCAACAAAGAACCAATCTTTGGATGGAAATTGCCAGATACAGTGTATAAACTCTACAGCAAATTTGAGGAACGGCTGGATCCCACCCGATCACAGTCACCGGATCAAGGTTGGACTACAATAGCGGATGATTTGAAAGATTGGCGTGTTTAGGGGTATCATAGTTGGTTACTAACTTCGTTTAGGGTTACTGTACAAACCGCTACAGGTTGGTTGTGTTTAGGGGTAACGGTATCACAGTCGGTTACTAACTTTGGTATCAATCATCATTAACCCTTCATCACCAGCCCGATACACTGCTGGAACTCACGCAAGTCGATCCATGGACCACTCGGAGAATTCATAAAAATCAACTGGAGTTGTTGATGGTGGTACTCTGACTGATGTCCCCAAAATGATAGATAATTCCAGTTTCCGTTTGCAAAGCATTTGGTTGGGGCCTCGTTTGCAGCTTATGGACGCCAAACGCTGATTGTAGTTTGCTATCCATCCATGGAAAATATCCGATGCGTTTCAAACAAATGTGCTGTGCCAAATAGTTTACTTTGTCTCCGGGTGGTGGTGAATGATTAAGCTCCATCAATGATGTCCATTCACCGTGTCAACATTTCTACCCATGAACAGCCCTATGCTGCCAATAGATGACGATCACCGCGGTCACGACCAAGGGATTGTGAAGCTACCTGGTACAATATGATATATACCTTAGAAGCATCACCCATTGGAACTTTAAGTTTATCCCACGAGCTGTTGTGGTTGCCTATGAATATCGGTAGGTGAACATCCCGAGAAGCCATCTCTTCTGTTTTTTGTGGCCGTGCTCGGATTTCTGCAAGGTGTTGTGATCCAAGACACACCCCATGAAACTAACAGTTGGCTGAAGGAAGAAATCCACTGCACAGATGTGGCAAATATTGTGGATTGTCCTGGATTTATATTGTGGACAATCTCTCTATATATAATGTATATTTAGTAATGATATTTTACAATAGTAAATAGTAACAATAACAATAATAATGATAATGTTAATGATGGTAATAATGATAACAATGTAATTGATGTATGTTTATATTATAATATATTGATGTAATGTAAACATTTGTCGGAGTTTATGGATTTCTGTTGGCTTTCAAGCGTCCCAGGTGACTGCCACGAGCTTTGAGCCTTCAGAGAGATCCCTGAATGCGTTGCAAGTCCAGTGCTCTTGGCAGCGACCACGGCAGAGGCGGCCATGCCATCCATGTTCGAATGTTGGCCATGGGTCAATATTAACCAACCAATAGTGGGGATAATCACCAACAATGATAAGTTGGCAATCTTGTACAAGTTGGTGATGATGAACGGTCAGTAATACCTGACAGTAGTCAATGTTCTTTGATCACTCTTCATGTTTTTTCAATATGTGCGTGGATAGGGAAGAAGGTCGGATAGAGGGTTGTGAAAGTCAACACTAGCAAGCACAAATACATATCAGAGAAATGCATGGCCTAGGAGCCTGAAAACGGTCCAGCTGGTGGGTTCAAAACGGTTCAAACTGAACCAACGGCCCTAGGACGATGCACTGCCCAGGTACTGCCCCGCGAAGCAATCAGAGCCTCACATCAGCGCTGCTGTGAAGGTGCAGCGGGACAGGTTGAAACATGCGGAGATGAATTTCACAAGGCATGGTTCAACTATGTTCAGCTGCATTCTTCAATACTGTACATGTTGCACCAGCTGAACCATTAAAATAATACAGTATGGTTGAGCTTGGATGATGCAAGATTGAGCCAGCTGCCATGTTGAATAATGTTGGGGCAACACTTGGCTCTGAACAAATGGTCGCACCTCAGGCATCCCTTTCAAAGTTGCTGGGAGAAGCTTCGTCAAGCTGTGCAGTGCCACTTGCTCAGAAAACCAAGGGCTCAAACGGGGCTGGGGTCCACCTGTGGTCAGTCCACCATGCCTCCCTGCTGTTGCTGCTGCTGCTATCCACCTTGGTTTTGGTAGCCAGTGGCGATTCAGGTCATTGATGCCAGTTCTGGCCCTTGGCGATGCTGTCAGCACTTCATTGCGCTTCATCGGTGTTTTGGCCTTGGGGGGGTCGGGGGGCTGTGTGCGCGCTCCAAGGTCAGATGTACAGAAAGGGACCTTTGCTACTTGTTTTGACCCTGTGTGTTTCCCAAATTAACCTCCAACAATGCTGGGTTTATTACTACAAAAGACTGATATTGGATGATTTTGGGTTATATAACCCCATTTTTAGAAACCACCATGTATGATCCATTCTTATATGCATGCAATATTTGGTTACTGGGAGAAATGCCCATGTTTTAGCTTGTGCTGAATTGATGTGGCAAAGGCAAATCCACCAAAGTGCAGCCCATCAAGGGAACCAGGCAACAGTTTCAGGTGTTGCGAATAATGGTCAGCGATGGAAACCAACTGAGTGATAGAGTGATACTGAATTGTTTTGTTTGCTCGCTTTGGGGTATCCTTGTTTGTGAACAGCCGCACGTGTGACGTTCAGCAAATTTTCTTGGATCCGACATCGACCAAGCAGCTGAGGTTTCGTGTCTTGTGCACCGACAAAAGGGCTGTTGCGCCGCAGCTGAATGCTGAAAGACTGGCGTCTCCAGCAATGTTCTGAGTTGGAATACCAGGTTGCCTGAAAGTGGATATTCACCCTCAGCGGCGGGTAAACCCGCGATGGTCACCGGGGCGCGATAGGCTTGGCATTTGAGAAGCACTGATGGGATGTTCACCAAGAACGAATGTCAAGACCTTGCGGAGGGATATGAACACATCATGCCTTACTCATGAGGTCTGGGCTCCTTTGTTTCAAGGGACATGCTCATGAACTCGTGGTGGTTCGTGGTGATCAATACGCTGAGTCTTGGATGTTCCATCTACACTTCAATCAGAGGGTTACGGTTCTCCACTTCCGGAAAGTGAATGTCTAGAGCTACAGGTATCTCTCCCCTAGAAATGGTGTGTCTCACGTTTTCCCCGAAGAATTGGATCATGTTTTGATTGGTTGGGAGGTACCTTATGACTTCTGTGTGGCTGAGCTAAACAACTAATATGTAGTGCGGCATGGCGGTCTCAAACAAAATCCACAGGTTCTCCCAAATTCATAGGTACAACCTGGTACAACCACAACGCCCATGACGAAGGTGACGAACTTTTTGTGACGTGATCTGCGCGCTGTGCATCCGCAGCCATCTCAAAGCCAGCGAGGAAGCGCCGTGTGTTTGACAAATCGCCGTGTGCCTTTGAGAAGGTTGGCGATTGGGTTGTTGTTGCGGCCCACCTGGCCTACCCAGTTGATGGGTGGGTCAGCACGAAGCAGAAAGCACTTCAGAAAGCACGAACCTGCAACAAAAATATATGAAATATGCATGAAATATGTATGAAATACTAGCTTTTGAAATACTCATGAAACCCCAAAATACGGCGGAATGACCTACCCAGAAAGCAGCAGAAAGAGTTTCTTTCTCAATGTCTCAGGAGGATCTGTGAACATGGAAAGTTCTGTAATAATCATGGCCATGATGATAGACGACTGTGAAAATGGACGTGCTGCACCGCCATGCTTGCCTGGTGAGATATACATGTAACCATCAAACTGAATTGTAGGAGGGTGCCATCAGGAGGACCTCAAGGCTAAGGGAATGGCAAATTCTGGGGATAGGTGGTATGAGCAGTCCAGATTGCCAGATGGAGCGGCGGTAGCATTTTCAGGGTAGCAAACGACACGACTGTGCCTTCCTGGTTTGCGAGTTTGTTCAGCCTCGGTCACATCTTGGTCGAGACAGTTGATATCGCAGCATGATATTCAGTCTTGAAAACCATAGATGAGTGGCACCAATGACATCATCGACACTATCAGCAAGTCAAGCAAGTTCTTGATTATTGGCGGTCCAAGCCGTGCAAACTCAAAACATTCATGGCCAGCAATCACACTGCCGTTCCCAACTTATTTCCCGATAGATACTGCACAGCAGTAGCCTCATCACTTGTTTCATCAACAGGACCACTCAGTGGTCAAAGCTACTGTTCCAACGTACAATGCGATCTGTGTCAATTAGCGCCACATGCGCTTGACAGATGGCTGGTGATTCTCGACGCTATTCGTGTGGTTCAGCAACAGCTGGATCTCCCATCATTGACCATACCGCGAATCGATCATCATCCGTGATCATTATTTGGAGCCTGTGACTGATGCTCGCTGACTAGCAAATTGGCAATCAACATTCTGATTGGTCACTAATCATTACCCACCACTATTGAAGATTGACCATCGAAAACCAGCATTATTTAATATTATTTAGCTTTTTTCCCTATCATTTCCCCCTGGAGCCCTTTCTTGACCATTTTTCGTCCTTACCCATTTGTTTAACCAACAAGAATGACTTGATCAAGCATGGCCCGATTGTTGAACCATTTGTTTCACATTGTTTTACCACTTGTTGAATCATCGTTCATGGCACCATTGTTGTATCAAGATGTATCAAGCATTGTGACTCACTACGAGAGGTGCCATGGCCACCCTGTTGCTCTCCGTGCTGGTGACACTGCGCTTGGCTGTGGCCATGCGCATTGGAGCTGGGGATCCCGGTCGGGTGAAGGTTTGGGGCTCACCACCTATTGGGCAGCCGGAACCACCCGTGTTTCAATGGGAAAAACCTATATTTTCAGTAAGAGTTCAACCAAAATTGGCATGGGGTTCAACTTGTCAACTTTTACATTAAACTCTTGGGCATCCCAAACTTTGTTTTCAAAAAAAAGGTTTGCTATTTTGTGTTGGAAAACTTCAAGTGTTTCTAGCTGCAGCACGTAGGATCCTCAGTGGTAGGGGAGTCGCCAACGGCCTATGGGCGTGCCCATCAAAGACCCACAGAAGGTTACTGTTTTCTCTCCTCACTTGGAAATCGGAGCCATGGATATCGATAGGGATGGATATTGAATGATGTCGATCAATCATCGATTAGTTTTGCCGCGTCCACGGTGCTACTGCGCACTGGTGATTTAGCTATCCTTACTGTCAGTTGTTACATGCTGTGTACGATGTGCAGAAGCTGGGGTCCTCGAATGCCGTTTTGCACCAACTTAGCCATGTGGATGCATGTCGTTGAGATGCATGTGGTGGCTTCTCAAAACAGGGGTACCATGGGGTACGCCACCCCCAATGGACCCAAGCATTTTGTGCGGGTTCCCTAGTCTGACAAACCTCCATGTGGCACCCGGCGCTCCCAGGATCACACACAGAGCAATGTCTCCTCCGAGGCGGGTCCGGGGAGTGCACAGCCGTTCCATCTTGAGACAACAGCAGGTTATCAAAGACAAGGTGGTTTTTACCATGGTCAGCAACGGTTTATAATGGTTAACCATAGGGGTTGATAAGCAACAAACTTATGGTTAAACAACTACTGGTTGGTGGTTTGATTGATATGTTTTATTTTCCCTAGTAATGATTGACAAATGGTTGGTTGACTAATATCTTTCGGATTCGTAGGTCAACCACCAACCAGCAAGTCCAAATGAAGGACCCAAAAAATTGGTGTTTTTTTGTTTTAATGACTCATATAAAGGATGATTTCGGAGACCCCTATTTTGACAAACCATCAATCCTGAATGACAATAATGTGTGTTGATGACAATTGTGAAGTCAGGAAGTTTCAGTGGACATTTTTTGATGAGAATTAATGACAATGTTTGTTGAGATTATTATTGACAATTGTCCACGGACGAGTAGTATTCTTGTCATAAACATCAACACAATTTGACAATAGCAATGGATCTTAAGAATGTTTCCACAGGAAGTGTCAATGACAAGAACTTTGCTATCATTTCTTTGAATACAACAATTGATGAAGAATTAGATAAGAATATCACACGTAGTATGGATGTAATCCACTTCTTCCTTATAACAACTCGTCATGCTATTTGCTTTCCTTTTCCATTTGAGGCAATCACCGCTGCTAAGGGCATCATGGGCACTTAACCTTTTCCTTCTGTTTTGCCGGGTTGTGTTTTTCCCTTTTCCTTTTGTTTTGCAGTTTTTTTCCCCTTCTAAGAAGGTTTTCGCGCTTAGATTTCATCACAAAGTTGCCCAGTTTCATAGTGGCACTGCCACAGATGAGTCAGGGTACTTTTCTTGCACTTCCATATATGAACATAGATGGACAACTGAAACAACAATAAATCTGCCAGAAGTGGATTTCTAACAAGGTTGGGCTACAACTTCGCAAGGTTCTTGAGCTGGGGCTCACGAACTCATTGAATCAGTTGTATGGTTAGGTCTCTGGTGCTGGTATAGTGAACTCAATGTTGTATGGTTCCTATTGATGTAAACTGATCTATGCTTCAAATTGATTTGTGTTTAAGTCATCTTTATATATATATATATATATGTATGTATGTACTAAATTTGTATATATATATATATACAATTATATTTCAAGATACATATAGGTATTATATCATATATATTCATATGCGAGGTACATATCTTGCATGATGATTTTCGATATTGTTATATGTTTCTAAGGATTTCATTGGATCACCATTTGTATGATGATTTGAGTCGGGGCCAGGCCCGCGAAATCGCGGGATCATGGGGATGGCGGTACAGCCACGGCTAAGACAACATCTCAACGTTCTTGGACTACTGACTAGTTGTGGTGGTTTGTTATCATAGGAACCCCAAGATCTGGTTGGTTTACCACTATAAATGGTTCATAATGGATGATGACTGCGGGTATCCTTGCTTTGAAAGACACCCTGAACTAGTTTCTTTAGAATCTAGAAACTAATAAAAAGAGAAGTAGTGACAGTTAAACTGAGTGATTACTTTGCTAGTTGACTGTGATTCATGGAAGGTTCACCAGGGGTACATCCTTTTGACCCACAGCCAAGCTCATTGAAATTACATCTATAAACATAGGGATGTCGTTGTCAGAACGGCAGAATTTCCACACAGAAATCTCAAGACAGCAGTGTTGAGAAAAACTATAGTGCGATTTAAACTGTTGGTTGAGACATGGCGTGCCAAGACCATACAGCTACGGGTAAAGGCATGACTTTGGCCAGAGACTATTTGGAAGTATGTGGAAACCGGGGTTCGACGAGTCTGAAAGTGTCAAACAAGAGACGAGCAAAGAGTTTGAAGGCTAAGGATGCTTGGTTTGGCAAGCCCAGTGGGCAACACGTGTTTTTGGCAGTTGTGATTCAATGATTATGCCAGTTATGATAGAGAGCAGGTACATCATGGTACCCGTTGTGTCTTTTTAGTCTGATCCAAAAGACTGCTAGGATGCTGGTATAGTCGGTATGGTGATTATGCTAGCTTGGTTTTCATGGTACTCATATTATAGGATTACTCAAAAACACTAAGAAGACGGCTGGCAGCAGCACAGCTTGCAGAGGTGCGGAATGGATCACCAGACGACCCATGGTATGTGCCGGGCAATCCTGACTTTGAGAGAGAGATCAAGAACTATTTCCGGCAGATGGATCCCAACAACTACGAATACTTTCCTTGCTGCGAAAAGAGAGGCGGGGCCACGGTTCCCGAATGGAAATTGAGGATCTTTGCAATACATGGAAAGGTGACAACCCTTCGGTCCTGGCAGCCCATCTCCCGGCAAACTAAACAACCAAAACACTATTAGATTCTTTTTATCAGGGGTTGCACATGCGTGGTGATGTTGATTTCACGTCGCATTGCACCGTGTCTTTTGTCCTTAGTATATTTGGCTCCTGATGAATAATATACAAATGTAATTGGGATTTAGCAAGATGTAATAGAGAGTATGTACGTGGGATATGTTGATTGCGCCAAGTACGGCGAAGTAAGTTAGGTGGATTTTGGCTTTGGTTTCTGTTTGCAGGTTTTATGCTGGGGCGGATTTCTATGAATTTATACTGCAGTACTGGCTGATGTTCTTGCCAAAGTCTAAGCCTATGCCAGCGTCTAAGCCTGTGCCGGCGTATGCCACTGACTCATAAGGTTGTTATTTGATCCGACAACAATCAGTGTTGCAAAAGGGGCCTTCAAAATGGAGCCCTTTGAAAATTAGATAAATACAGTTTAGGGGTGAGAAAAAGGAACCTACCATTGCTAGACAAGTTGCGGGCTGCGAAAGTTTATCACGGGTAAGCAAAAAGTTCGCCAGATTGAAACTGGAAAGAGTTTGCATAGCTTTATCATCCTGCAGCAGGTTTCAGGATGAAGTCGGAGGAAACGTGGCTACCATGTGATTGATGTTGGTGGATTTAATCTGTTGTTTGTACTGTCCCCAGTATAAAAAGATGGTTGCTTGATTGACGGCTTACAACCACTAACAAGGTACTGACACTGCGTCATGTGGGGCTACCATACTCTAGTGCGAATTCTCGGATATTGTAGAGACTATCATTATGCGGAGTAGCACGTGACATATGTATCGTGTTGCGTTGTGATGTACGATGATTCATTTTATTTACACGTAGCAATGTTATCAATAATATGCCAGAATTTGCTACATGGTACCTGACAATTGTTTTGGTGCTTATGTAATGCAGACTCTACTATAGTGAATATCTTCTGAGATCATGTTGTCAGATTGTGACCGTAGGCTCTTGCATTTTTGATTTTTGGTATGAGCGCTGCCTCCTGTCAAATGTTCTAGGTTTTGTTGTTGCTGAAACTCTACACAGTCTTACATGTAGTACACGCACGAGGCGGGGGCAAAAGTTCCAACTTATAGATGCCTATTTATAGGGAAGACATTTGTGCCTGCAGGATGCAGCGCTCCAAAATCACCAGCGCAACATCGCAGTCCCTTACCACAATATTCCAGATCGCATCAATTGTTGCTGTCATATTTAGTTTTGTCCTTAAATCGCTAACATGTTGATGTCACTCATTTCACAAAAGGTCAGAATTGGTTTCTTTTGCTTATCGTGCTTTGTGAAAAAAACAGTTCACATTGTGTTGCGTAGCGCCTCTTGTATTCACAAATACAGGTCGATAGATGTCTTCGTGGAAAGTCGCAGATGTGGAATTGTTTAAGACACATGTTCTCATGTTGGTTGGTTCATGTTCTTGCGAGTGCTTGGGAAGAGTGGACGGACGCTCCTTTACATTCCGCTCGTTAACCTGCGAAGGTGGCTTGCATCACAAGTAGGGTACCCGTTTGATGACCAATTTAAGCACAGGTAGTTGTTTTCTGCCGATTTTCTGCCCTTCAAAACCAATCAAAGCTCCGGCACGCGGCAGGCGAATGTATGACGAACGACACATACTCGAAAGATGGTTGCCCTTTAGGCTATCACTCCGAAGGCTGTTATTGTTGGTGGAAAAGGACCAGATACCGGTGCCTACCGAAAGAAGAGGGGGATCCCTGGAGGGTATGCTGCTGTTCGAACATCGCGACTCGTCTAAGATGACTGGGGATTTAGTGGTCATTTGTGTTGCTGTCGTGGCTATGGCATAGGCATAGCCAAGGATTGCTCCGCATTTTCCAAGGGATATCGCTGCGGGCATGCTGGAAGCGATGGTTAAAGTTCTTCGCAGGACGATTACCATTTAAACATAGAAGATTGTTTGCCCATTGTACAATGTACAAGAATTATGTAAAAGGATAGAATACTAGATTTTAGTTCATAAGCATCGAGTCCATATGACATCCATTATAGTTGCAATCATGAATGATTGTGTCATTTCTCACATGCGCGGAACCACCGAAATCTGATTTGATTCACCATGACGATGGTGGAATGTTCAGTCTCACTTCGTCAGGACGGTTGAGAAGAACACGTGGTAGGTAGCTCCAGAAGTTGTCCTTGTGGACTTTAATGCTGCCAAAATGGGCTGGCCATCCCTGCGACAGTATCGTTTCGTGAGATGTGACTGTTGATTTTCATATGCTTCAAATGTGGCGTTGCGGTTGTCGTCGATGACTGTGGTAGACGTATAGTAACTCAGTTGTTGTCGTTGTGGTTAGAGCTACGGTAGCAGTAGCGCACTAGGAGTAGTGGCACCGGTTGCCGGAGCCAGGCAAAGGTGGCCATGACGAAGAAGGACGCGTATGCGGATAAGCAATGCCCAAAAGCATCGACGAAATACTACGGACAAGAGTACGAGAGGGCCAAGGAGTGCCGATTCGGCAGAGACACCAGGAAAGTCTTCAACTCGAAGAAGATGGACATGGGAGATTACCTATTCGATTCTCGGTTTGCATTTTCTGAAGTGCCATGGAAAGCCCCCCAAAAGTAAGCACTGTACATACATATGTGGGTCAAGGTGGTGACCAGTCTTCACCATATCCATTTTTGGCCGAAGCATTGATGCCCAAATTGTTGCAAGACTTGATCGAAAGATAAAGCTGATTGTTGGGATATGGACTTCAAATGGCTAGTGGGTTTCGATCAGACAAACAACCTTGGATAAGGGTTCATAGTGATGGTTGATGGTGCATGATGATACCCAATAGTGCTTGAGAATGATCCAGCTTTCATTCAGTGGGTCTTCTTGATGGTTTTTTGGTGGTTGCAAAGATGATAAAGAATCGTTATGAGTAGGAGGTCCAGCGTTGTTGAACACCCCCCAAACACAAGTAGCTTGTGTCTGACGATCAAATATAGTTGGTGCATTCACACGGATCTACCATTTTAGGGACTCAAAAGAAACGATTTGAGGAGGAAGCACCCGGTAATCCTCTTAGTGACTCCCCAGCCTCCAGCGCCACATTTTCCATGAAACCTTGGGACCTTCGACGGCCGCTTCGAAGGCCAGGCAAAAGGGTCTTCGTTTCGTCAGAACTGATCTGTTTAAGCGGAGCATAGTGCATTGCTATGGCTTAGATGGGCATGGTACTGCCGAGGCAAATTTCGTGTGGCTTGTGCTTGTGCATAGATTGTTGCCTGCAAACATGCGACCATATATACCCATGATGGGTCCGTCAATATCCAATTGGCATGATTGAGTTCTTGATATTCCACTATAGACCTAGTACCTTGTGCAACCAAAAATCATTTTTTGTTTCAACCTAGTCCAGCGTTGCGATACGATTTGTCAGTGGCGTGAAACTGGGGTCACAGATATGGGGTTATCAATTGGCAAGTATTGATCGTAGAGATGACATGAGATGAGCATAAAAGAAATCCTTTGCAACAACAAATTGGTAGCATGATAACCAAAATTTCATATGATTTTTTGGAACAATAAGCATCATTATGAGAACATATGAGAACTGCAATTGATTGTAAAATGAATTGGTGAATGGTTATGACTAATTAGTATAACCAATTCCCAATTCTGGCTGGTGGTTTTAAACATTTTGACTTTCCCCCAAATTCGATGGATCTAGTTTGTTGTTCCCAGAAAGTTTCCAACAAGCCCCAAAAGTTTCCGAGATTTCTCAAGAGTGTCCCAAAAGTTTCGCACTCTTCCAAAATGATCCAAAAAGTTTCCCAGAAAGTTTGCAAAAGTTTACGTTTCTCAGAGGTTGCACAAAAAATTACCTCAAGGTTCAGAAATGTTCAAAGAGATTCCCAACTTCCCAACCTTGTCCTAAAACGCTTCCGTAAACATCTGTGAAGTTAAAAACATCCTCAAGATTCTTCAATCGAAACATCTTGAAAAGTTTCCCAAACATTTCACAAAGTGATTTTTTTTATCAGAAATTGCCCAACACTTTCCAAAACTAGTTCAAAAAAAAATCCAAGAATTCTGGAAAAAACATGTCTAAAAAGCAAACAAACATGAAGTTAAGTTGCCCAGATTTTTCCCAAAGAAACAATCCCCAATATTTGACAAAAGTGGTTCCATCATTTCCAAACATACATCAAAACAAATTCAAAGTTGCGTGATAGAATGCCAGAAAAAATGTCAGAATACATGTCAGAAGACTGTATTTGGATGAGTTTGGATGTATGTTGCAGTATTTGGAAGTATTTGTGCAAGATTGGGTTGCCCAAGTAAGGCCGGATCCGCCCAGATATACTCAGATACGTTCCCTTGATCCCTCAAATGTATTTTTAGGTATATGGAGGAATTTGTGCTAGATTGCGCTACCCAGGCAAGGCCGGATACGCGCAGGTACTCGTCCAGACACATTCAGATACATTCCCTTGATCCCTGAAACGTACTCAAACCCAACTGGATGTATCTGGAGGTATCTAGAAGTATGTGTGCAAGATTGGGTTTCCCAAGTAAGCTTTCCCAAGGGGTTCCCTGAAAGTGCTTGAAACATTGCCACCAAAATCCAAAAGCTTACCAAAAAGTTTCCAACAGTGTCCCCCCAGAAATGGAACCGTCTACAAAAAGTTCCCAGTTTAAATCCCAAAAGTTCGAAGTTTCCCAGAACGTTACAAGATATTTGAGCTAGAACGCCAGAAGATACCCCAGATAGAATGTGGAATAGAATGTCGGATAGAATTATGAACATTTCCGAGCTGCCAGAAAAACATATGGAAAAAAACGATGCCCTCAAGACGATTAAATCGGATTTATGATATCCATTCGTTTGACTGGGGAAAACACAATTATGGGAAATTGCGTCGACAGAGGAATCCCTAAGGCGAACGTTTTTTAAAGCTACTTCGGTCGGTGACCATACATACCTGTATATGCATTTATCTATGTTGCTACTCACTTTTTATGAATCTGCACATGCCTGTGAACTTGGTAGTGAGAAGTATAGGGGCAGCCACACATGGAGTGCGCTGGTTCATTAGTTTCCTGAAAAATCCCGTTGACAGTAGGGTGTGATGAGGATTGAAATGAGTTTGAAACCTGTTGTTTGAAGCCAAATACAAGCGTGTGATCCAGATTGAGATCTTACCAGCTTATGATCTTGTTCGTTGGAAATCCACCCAGCAATACATACTTTGTACATCTTCGTGCTGCAACTTCGGAAGGGATTGGTCATAAGTACTGTTCACTCTGCACAAATCGTACAGCCTTTAGCCTTTGGCTAAAACATTGTCTCCATATTTTGTGGGAATGCAGATATGAACGAGGTTATTACTTGCTGGTACTTGGTAGCTGGTACTCGTCCTTGCTCTTTGTTGTTGGTGGTGTCACTGGTGTCGTCGTCGGTGTGTTGTCCGTCGACCATGCTGTACCAGACAGCCAAAAACCGACATGCAGGCATGTGACAATCCCTCCTAGAAAGTGGTTGCAACTTTCCATGATTTTTACCCGTTGTTTATCAGAGAATGGTTCCTGAGCTGCTAGTTGACGATTGTTTGTTTGCCACTATTGTTGAATATCGCTCCGTCAGCAAGGCTATAGGTACTACAAACTGGGAAGTAGCACCACGATGGACGCTACCTTGACATCAAAAACGAAAGAACTATTTTCTATGGTAAACCACTTATGTTTGATGGGAAGTACTAGTCGTTTATGATAAACATGAGGTTGTGGATATCCTAGTGGATATCCCATGACTAAGGCTGCAAAGTCAGCTATCTCAACGGTCATCGAAGACTACAGACCACGTTCTTCGGCAGAAACTGTTTGGGTTTGGGTCGCTGGCACGAGATCATGACGCCTTGGTGGGCTTCCTCGGCATCAGTACATATTGCGGCCCAATGAACGCGTGTTTAGTTTCAACTTTCAAGTAATATACACCATTTCTATCCATTTCTTCAAGTTCAAACTTGTGAGAAGCTTCCGTGTTATTCCCCGTTCCTTGGGTTTCCTCAGGGGTTGCATGTTTTGATGGTTACAGTAAAAGATGTGTGGATTGTTTGCTGCAAGGATCCGTATGCCCAGAGAGACACAATTGATTTGATTGGCTGCTTGATCGCTGGACGTTGGTCGATTGGTTGTGAGGTTTGTTGGTTGTTGATAGGTTGTTTGGTTGTTGATAGGCTGGTTGGTTGTTGATAGGTTGGTTGTTAATCACCGCTTTCACTTTCCATAGGAGGCAAATGCGGTTCATGGAGTGGTTGAACGTTTGAATAATTGGTTGTTTGACTGTCAGATGAAGTGATTGTTTCGCTGTTGAATTGTCAGGCCGATTGTTCGATGAACTTTGCTGATTTGTTGGTTGGTTTTTTATTGATGCATTGTTGAACTTCCGTGAATATGTTTTCGTAGTGCATTCGAACCTGGACGATTTCAACACATCAAATTGATTGTACTTGTTGGTTTTGCTGTTGCATATGTATATGTGTTTTCATATATCGAAAACTGTATCAGCGATTGTGTGAATATATTCATACTTTATTTGCTAATTATATATCCCCGCTGCCCTGAATTGTTGGTTATTGCCTTGGCTTGGAGCACTGGGGTCCCCGGCGCTGTCTCAGGTTACGCACAGTATGACAGGATGGTGATGCACACTGGCACCGGACAAGTTGGTATGCAAAAGATCGGTTTCTTTTACAACAGGCACGCTGGGTCGCACTCACGATGACGTCCAAGGCTTCAGGCGAAGTTGAAGTTCCTGTAGATATTCAATGGTTAAATTTCTGGAATTGGCCTCGACAAAGTTTCAAATTCTTGGATTTGCAATTTAGAGTTTCTGCCAATTAGATGTGGCGCAATCGAGGATGACAAACTGGAAACATGGGATGAAGTTACTTGCATGAAAAGGTGGGTACTTCGTAATAATTACAAAAATATAGATTGATACAGTTGGGAACAGTAAGCTTACTCAGTATGCATTCACACCATTCCTTGATGCGTTCTCCCAAAGAAAATCCCTTTCTCCCAGGTGCCGGTTGTCCTTAAATTGAACATGACAACATACTGGGCTCCACCACTCCAATTGGGATACACCAAGCCGCCCAGTTTGTGACCTATGCCAGGAAAGGTCTGCGAGATGAATACGGATGAATGCCATGAAAACGCCAACTCCATAAAGACTGCGCAGATGAAAATGTGCGCGGTGGCGGCCCATGCCAATGGGTTCTTCAGGTCGGTTATGTTGCTGGTTCCTAGTGTGCGAGTTGGTTGGGTGACCCAAGAGCCAAACCACACTTGCTTGCTGCTCGGTTTATATATATATATATATTTATTTATTTATTTATGTATCTATTGATTTGTATATATATATATATATGTATCTATTTCTCTCTTTATATTGATACATGTATATATATATATATATATTTATTCATTTATTTATCTATATATATATATATATCTATCTATTTGTGTTACTTTTATTCAGTGATACGCATATGACTATTTGGAGGATCTATGATTATTCTTGTTCACGCCTATTCCTTCAAAAACTGCTGCTGGGTGGTTTCAAACATTTGTTTCCGAAATGTACTACCAAACGGTTGGTTGGTTGACTTGCGCATATTTTTCATGACGGCGTGGTTCAACCACCAACCATGATCAACCACTATTAACCATGATTAACCATTGATAGCTATTCTTTCAGAGGGGTAGAAACCACCAACCAGACCGATCTTGGGACATTCTATTAACCATTAACCAGAGAATTGCCCGAACCAGACTGATCTTGGGATATTTGAGACACCAACCATCGACCGTTCAGTGTATTCCAAGTCGGTGGCTTGTTCCTGCAGGTGGGGTTCGTTCACCATGCTACTTCCTGGTCCTGCGGTGGTTCCTAATATGGAGGGTTCTGAAGAAAATATTGAAGAAAGGGGTACCCAAAAAGGATGGTTTACTCCTATAGATGGTCAATAAACTGGATGATGTGGGGGTACCCCTATGACTTGAGAAACCACCATATCAACCATGGTTCCTGCTTAAGACATGGTACGAACGCAGTGGATTCTGCGGGGCTGCCCAACGCCGCCCGAACTGGCTGGTGCCACGGTAAGTTGCAGCAGCCTCAGTTGTACCGACTACTTTTGAAAAGCTGCTGATCTACTGCCAAAAATGGTGGATAATTGGATAATCGATGATCCTGCATTGTTGTTGAAATTATTGTATTAACTGTGCTTATCCGATAGCAGTGATCGCTTGAGAATAGTTGGCGGGATTCTTCATGTGTAGGTTCCACCAAGGATCAATTTGACACTTCCAACATGGAGGCAGTTCAATAGGAAAACTCACGGACTATCGAGCCAATCAGAGGTGAACTAACCCCTACCATGGGTTGATATCGAACCAATCAAATCACCCAAGTAATCTTGAGTGATTTTTAATGATTTGCCCCCAGCTTGGCCCCGAAGTTTGGATGTCTCAAAATATGTCATGATGGCCATTGGTGACCCCCTCGCAGGCTCCACAACTCGCGAATTCGAAGGACGGGCCACGAATCGTACCGTAGTGGGGTGGACCTTTAAGCCATGGAAGCTCGGAGGTGGGATCATCATGGAGCCCTTCACATTGCTGACCCAAGAATTGATGCTTTCCCTGGGCAATTTGGGATCAGCTGATCCCGTGTACCAGATTTGTGGACCCGCAGACATGCTGGATTAGATGCAGAAAATCCAAGTATATCTTTAGGATGGCGGAAGCTTTGGCACAGGACAGCTACCGCAGTCCCAATATGTATGTCTAATAGCTCAAAGGATGTGATGTTTGCGAACGTGCGTCCATCAATCATGCACACGAGATGTTGAGTGCCTAGGTAGGTTTCACTTTCTGATATGAGTTTCAAAAGATAGTGGTGAACAGCTATTCTAGGAGGGTCTAGCATACCTGTAAGATTTTTCAGGCAGAAGCCAAACCATGTGCGCGGCAGAAGATTTTACTGGGAAGAAAGGGTCCTCCAGCAAACGATCAAGGCATGTGCAGAAATGGTGAAAAAAACATGACGCAACTGCAACTGTAAGGATCAGCAATGTGTTTTGCTGGCAGGCAATGTTTGTGTCAGTCTCATGTTTCTAAACAGTATGTTTCCATGTCTTCTTGTTTGTTTCTGTCGCGTCTCTTCCTGTACTGTACCTGCGCCTGTTTTTGTTTTTTCTCTGGGACTAGCTCGTCGCTCAAGCCAACTCTATCAAGCTATAGATCTTTTCGGAAACTAGCTGTTCAAGTTAGCTTTTCTAGCAAGCTCCTTAGCTAGCCGCTGCTATTTTATGCTAGTTCTTCTCCACAAGTTTCTCATTTGGAATCTGTCTTTGTGAGGAAATTCACCCGATGAACAAGCATATCATTCAGTTTTGTGGGATCAATTACTGAGATGAAATCGTGGCACTAGGGTGAAAACACAGATTCTGATTCCTTGCGAAGGGGTTACGCTTAGTTACTGGGAGAACGTCAACCTGTCATTTGAGACTTGACCAGTTTGAGGCCAAAGATCATCCACCAGCTTGACTTCCTGGGATTAGATTTGAATGTAAAGATCCTTCATGCAAGCTGAATCCTGCCTGCTTGGTCCGTGGGGCAGCATCAGCCATGACTAGGGAAGCAATGGAGCCAAACCACGCAGCCGGCTGGTGTTGATTACAGATTCAAAGTTACTAAAAGGTCTTCTTAAATAGTATGTGTATAACAGCCATCATACTATAAATTACATAGATTGGCTAGTATATATAGTGTCCATTTGCGTGTACTAGTAACATCTAATAACTAGTATATCAGCAATTGTACTGTTTGCTCAAGGATTTTTACGCATTGTCACCCACTGAACCAGCATTGATGACCAAACGTTCAAACCTTGAAAGTGTAGGGCTCAACGCTGTCAGGATCGCAGAGGACTTGGACATGCCGGTCCTCCTGTCCTGGTGATTGGGCCTACGGGAAGCAGAAATGTTGCAACCAATGTGTTTGATATGAACATAGGGATGGCAGCACTTGTACCCTGCCTTGGGGCCACCATGGCTCTGGACATGGTGCCTGAAGGAATTCCCCCCGGTCACCGCGATCATCAGTTCGGGCAGAGCTATGGAGCGAAGCAAGACCAGTGGGGGGGGTGATGAACCATGATGACCTGACAAGTGAAGCAACTATGTGAAGGATGAGGATGTTATTCGAAATCGGTAAGAACAATGATCAATCAATGAGCCTATGAGGCTTTACCGCGACGACATAGGTTAAACAATTGACCCCCGGACCAGCATGATTTCAACTGTCGATTGCTTGAAATCGCTTGGTGATTTTTCAGCATGTACGGCAGTGATCCAGAGCAATTCTTAGATAGCTACCACCCCAAACTTTATGATGGTTAAGATTCACCATTTCACTATGGTTCTATCTACCATTAGCCTGGTAGCTAGCCTAGTTATGTTCACCAACTTAGCCAATGATGCGGCCCCACCTTCTATTACCTGTCGGTCACGTCCGGTCCTCTGAAAAGCACGAGGGTCCGAGGCGGGTAGCAGGAACAAACGGGATTGATCATAGTTGAGAATGTTGGTTTATGTTGGTTTACATTGGTGGTCAATGACTCATATGGCGGCTCAGTATGGTTCATAATGTTCTTACTAGTTCATTGATGATGGTTGGTGATAGTCAGCAGTCGGAATAAAAGCCAACAGAATCAACAGATAATGGATGATAGTGGGCCATATATGCCAAGTATGTAGGGTTGCGTTGACCGTAGATGAAATTTGCCAAAAGCTCATAATTTGTCCAGTGTTTGATGCTGCTTGGAATGGTTGTAACAGCAAGAATCAGCCAATGCAACAAGGCCGTCGATGAAAGAAATAAACGCCACACCTGTTGATACTTGTCATATGTTCGGTCTATTGTGTTTGGCTATGGGTCAGTCAGTATTAGCCTGCCAATCAACCAACAAAGACAGGACTAGTTCGGTCATGTGTGGAATTTTTACCAGGTGTGCAGGGTTTTGACCTACAACCTTATCATTGTTTGGTTCATTTGTGGATGATTAGCAAAAGTCCTGGGACCATCACTGACCAAAGTAATTGAAGTGGCAATCAATTTCGGCCATGGTTTAACCATGGTAAAACATCATAGGTTTTTATTACTATCCATGTTTATCCATCCATGTTTTTTTTTGCTATCAATTCTCGTCATCATGAGCAATGGTTGATGATCACGGATCTTTACAATGATGGCTGATGATGATTGCTTGTCGTTGATGGTTTATGATTTAAATGATTGCACCATCATTAACTCATTGTAAAGTAACCAATGATCCATCCTTAACCCCATCCTGAACCTGGTTGGTGGTCTTAACCTTTGAATCAATTGTTCCCTAGAATTACCAAGTGGGCTGGTTGGTGGACTTGCGCATCTTTTTCATGATGGGGTACTTCAACTTCATCATCAACCATCACCAACCATCATCAACCATCACCAACCATCATCAACCATCACCAACCATGCTCAACCATCACCAACCATCCTCAACCATCACCAACCATCATCAACCATCACCAACCATCCTCAACCATCACCAACCATCATCAACCATCACCAACCATCCTCAACCATCACCAACCATCATCAATCAGTCCACATTTTGGGGATCATGAAAGTCTCAGTATACAAACATCAACCCGCCACAACCTACCTACCCCCCACCTACCTAGATGCTGTTGGAAAGGTGAGCAACACAACATTGGAAATCAGGGACCACTATTCAAGTAAACCAACTGGTTGATACGTATCGCTGCTATTGCATCTCGGGAACAGCAAAGGTCTGTATTTTCCTACTAATGACCGTCATCGATTCAAAACTTGAATGATCATCATCATCATCATCAACATCATCAACGTGATCAGCTTGTTTTACTCTATCATCCAATCACATATCACACATTCATCACGAAACATGATGGACTCCTAGCTCCTCAATGCCACCATTACCACATAAAGTGATCTGGAATCACCAACCATTTCCAACCATTTATCACCAACCTTCATCACCAAGCATCACCACCCATCACCACCCATCACCAACCATATCATCGGCCGTCATCCCCCATCATCAACCATCATCAACCATATCATCGACCACCACCAACCATCATCAACCATCCCCAACCATCATCAACCATCACCAACCATCCTCAACCATCACCAACCATCCTCAACCATCACCAACCATCCTCAACCATCACCAACCATCCTCAACCATCACCAACCATCATCAACCATCACCAACCATCATCAAGCATCACCAACCATCACCAACCATCATCAACCATCACCAACCATCACCAACCATCACCAACCATCACCAACCATCCTCAACCATCACCAACCATCCTCAACTACCATTCATACCACCATTAACCACCCTCGTATTCCCCAGGGAACCCACCAACCACCAGCCCCATCCTTGCCGCGCCGCCAGGTCCTGGACTTGGCCAGTCTTTGCCGTGACCCTGCAGTGACTCGACCAGCAACTGAACTGATTGATAATGATTGATTAATGTTGCTAAACTGACAATCATTATATAATAATCAATGATACCAAATTATCATAATCATTAATTGATTCATAAGTGTGATTAATATTCATTATCAACTGAGTTGACAATGATACAAAATAAATCAGTTGATAAGTGATTCATATTAATTATCAACTGATTTATTTTGTATCATTAATGGTTATGAAAATGATTCATAAGTGAAAATTATCAATGATAAATGATTACGCGACCGTTGACGTGGTTAGGTTGAATCGACGATGGGAAGCCACAATTGTTGTGAGTCAAGTGCTTCGGAAAAATCAGATGATTTGGGGGGACCCTGTTTTGAGAAACTATCAAATGACTATGACAAATGACCTTGGTGAATGTTCTTGGTGAGTGACTATGGTAAATTTGGCATTTTGGCGTGATTCATCAATATGAAGATATGGATGGGGCATGTTTGGCATCGGACGATGGTATGTTGTTTCAGTTCACATCATCGATGACTATAAACACATCTATTCACATCATTGGATTTCATTTTACGATATTGTTCACGTGTTGAGTTGAGCATGTTTTTTTTTGCCGGGAGTGAAAATTTTCGTTCGCTAGTTCCGGACCGATGTTTAATGCAATATGCATGTCAACGCTTGTTCTTTGTTTGTCGCTATACGAACTGTAGCTGCTAAATTGCCTTTGTTCTGGACATCACAGTATTCTAAACCTCCTACAGTCCTGCAGGGATCACAACTAAGGGAACCATTATATATCCCTGGGAGTAGCGGAGGTCGATGGATGTTTGCTAGTGGCTTGTCCAGCCGATGGAGGTATGCGTTTTACATTATGGAGGTCCATGGTTTGTCAACCTTATGGAGGTATATGGAGGCCCATGGTTTTGCATATATTTCTGTCATGTGTTCTTTGTTATGTCGAGCAAAAACTTTGATTGTATTTGGTGTTTTCAAACTACGCATTGCTGTGCACAATCAGCTCGGAGATTCCTTTCCATGACCCGCATATTTTGTGGGGTGAAGGTACTAGATAGGATTCAGCCACGTCAGTCAGGCTGCATCACTTGTTCCTACGTGGGTAGTGTGGTTTTGTATCACCTGGCGTAGAGACAAATCAAGAAGGGACCAGTGACCAAAACTTCGGAAATAATCCAATGGATCGTGTATCAACCATCATCACGAACCATCATGAATCATCAGTACCAAGTATCATGAACCAATTTCGACCAACGTAAACCGTTGTTCTCCGCCTGTTTGCCATGATTAAGAACCATGAGCCATCCATTTTGAGGAGTGCCTGTTGATCGAGCCACCATTGGGATGGCCGCTTGGGATCTCACCCTGAGAATTGGTGCCTCGCGAATTGGGGTAATGTCAACCCCGGATGAATCAACCCAAGCTTTAAGCATAGATTTTAATCATCACAATGATTACAAAACCCATATGGCTTAATGATAGGAAAATAACATGTGAATGTTTAGTTGGTGGTTCAAGGAAACAAAGGCAAAGGATTTTTGGGGGTACCCACTGCTAATCCACCAGTGGTTTATCAATCCAGGCTAAACAGTTCATGAACATTACCCCCAAAGTTTTGAGGCACGAGAACTGCCTGATGAGGTCTTGCTGACAAATGCTAAGAACTCCTGACAAAAACCAGCAGCTTTGGGGCTAGGATCATGTTAAGACGCTTGGGGATAGTGCCGTTATGTGCAGTTGATGACTCACATTTTTGGCTGTCAGTTTATGCTGTGCTGTTGCCATGACAGAGATTTTGCCGCCTGTTTCTACTGTTTGATTGTGGTGATGGATAGTGCTCCCAGGTGCATGGCACCCCAGCTGTAGCATTCTGTTACCTTGGTATTCGGGGCTTTTTGGGGGCTTTGGCTGCCACATGGTTGAGATGGTTACAACATGTTTGAACAAGCTGTGTTGTTGTTGTTGTCGTCGTCGTTGTTGTTGTCGTCGTCGTTGTTGTTGATTTCGCTATTATCGATTCCGAAATCTTGTGTTGTCGCCTATGGGACAAATGCATGCAATTGCCCCGCGATGATTTGCTCGCCCCAGGACTTTGCCAATCCCTTGGAACTCAGCACTCTCGGAGGAGAAGCTGCTGCGTGCCAGATGCCTATTGGGAATTCACTCCCTATATGGCTATAGGTCAAGCAGTTAACCAACCAATAGATCCAATAGTAGTGGATAATGATGACCAACAACAATAAGGGAAACAATGGTTAATGATAGGGCAACCAGGGGTACAGGGTTTTGACCCACAGCCATATACAGAGGAGTGCCAATGAAGTCAAAGGGAAACTGCCAATGATCTCTGAATCTTTAACATATCTTCCCATGATGGGATTGATGACCTGATCAACACATCATCCCCTATGACCATGTTTGGTTCCGACTGGGGTACCACCATTTATGGACAGCACCGATATGAACGAGTGGTGCATTGGAGACACAACCAAGGATGTAAGGCTTCGATCAGGTTTCATGAAGATATAGCCAACTAGTTTTCTTGTTTTAAAGGACGATCCAATAATCAGGAGAGAACTGATGATCTAGGGATATTGTAAGCAACTCATGATATGAAATATTTGTTCATGTAGGTGTAGGTGTATCAAGCAGCAATTGGGGTAGACATGGTGAGGGAATCTCTTCAAATTCCACAATCAACATGTCTAATCCGGAAATGATCCTTGGCAACATGTGGCATTTTTTTGGCTTCTATGATATCTATGTTGGAATTGCATCTTGTGCCTATAAGCAAAACTGAAATCTAGTTTCAACTGTGACAAGAAAAATAGTGTCCGCGACAACCGCAACAACAACAGCAACAGCAACAACAACACTACAACAACACCACCAACACCAACAACAACAACAACAACCACAACAACAACAACAACAACAACAACAACAACAACAACAACAACAACAACCACAACAACCACAACAACCACAACAACCACAACAACCACAACAACCACAACAACCACAACAACCACAACAATGACAACAACAACAACAACAACAACAACAACAACAGCATTAACAACCAACGACGGCAACATCTATGAACAACCAGGGACCACGGGCAGCCACACCCCAAACCAGGCGACCAGGCCCAGTATTGCCCTGTGCTGCCCGGCACCCTGTCAACGCAATGACAACGTGTTCACTTGTGAGGCCATGGTCCATGGAGATTCCACTGTGATGAACCTATGGATGTTCTCTTTGCTGAACTTTGTCAGCGAACTCGTTGCTGAATTCACCATTTCGGAAGGGGATCATGATTGAGGCATCCACTGGACTCCCAAACGCTGCAAAGCGATTCCCCTGAGGAAGTCTTCAATGGCATACCCATTCATGACCGGGCTCAAAAGCCGATTGAAAGACCACTTTGGCTCGTCCGAAACCATCAGAGTGTACCCTGCAGTTGGATCATGACCCGACAGGACGGAAGCTGGTCACCAATGTGGTGCAGTTCGTGAAAGATCATGCAGCTTCAGGGCGGCAAAGGCACGCCAATCCCCTCCATGTGATTAATGTTTAATGTAGTGCTTTCTTGATGGTTTAGTGTATTTTCAATAGGTGACAGTGGTTGCTAGTGGCCAATCACTGTAAACAAGAGTTGATGAATCGTAATTGCTGGGTAGTGCCATGGAAAGGATCCAGGATCGACAGCCAAAGTCAAAAAAATGATGATGATGATGATGATGATGATGATGATGATGATGATGATGATGATGATGATGATGATGATGACGATGATGATGCTGAATTGAATGACTATTATGGGTGGCCGTTATGACCTTGTGTTAAGTAGGCAAACAGGTCCCAATGCAAGAATGCCTGCCTGGGTTCCGGTTTTGGAAGCATGTTGGTTTATCTTGGTTTCCAGTTGGATGCCCGTACAGGTAGAAGTTAGTTCTCATGACATGAAATAACCCGTGCATGGTACCTGTGATTCTGTTCAGGTAGCAGGGGTTGTCCAAAAAAAATGAAGACAAGACCATTGTTTACATGGTGAGGACCCCAAAAGGCTACTAATCCAAACAACGTTGGCATGTCCACATGTCCACATTTAGTGCAAAGACAGACTGTGCCACTGCCTAAATTGGTCTTGTTTTTCCAATAGGTTGTCAGGGTTTACTGAGTTGGTAAGTGCGGGAAAAGTACCACAGTTGACGATCATCCTAATATGTCCTAGCAGATGTATCCATGTGACTTTTCGTGTGTGAATAGGAATGGGGAGGAATGGGGGGGTTTGACCCAAGTCCCTGTAATTATTCATTTTATGTTCTAGAAACAATCGAGAGCCCAACAGGATGAACACAATGACCCTAGAAATGAATATGACCTGTTTCTGGAAGTATCTTTCTGCAGACTGAATCAGGTAGCTGTGATGTGTAGTCCACACAGTTTTGTACAGTTCTGGTAAATCCATATGAGTAACCCTATATAAAGCCTTAGTTTAACCATGAATGGCTGATGATTTACAATCCAACATAGGGGGTTTATCAAATACAGATCTCCCATGACATCTTCGAACATCGTGCAGCTGACCCGACATTCAACAGGTTGGGCCCGCCACCCCTGGGGGCCCTTCCCGCGTCGTCGTGCAGGTCTTCCGCCAAGAAAGAAACTCCTTGGCTGCTGGACGTTGGAGCGCTCAGTTTGGGAAAGGTCAAGCTGGGCTTGTCCCAATCAGAATATGGGCTAATATGTTCGCGTGATAGTCCAATCACTTGTTTCAAGCTTGTTTCAAGCTTGTTTGTTGTTGTTGTTGTTGATGATGTTGTTGTTGTTGTTGTTGTTGTTGTTGTTGTGGCTGCTAGTGATGTTAACCGATGGTTTCGCGAATACACAGTCTTGGAATGTCTTGGATGTTTTGGGGACGAGTCAACCGCAACATTCCAAATCAGGAAGCTGTATGGTTCCCCAACAGCAGCAGGCTAGCATGCCGCTGTGGGATTCGAAGAGCAGGAGAACCGAGTTGTGCTGCCTTGAAACTAACATGGACCCTACCACAAGGGTCATCCAAGCCTTACCTGGGCGGGTCAAGCTGTTAGTTTGCAGGAGTAGTATGGAACGGAGCAGGGGCGACTTGTTCAGTAACTCAGTAGCTGCATCACTGTTGGGATTTCACATGTTTTCACCAAACACCCAGAAATAGAAATACTACAAATTTTTTATTCTCCCGGGTATGGCGTCAAGAAGTGGAATGACTACATCATAATATAGACATACATTTTAACATACACTAAACATGATTACACAAGCTTGCTTCATACACCTGTCCATATCAATCATGCTTTTCAGTAGCCCAGCGGTTGTTATTGTCGGATGTTGTCGGTTCCGTTGGAATTCTTATCGTTTTGAACTACGTCAGCTGATTTGCCGGTGAGTTGTTGCTCATGACCTGCCATTTACTCAAATCATCAACATTTCCTACCTATGATCATATTTTCCTGAAACAATCTAATTGTTTTGTTGTTTCAGTCTCCTCTGTTCTCCTTAATTAACAGCCTTGATAACAACGATGACCCACCATGACCGGATGAACCCGCCATGGTTCTGATGGATTCCACCATGGGCTGCCCCCAAGGTCCTAGGTATCAACACCGAGCACTGGGCTCAGCGACTGGAAGACCTGGCAGCTGGTAGTGGTCAATGGTTGAGTAGCCAATTGTTGCTGGTGATTGAATAGCTAACAAGCAACTCACTACATTGGTGATAAGCTGTTAGAGGGTGATTTGCTACTTCATAGGAATAGCCGGTTGGCTGCGGTTAATATGATAACAGATTGATCAGCAGTGACTCCACCATCGGGAGCAGCGTGTTGATAGCCAAGGGTTGAGGCAGTTTTGGGTCGCAATTTGAGAAGTGGTGGCTGGTGGCAGCGCTCTTGAATCCTATTGACTTTCTTGCTTTGCATGGATGGCATCTCCCGCCCACAGACCGTCCTTGCAACAATTTACGGAGTGCAGAGCCGGATCATGCCGTTTGTCTGCTTGAATAAATGGGGAGTTCTCAAAATGGGGGGGCCAAAAAACTTATTGCTACAACAAAATAAGATTGGATGATTTGGAAGCGCCCAAATATTTTCAGTGACTTTGCATCTTTGTAGGAAAGTGCAACAGACAAGCAAGGCTGGGTTTCTTTTTTCTCCATTTTTGTCAGAAACCTTCATGGCCCGCAGGTGTTTTAATTTTCCATCCGGCCGCTTGCCACATAGACACTGGTGGCACTTCAGCAAGAGGATGTCCGCAAGCACGCATTTCAAACCAAAGTGACAAGCCAACACATAGCTTCACCAAAATAGGCATTCCAATAGTGAATTTGTTTCAATTTGTTTCACCTGTTTGGCATCAACTTTCAGCACTTAGTTCGCAAGGGGCACAGGTGAGCCAGGCTCTTCATCCTTAGAACTTCACAGCAAATAATCACCAGCTGGTTCCAGTGATCCAGACGCCGCTCCTCCAGGCAGGCAAGCATGGCTCCAGCCAAGCAGCAACGAATCATACGGGATCATATGGGGGGTTCACAGCAAGTGTTGCCTCTCTGGGAAACTAACCTGGAAGTGAAACGTGGAAAACCAGCTATAAGTGGGTGGATGTTCCACTTCCAGGTTAGTTTGCCAGAAAGTGAAATTGTGAGGCCTTCGGGGTTGAATGGTGGTTGGTGGTTGGAAGCTGGAAATGCCGGAAATCCTTAATCCTTTACAACCGGCCAAATTGTGTCATCAGTATCAGCAGTAACCCCAAGACACTTGGACGAGACCACAATATTGCAAACAAAAACCAGCAGGGTAGCATGAGCTCATGTTTAAAACGTCAGGAATGGTTGGCTGGTGTATGAACGGTCTACTGGATGACAAACCATGAACCATGATCATAGGTACCATGTTCACGCCTCCGTGTGAATATAATATTTGTATCATGAATTACCCACATGAAGCAGTTCCCTGCATCAATTACCATCAATAGGTGATCCGATAATCAATGTTCGGTTCCCAGACAAGTAGTGTGTAACATCTACCAACGGAACCCCCCATAGTTCTTGGTCACAACAAGGTGGATTTCCAGTTGATCGATTATAAATCCAAGGTGAATCCACCTACAAAAAGCTTAATCCCTGTCACTTGTATCCAAGGCGAATTTCCAGTGGGTCGATTTTTCCATCAACCCAGTGATACAACTGAGACCAACTGGAACAGACTGGCTCCTCGTCGCAGGGCGGCATCATGCGGCCTCGCAGCAACCGAGCTGGGGTGGCTTGGCTCCAAAACAAAGGTTTGATGAAGCGCTTGTTGGTGGTCAATGGAGGCTTAGTGAAGGGTTAACATTGATCAAGTAACCAGAACTAATGGTTAGTTATGGTTGAGGCTTACCGGTTATCATTGATCCATTAGTTATGGTTGAGGCCTAAGGGTTATCATTGATCGAGTAACCAGAACTAAACTGGTTGACTGATGAATGTTAATGGTGGTATGGTCGATGGTTTCCTGCAACTTGTCACACCAGCGGGGCTCACGCTGGCGACAGGGCTGGTCAACGTCCAGAGGTCGAGGTGCGTTTCAAGTGGGTCTCTTGCTGTGCCTGGCCGGCATTCATTTGGGGTGAGGAGGTGAGGGGGAGAGGAGTTAAACATAGTGAAACATGGCATTAGAAAATCGACCACTTTCATAGGAAAACCTAGGGAAGTCAGTTACAAATGGTGGAATTTCCATTCAAAATCTATCGATTCTTGGTGTGACGATGTGTCATCCACCAAAAATCTCAAAGAAACTCCATGGGTCATTGGCATACCAAAGCATGAATGGATGATACCACTCTTGTCGAGACAGACAAACTAGCAGACTTTGTGGCGATTCGCTTGTGGTTCAGCTGGTCTCAAAACCGCTCAATCAATTCCCAGATGAGTCACCACGGAAGGCGTTTGGAATCCCAACGATGTACCTCCTATGGGGTCATGTCCGATATAAGCACAGGAAACTTAAAGTTTGGGAAGCATTGCCCATGTAGCAGGAACAGCATAGGTTGAGGTGTGCGGCGAGGTGTCCCTAAAAAAAGTATCTTAGCAGTACTTGGTTTGCGTAAACGTGGATCTCACTCATTATTACCTGTAGTTTCTTCTTCTGTGATGTTGGCAATCTAACCCTTTTTTTCGGTTCCTGCACACAATGCTGTGTTTGAATGTCTCCAATCATTGCAGTGGCCCAGCTCACCTGTGGTTTCACACCATCACCAGGGCTGAAACTCATCACCTGTTTCTGGCATCGTTTAGGGTCGTTGCAATCACCTTCTGCAAAAAGCAGCTGGCAACACGGCCCCCAGCACCACGAGAGTGTCGCCCCCGCGCCTCGCTCTGAGGTTTGTGGTCTCAAGAAGTTCCTCGGGTTTCGGCTTCAGCTTTTTTTCCAAGGTGAGTTGCCACACGGGAGTTCACCGTGGCTAAGACTGGATGGAGTTTCAGCGTGAATGCAGTCCTTCAATGATGATGGTCAATGATGCTTAATGAAGGTGAAAATATGGCTCATTCTTGCTGACATTGGCAATGATATGGGAAAATAACTATCAACAATTGTCAGGAGTTGACCACTGGATCACTGGATTATAGGCCATTTGGATTGACCCATCAGCAATGATTTTCTCAACCAGGTTTGCTACGTATTATTACCCCCGAGGACCAGCTGGGACCTCTGAGCCCATCGGATTGAACCATTCCGAGATTGCAAACCACCCAAGTCTATTATTCATTGCCCAAGGGCCAACCAAAATCACCTGATAAGCGGCGCTTTGGCCAGGAAACATCAATAGGTGTTTAGTGAACTGGACCTTGCCAGCTTAAGGCAAAAGTTGTTTGCTAGTGAATGACTTCTTGAGGTTCACATCCCGCTAACACCCTCCAGTGGCTGCTCGTCCACGTATCTAACATTCCTGGGTCTCGGACAAATCCGCAGGGTCGGATGTACCAGCAAGCTATTTGGTTCAAGGCATTTGAGCTTGTCAGAGTTGCCGGAGTGACTTTTGATGAGCCCAGAGACCAAAATCGCTCTTGTACAGTCCTGCCCTTTAGCGCAAGATAAAAATGTTTGGTTGAAGACGGAAAGAGACTATGCAGAACTGACGAGATTCTTCCGTCAATATTGTGGTGTGGCAGTTCATTCGTCATCCGTTCACACGGCCGAACTGGAGAAGAGTGAATGTCTACAACGTTTTAGAGCGTTCTTTAGTATGCATGCAGATTTGTTCATCGTAGCTCTTCAGGGTGAGGGGCAGGAAGATGGCAAGTTGAAGCTGTGCGGCGATGGTACAATATCTTGTGAAGAGATCCTGACACTCTGGGAACAGCGAAAACAGTTCACTTCTTCAGCGTCGACCCTGTTTCTTCTTCTGGATTTTTGTCACAGCGGCTCTTGGGCTCTGTCGTGCGCAAGGCGGCCGCCATCAGTTCAAACAGAGCTCCAAGTTTTTGTGCAAGCGGCATGTTCGGATCAGGGAAAAACTCCGGACGGCGACAGCGAGACCGGCGACAAGACATTCACTCAAGTCTGGATCCAGGTGCAACGGGAACGTCCTGCAGAACCGCGTCTCATGTTGCATCCTCTATCCAAGTTGATTCGATCATGGAGGCCTTGCTATTATGCTCCGAATGCCACACAGCTTCCCTGCCTTCTTCGCTCTCAACCAGTTGTTTTCTTCTGCGAAAACTGTGACGGTAGCGGTCAAGCAGAACCAGTGCCCCACTCAGTGCCCAAGGTAGATGGTACTTCGTTTCTCGGAGACTGCAGTGATTTGCTGGACTTGCATGTGGAAATTACGAATCTGACGAGTAGCGACAGCTGCCAGTCCTTTGAAACTCTCAAAAGTGCAGTGGAGTCCATGTGGCAACGACGTAGGTTGCCGCATCGCCTCGAAGTGGCTTTGAAATTTCAGTTAGACAACTACTATCTTGAGAAGAGGTTTGGTCGAACGAATGAAATGTGGAAAACGTTGGATGGTGTTATCAAAGCAGCGCGGATAGAAGGCACACCGTGGATGATGGCGCTTAGGGCACTGGCGTTGGCTTGGAAATGTTATGCTTGCATGAGACATGTGCAGTCACATCATTGCCAGGAGATTGCTCGACAAGGTCTGGAAGCATTGCTTGAAATGCTGAGTGTCTATGACCAGGTGCTACTGAGTAATCTGGTCTCTGCAGAAGTCACTATGGCCTTGGGCTTTTGGAAGCAATGGTTGTCCCAGCTATTAGATGCACAGAAATTCCTTCGCCAGACCCTAGGGCATTACAGGGCTTGTCGTTTCTCTGAAGAGTTTGCAAACTTTGGTTTGAGAGAGTGCGAAATCGAATTGGAACAGCAACGTCAGGACCAATTGCGTGGTCATCAATATGCAGAGAACACACGTTTTCGCATCCAAAGTCACCTCAAAGAATGCCAAAAGCTGAGCAGCTTGGCTCGCTTGAGCCAGCGGAACAGCATGCGCTGCCTTGGTTCGTTGATTCGCCTTGGCCAGCCCCGTCCTGACTTAGGTTATGATTTCAGCTTGCTCGTCACTGGCCAGATTGTTCCAGCAGCCATGTTGTACCACCATTACATTTGTCATTCCAGATTTGAAGATTGTATGAGAAAGGACTCCTTTGCGCAAGAGTGCGAAAAGCTCCTGAACAACGAGATTGGTTGCCAGGTGATGTTCTTTCTAGGTGCCAGCAGCCTGCCTAGTTTGAAGCCCTTCATGTGGTTTGCACCTTTTCAGCAGAGACGAGGTTTTCTGAGTATAGGCTCACAACACATGTCGTCGTACGACATGCTGTTTGCTCCAAGCAAGGCCGCGAGATGCCACAAGCGCAGGTACTTTCAATCCGGACACAAAAGCAGCCAGATGTGCTGAGAGAAACGGATCTCCCCACCACAGAGGGTGACTTTGGAGGGGTCTCTCTGGACAACCTCAGTTGTTTTGCCAGATTTCAAGCTCTTGGCCTATGTTTTCAAACTGTTTTCCTGCGAAGACCTCGGCTAGCATTGCCCCCAATGATACAGCTTGCCTGCTTAGTCGATGTTTTTATACGATGCGATTGCGCACTTGGGTAGACGTGTATTTTGCAATTTGTGTCGTATTTGATTGTGACCTTTGGTTCTTGATCACAGTACATGTCAAATAGTTAGTTGTTTGTCATGGACAGTGGTTTGTTATGAGCGTGCACTGTGACATATTGCCCATCCGTGGCCATCCTTGAGTGTAAGTAAAAGTGAGGGGGGGGTTGTAGCACGATGCAACACCTGAAGTACACCACTGTCTACGTTCGCAGGTTTCCGGGTTCCCAATATTCTCCATGATATATGTTGCACATGCATCATTATTGTCGTTGGTTGACCCATGTAGATGGGCTTGTCCATAAATGGTGGTGCCTACTAACCGAACCATGCAATAATAGCCAGCATGAAAGGGGTAACCAGCCATTTCTGGGTGGTACGCCAGGACATGAGGGCCCAGAGGTGGCTTTGTCATGTTCCATACGGACGGGTCCGGGATGTATTCAAATGGCTATGTGCCAAAATAGGGTAACCACTGGGCCCCACCCGAAAACCGTCATTTCACGAGGAAACCACTATGGCTTGGCACATACCCAAATCAAGTTTCCCCAAGAATTGATATTCTCCCCGGGGACTTGATCATTTGTGGAATGGCTTGGCACCACTTTTGATAGCTCGGTTGGCACATCATCGTCGCAGGTGCAGCGATCTGCGACTCCAGAGGGATCCGAACGAGAACAAGGGGCGGGGATGTTCAGTGGATCCCCGACATCTCTCAGCAGCAATGGTCGGGTTCAAACAGGGCTGCGGAGCAGATGACGCAAATGATCCTTTCCAGTCGAAAACCAATCATGATGGGCCAATGATGGGCATTGATTGTCTTGACCCATTGCCATTTGGGGCCATGAAGCTACAAACAGATGGCAGATATTTGAATGCAATGCTTTGCGGGTGGGCTGATATTGGAGAGTCATCACAGATGGTTTCTAGGTTTTCACACTTGACAGTGCAACGATAGCACAGGTGGTCACAGACTTTCTAGTGTTTGCGATGTTTGAACACAGATTGAAGGAAAAGGAAAACATGTCAGGTGAACACCTGCGCAAACACATGCGCTTTTGAATTAAAACCCTTCCCTGGATCATCATCAATCCCTGTTTGATCAGATTCATGAATTTGTAGCGGTGGTCATGGGTCCAGATATGTACATGTATGGTTGCAAATTCTTGATATTAGGATTGTTATGAGTGCGTTTTGATGATAGTGAATAGCTATTTTGGTGAGCAATAGAGCATTGCCAGTCAGGGTTCCCTTTTTTGATAGCCACATTTCGTAGTTATGCATCACCCAGGTGCTCAAAAAGTGTCTTTTTGAAGTGGTGTTCTCTTGCAGTGATTCCAAATTATGTTTCAGAGATCATTGAAAGCTTGCAGCCTTTGTACCGGCTGTCGTAAAGTCCTTTCAGTGCTCATAGATCTCTGTGTTTGTCAACTGGTTAAAAAAATTCTTTGTGTCATTCTTTGTAGTTCACTAATCCTGCGTTCAAGAACTCACGTAAGTATACATAAATATCAATGACACAATTATTCTTTAACGATTACTATACATCCAACATGGAATCAGATTAAACCATAAACAAACATCGATATAAATGATTGGATTATTTTGATGTTAATCAAACTATTCTTCAATGTTTGAACATCCAATTAGTCAATGTTTGACTCGGATTAACCAGAAACGACCTTTAGAAGCACCCAAGTGTTTCCAACTCGTTGCGGCCCGCCATCGTCGCTTCACCGCTGCGCTTCCAAGGCATGGGAAGCGATGTCCCAAAGCGCGGCTGTGCCTTGGTGTACTGGTGATCCAGTGGCCACCTGGAGCTGTTGAAGTGGTTTTAACCATGGTTTATAGTGGTTAGTAAAATGATTAATTGATGATGGTGAATGATGGTTAATCATGGATAACAATGTTTGATAATGGTTGATTATGATTGATAATGCTTGATAATGGTTGACAATGGTTAATCATAGGTTAACAGTGGGGTGTGATGAGCAACAGACTGATGGTTCAACTATGAGATCTTCCGTTCAGAATTGGCCACCCAAAATGGTTAATCAGAGGGGTTGATCAGCAACAATCTGATGGTTAAACAACTACTGGTTGGTGGTTTGATTGGCATTTTTTAGTCTCCCTGGGAATGATTAACAAATGGTTGGTTGACTAATATTTTTTTATATTGATTGAAACCACCAACCAGTAAATCATTCAGGTATAGTTGTTAAGTTGTTTTGTGTGACATTGAATAGTTTAGTGGCAGTTAAACTCAAGTGTAGTTAATTGGATGACCATGAGTTGTATGGTGGTTTCTAAAAGCAGACCCCCCCAAATCATCCATTAAGCAATCATTGTAATAAACCAGCTATTTTGAGGGTCCCCTATTCTGAGAATCACCCAAATGATTGAGTTGGGAAATCACTTAAGATATTTGAGTTGTGAAACCGTGAGCTGGAGCAATGGATGGTATTTGATTTCGGTAACATGGATTTTGATCTCGCAGTAGAGAAATAGATTCTTGAGATGGATTTTGCCATCAAGGAGGCCTTAAACCATGCGCAAATGGTTGCTTGTGGCCAACTGTTCGGTGACGGATGTCTTGTATGACCTTGAATAGTTTAGTGGCAAGTAAACTTAGGTGTAGTCAATGGGGTGGAGATCATTTGTATTTTATATATATATATATACATATACAATCAATTACAATCATATATGTCATGTACTACTTACACTCTGGTAAGCTAATCTAGAATCTGGAAGTGGAAAATCCACCATTTATAGTTCAGTACTTTTACCTATAACAAATTGTTATTTTCCACTTTCAGGTTAGTTTACCAGAGTGCAAGCTATTGACATGCATTTACTAGATTATCACCATTTCGCCTGCCTGGCTATTGGTCAGTGTCCTTTCCTGCACTTGGGGCTTCGCAGGTCATGATTTAGTTGATGAATGGTGACCAACTATGACTGTGGCAGATTCATCATGGTAAGGGTTGATAGTCGATAGATCCAGGTGACGTTTGTGATAGTTCATGTTACTCTAATGGTGTCAATGTCAACAATTTTGATATCATTGGTGCGCTTTATAGTTGTTGTGGCTCATCATGTTCATGTTTGATATACCACTTGCCATATCAGGTTGTAAGATTCACGCTGGCCATATCAGACCTATGGTGGTTTCTCAAAATAGGGGTACCCCAAAATTGTCCATGTCATTAGTCATTAGCCATTTATAGTAAGAAACAAACCATAACTTTGGGGGTTCCCAAGTCCTGGCTTGAGAAACTACCATATTGGTCTTATGGTTGCTTATTAATTTTCTACTGGTATTAATAAGCATGATTAGCCTTTATTGATCGTTATTAACCTATCATCCCTTAGTAGTTGTTCAACCAACATGAACCACCATTTTGAGGGAGACAACCATATCTGCCACAACCAATGATGCTTCGTCCTCGGCGGTGTCATGAGGAGCTGGTCGAAGATACCTCCGAGTTTTTTGTGGAGACTTTGAAAGCGGCCTTCGCCGACCAGTGCGGGGCCCAGCGGGAACGCGAGCTTGGCGGTGGTAGTGCCCAAGTAAGATGGCTTCGCCTGAGATACCTGGGGGCCCTGGTAGTGCCCAACTAAGGTGGCATTAACTGAGATGGGTGGTTCTTCTTTTGTGTGGTTGATTTTGGACCTGGGGTTGTGATCATTGTTGCATCAATTTACCAAAGAAACATTGTTTTCGTTGGTTGAGATAGCTGCTGATTGCTTGCCTTCATGCAAGACATGACGTACAGACAAATCCTGTGATTCCACCGCCATTGAAACGATGGATGATCCCTTTTGGTAGGTAAAACCTGTTTGTGGAACAAATGTTGTTATTGTAAAATCTATTGAAACAATGGTTGTATCCCAAGGTATATACATTGCTGTCAATACTGCGGCCGCCAGGGACGAAGACACCCATGCCACAACAGCAGCAAATGAGACGGGATGCTCAGCCTTGGGAAGGAGATGGTGTTCACAAAGGGCTATCCGTTTCTTTCCCATCATCTTGGAGAGCAAGTAAGTGTCATGCACTATCATTCCCGAGCCAAGAACGGTGGTTCCGTACTGATGGTGGGTAATCATAGCGGCTGCTGAGTTTATTTTGAGAATCCCAAATCCTGGACAAAGACATTGATGAACACTGGTTGTTTGCAGTCTTGAACTGGCATGAACCTTACTAGTTGGTGGTTTCAAACATTTGTGTTTTCCCTCGTGCTACCCAATGGTTTGTTGGTTGTCAAGCATATTTTCATAAGAATGGTTCAACCGCCAACCAGATTAGCTACGATACCCAATGGTGAGTTGATATGCAAAGACTTCGAGCCCACAAGCATCACGATGTACTCCAAACGGATCCTTTTCGGGTGGCAGATCCACAGTGGTGTGTTCCACTCAACTGTTGGCCCGCAGCTTCCTGTTCCACAAGGCTGGGGGGTTGGAGTCGTGTTGCCCCAAGCCTTTGGGATTGCTGCAAGCCACAGCAAGGTTCACACCACAGAGATCCACAGAGCAGCTGAACGCCTTTGAAAACCAGCCCAGAAACTGGGAATGACAACCAACCAACTCTATGGAAGTTTCCACTTAAACATGGGGCCCTGAGTGGTTTGTCAACACTCAACTGCTGGTATCACCATGTATCACCCTGCTTGTCGCCTTGCCGGAAAACCTGCCACTTTGCCTAGGTCTGGGGTCCCCACAGTGGCTGCCATGCAGCGGTCCCTGGATGATTTGCCGGAGCAGACCTTGGCCACCTTGCAGGAGGCCACCAGGGCTGGTGCCTTGCCACACCTTTGTAGGGACCTGCCATGCCGCTGTAGTGGTTGCCCAGGGTTGCATGTGTGTGTTGCTCCAGTTGCTGCCAGTTGCTTATCAAAAGAGTCGGCCGTTGCGATGGTTGGTGTGTGGAGATTGTCACAGCAGAGTGTTGTCACTGCTAGAGATTGGATTAGTAGTACAATCGACGGCAAAATGTAGAACAACACTGGGTGTTGATGACCGGTTTATTACACACATTTGTACTATATTTTTGTTTTTTCATGTAATGCCCACACATGTAATACTGTAATGCCTACACGTGCAATGCCCACGTGTTCTGTTGCATAAGTTGTTCTCCTGGACAGTGAATCGCTGCAGGTGGCAATGAACCAGTCCGAGTCGGTGAGTTACCTCTTGGCACAGGTGAAACAAGCGGTGCTGCGGAATCCTGTTGGGGTGGTCTGTTGGTGGACCTGGTGTTTTGCACTTATCAGATGATTTTTCTTGGGGGCCAGCAATGAAAGGATAGTCAATGATAGTCGGCTGTCCTGCACTTGGCATCCATTCGCCTATGTTTCCAAACCTTTTTTGCTGAACATCGTTAGCGGTACACGAAGATCTGAGACACACAGCATACAATATGCGTACACTAGACGCGCACACGGCTTCACCATGTCCCAGGGCCAGCAGCAAGCAGGACATAGCAAGCCCGTATGCATACTGTATAGATTCATTCAGCAGAGTATGCGTCACGTGCTATCAATATATATATATATATACGCGCAAAACCCGTGTCTCGCCGTCGCACGATGGGCAATCGGCTTGGATGTGTGATGTGTTTTTGCATGGCAGGCGCAATATTTTAAAGACTTTCATGATGTTTTCATCATAATCACCGCAATTCTAGTGGTGAGTTTTCAATAGCCCATGGTCATTTCCATCAGGTATAGTTCAACAGGTTTCAACAGGCACTTGCCTCCCCAATAGTTTGTGGACTATTCCACTTCTCAACAGTCACGCATGCACATGTGTATGTCAGGGTTCAGCGGCACTGCTTCATTTTTTTGTCTCAGTGCGTGGAAATCCACTTCAGGTTGCTTTCATCGAAACAATCTCCAGGAGACAATTTTATGTCACCTTTCGAAAGGGCTTCACGGTAAGTTCTGATTGAACTCAGGAGTGTTTCAAGTCATGTCATGAACGTGATGCTCCGAACGCAGTAGACAACCAACGTTAACACAGGTGCCCACACGCACGCACACAAACACCGAACATCATGTCATGAACGCCATGCTCCGAACGCAGTAAACAACGAACGTTAACACAGGTGCCCACACGCACGCAAAAAAAAACGAACGTCATGTCATGAACGTCATGCTCCGAACGCAGTAAACAACGAACGTTAACACAGGTGCCCACGCGCACGCAAACAAACACCGAACGTTGTTAGCGGATGCACAGGAGACACGGCGTGCCGTGACGGAGGAAGAAACACAGAAAAAAGATAACATGTTGGAAACATCACGATCAAACCACCGGGAGAGAATCCAAAAAACTTAAACCAGTGTAACATCAGAAAACCATGCGCATAGTGATAAAATGCTGCGCCTGCCATATGAAAACGACACCGAAAAACTAACCACTGGAACTGCGGACAAAACGCGCGAAAAAATGCCGAACGTCTACAAAGTGCCACGCCTGCCATACGAAATGCACTTGCGACCTATCAAAATCACGCATAAAGCGACGGCGAGACATGGGTTTTGCGGGTATATATATATATATATATATATATATGTGGTAGTCATTTGTTTCGCTTCTCATGCGTGTGCCACTGACTCGTTGAGCAAGGCCACCTCGCTGACGGTCAAACCCAATGATTTCGTGGAAGCTTTGGGCCTGGTCCGAAGGCTGGCTGCGGGTCTGGTTGGGATGGGGCCTGTCCCTTTGACGCGGAGGTGGTGGCTATAGCTGGGTTGGCACCTTATGCTTATGTTGGTCTAAGTCTCCTAGGTGATAGCTTGTAGCATCAGAGGGGCAAATGGAGAAGTTATGAGTTATGATGCACTGCAATCGTGAGCTATCAGGTGATCAAGAAGATTACATGCCCGTACATGTGGAATATGGTTGCACTTCATCCCAGAACTCATGGTGTATTAGCCACCAGGGGTGCCAAGTTGGTACCAAAGTGTTGAAATCCTGGGGATGTGTGCAAGAGGTTGGAGGTGCGATGGGGACCAGTGATGGAACGAGAAAACATGTAGTGCATTCCCTAAGGCACAGCTGAAATTCTCAATTAATTAGAAATGCAGTTGCGAGCGATTCTCAAGTATTTCTCATTTATTTTTATATATTTCTACTCGTATCTATTCTTAAAACATGTCCATTGTATTTCTCGTTTCTTGTTGCATACGTGCTCGCGATCACGTCCACCAGCCAGCCCGAGCCTTCGTTTTTGTTCAACCTGAGAGGGGGTTGGGTTCCGCCAAGCGGCACTGATGGCTGGCTGAGAGTCACAACGACCACAGATGGGTGTGACAGCCAACCAACCCAAGATAACTCAAGGATATCAGGTGAACATCCTAACAAAGATCGCAAGCTGTCCAGGGTCTTGAATCCTGGCCATATGACTAGCACCAGCACTTGTGTTTCGTATCATGGCCGATTGTGGCATCATCATCATCATCATCATCATCATCATCATCATCATCATCATCATCGTCGTCATAATAATAATAATCATCATCCCCATTCAGCAATTTTGCATTCATCATTGGGTGTGATTTGTTTGGTAGCGTTGTAGGTTAGTCAAGGGAATGATGATTGTTTCATGATGTTGAATGATGATTTATGACGGTTTATATTTATCATTATCTATTTTGGGTTAAACTTAGACTTAAACTGATGGCAGTTCGTTCATGTGGATCTACCATTGAGCATGATGGGAATTATTCATTCAAAACTCTTAAAATGAAAATAGATGGGTTTTGATTATAATGATTATCATCATCCGTACCCATTCTCAATCATCATTAAATCATTGTTGGGTATTTCCTGAAATGGCACCCCTATGGCACTCCACAGCCCTTCTTGGATGGCTGATCATCACCAGAGTTGATTCGATAGTCGTCATATGCCGGCATTCCATGTCTCAAGTTTGATCAGAGTTGCTTCATGCTGCTTAGATAAATATGGCGGTGCTACAGCATTTTATATGCGCATGATTCCAGCAGTCAGCCGTACTTTGAGTACTCAGGGGTGTTGATAAACTTCACCAGCTTGTTAACCAGTTGATTAGCCATTTAGCCTCTTATGATGGTTAACCACTAGTGGTTGATTAGCCACATCAACCAGTTGGATACTGCTGCAGTCCTCAATGGTTCCCTATGGCAACACCTGCAGCTAGCAGCCACGAAAAACCGGCGCTGGAGGAGCAGTGCGGAGGTCGAGGACAAGGCTGGTCATGGCTGAGGAGCTGCTCGGTAAGAGCCATGCGTAGCAACAGCCAATGGTTAATGGTTAAGAATGGGGAATGATAACCAACGATATTAGTAGCGGATATAATTGTAAGAGGTATCTATTCTAATGAACCAACCAATGGTCAATGGTTAATAGTAGGGGATAGTAAGCAACAACAATAGGGGGTACACCAGCTATAGCTATTGTAGAACACCAACAGTTGTGATATAGCGAGCTTGGTCAAGGCTTTAAGTAACCAACTGTCCTGGAGAAAATCACCAATCAATACTAGGCAAAGCAATGGCTAATGATGGGGTAACCAGCGGTAGAGGGTTTTGACCCACAGCCATATGTCATGATCATGACAATTCTGGATCACCAAACAAAGTAGAAACTAGAACCATTGTACGTAGATCGAGCGTGCTTATACTTTGATGCTGGTGAAGCAGCTGATTGTTGGATTCTACCAAACCACTCGATACACCAATTCCAAGCTGCCTTGGCTTGTGGCCTTGTGAAGCAACAACCCGAACTAAGAAGCACAACAATTTTGCTAAGGAACACGTCATGCCGGTATAACCACCATAAACGATCAACTGTTTCTACATCATGGCTGTTATACCTGTATGATTACAAGCAACCACCAGGCATAGCATGATGGTTACAACCAATCATATGATGGAGATACCAACCAACCTGCTTCTAGTTGATCAACTGTTTCTACCGTGTTGACCAACCGCAAGTAACCTGAGGCAACCGACAACCAAGCCGAGCAAACCAAGCCACCGGAAGCATATGTTCTACAAGGGAATGAATTATTTGTGAGGGCACTAGGAGTGCTTTGTTGTGCCCAAGCATGGATGGTTGTTGTGACATTTTACATAAGTTGGTCAGGCGATGCGTGAAATATCTTGAAATTATGAAGTTAGCAGTAGCAGCAGCAGCTCCTGTTGTTGTGGTTGTTGTTATCGTTCTTTTCTCCCTTGATCGTTGATCACAGATCAGTTCCGACATGGTAACGAATCCAGATGCAGCCACAGGTGGCAGATGTCTTGGACGCCTTACCAAAGGGCAGCGAGGCCTGATGAACTGCCGGGTGGCTTTAACACCAGCGAGCAACCAGCAAGAAGCAGCAAGTCTCGGCAAATATGGAGACATATGTGTTTGATTTGCTTATCTATTTTTACAGGTAAATATATTGTTTGATATTGATATGTCTATATTTACAAGGTATGTAAGCATTAATACATATTCTGTATAAATGCATACATACATACATACATACATACATACATACATACATACATACATACATACATACATACATACATACATACATACATACATACATGCATGCATGCATGCATGCGTATATATGTGACACAGCTATAATATTGGTTGACCATGGGATGATTGTTCCGCCGGAGGCCTAGGGATGATTTTCTCAAAAAGTCCCGCGTTCCCCAGCAGTAACCAGCCCAGGGAGATCACACTCCAAGGATGATCCACACCTTCGGATGGACTGTTCTTGCCCAGCTTGGCTGTTGGATGCGCCATCCAGGATAGTATCGTGGTTGTAGGATGGGACGTCTCCCAACACATTCAGTTTGAACAAGCCGCTTTTTTGTACGCATCTAGCGTGTCCAGCAGCACATGGCCTTTTACCACGCCTCCAAATGTATATAATGCCTTGTTGTAGCAAGAAACAGTGAGCAGATGAGAGTTTCTTTGCTGAAACCGAGGATTCATCGTGAAGCTGCTTGAACACCAATTCTTCTTGGGTTGTTTGGGGCGTTGTAGCGTATCTCCATGTTTGATCATGTATGAAAAGATCCCCGTGCGGCGTGACCATCCCTTGGCTTGACAACGAAAAGCATCCTGTCTGTGATTTCCCGTCAGCTTAAAATTCTATAAGTTTCTCTAAACGGTGACGACATAAGAAGTTCCGGCTGTTCTTTCCTCGCACAATTTGATGATTTGTTTTGATTTCAGAGAATTCCCCCTCTTCAGAGACAGATTTCCAACTCCACTACATATGCAATATTGGTCAGCTGCTGCTAACGTAATTTGAAATGCCGCTACTGTGTATTTACTGATTTACGGTGCTTGACTCTATGGCCGCAGATCATGTCCCAAAAACATATGTTTGGTTGGAAGGTATCACCACATGCTCTTTATGTTTCCCATCTCAGTTGGATCCCAATCTGTATTTTACCACTATCATCGACAGATCTGTGCTATGGTTGATGCTGGTTTAATGTTTGATATCCATAATAGCAGGTGGTACCCCAAACAAAGCTTAGCACTCTGACCCTTCTGAATGTTTCTGACGCTTTTCGATGTATTCAGCTGCTTGTTTTCAATGAAGCCAAACGACAACATGTCCATGAATTGGATTTCCGCTAGATTGATGACTTGCTAAAACTACAAGTGATCATGACCCTGAATTTCATCATATCATCCGGAGTTGGGTGCATAGCCATGGCTACATACAGTATCATATCACCGATGATTTTGTCGGGTCGATTATCGTTGCTGATCATTCATCCAGCAACAATGTTCTTTGCTGCAGCCAATTGATATTTCTGCGGATGTTGTTGACCATTGACTGGTGCATACACATCCTGTTCTTGTTGGCGTTTGTTCACACACCCAAAGTATGCACATGAACCTGCATTTGCATAATATGTTCAAGCATGTGTGCATAGATAGCTTGGTTGTTATGTAATGCAGAACAGTATATATTCATGCACGTAATTATTGTTGTATTATGATACATTCCATTCATGTATAGTCTAATCGTACGTTCCATTGAAGAAGTATAATGTGCTGCACGTGCATAGTTGCCTTGCAAATGAATTTGAAACCAATTCTTTTTCGAGGTAAAACATGTTCACACATCATACATAGTTATTGCACAAGGGGAGGTCAAATTATGGTTCCAATTCTAATCCCATGGTAGGCAACTAGGGTGCTCAAGTTAACTCTTATTGCCATGCTTTTCACCAGTGATAAAGCATAGAATATCCATGATTGTGAGGGCTGTTTTTTGGTAACCATTAAGAATCAATGATCTGACAATGCCAGCGATAAGCTCATTCTGAATGGCCACTATAAAATCGCTGTTGCTGCTTAGTGACTTAGTGGATATTACTGGTTCTGACTGGCCATTGCTAGACTTGTTATTACTAGTGATTGCTAGTCATGACTGGTTATATATTATATACTAGTTATTACTGCTTGTCCTTGTTAGATATTGCCAACCACAAGGGGGTAAACGTATAGGTGCCCCCTCAGGGTTTGCCACAGGCAAAGGAACACATGCCGAGTCGGTGCCCGGATTGCAGTTGGCTTGGTCGAGTTGGCAGGAGGTAAAATGGCAATAAAGTCATGTATGGCTTTGATATCATGTTATATTTCGTTTATTTGTTCATTTAGAAGAACATATGTCCGCAGTATGCAGCTATATGTTTATATTCGCATAAGTATTCTGTATAGTCAAATATTTATGCGTATGCATTTGCATTTTCTAATGTGTACGCATTGCATCTTTGTACAAATCACATATAGACTGAACTTGCTGTCGGATGTTTGACCAAAGGTGTTGTGGTTGCTGCCTGGTTCTTGAACCACCTTAGAATTGTTTGGATACCTAGGACGGCAGTACTTGGTATGGCAGTGTTCCACATGGTTTTATACATTCATACTGTAATGCAAGGTAATACATATACTATGTATGTATATAGACATGCAAACATACATATTGTTAGCATATTATGTATTACCTTATTTTATGATGTATACAAGGTAATAATTACATATTATATACAAACAACATCAGACGTACACCATAACTCCAGTATCATATGAACAAATACTCCCAACTTGTCGTTTGCACTACAGTATCATCCGGTCGTCCGCAATTCGTTGCACAGATTGCATTCGATGCGGGCTATGAAAGATAGCTAAAAGTCAGTGCCAAAAGACAAAAAGGATCTACATCAAAACACAACTATACAATAACTGGTTTCAACCAGTGACGACAGCCATTGTGCCAAATTGGGACATTCCAATCAACCAAGAATGCAGAGTAACAAGCAACTACGATGGTGGAATATTGAAAGCGACTCGATCAACAACCAACCAAACAACCAACCACAACATCACCCTGGGAACAGACAGCTAACCAGCGGCCTGATACCGACTCACCAACCCTCTGACCCTCGACCGACCCAGCAACAAAACAACTAACAAGTAGTTGATTTAGGATATTTTCAACTATGTAACAAAGCGTTTTCCTCATGATTTGTGTTGTAAGGATAGAACCTTTGGCGATAGTCGTGGATTGTTTACATACCCACATGTAGAGACTGGAATGACAGCCAGTTTTGCTTCCAGTGCCTTGGCTTTGATGATGAATGAACTGCTATTCAATTTGATCTATGAGGGAGTGAGTGTAAGTCCCGTGACTAGAAACCACAAGACTATCATTTCTTTGGGTTGTGACTAGCTAGACTGCGCTGCAATAAAAGACAACCACCTTCTCCGTATATAACATTGAATGATGTCCAACAGTATCAATAAAATAAACGTTTTGATTCATTGTTATATGCACTATCGGTGTATTTGGCATAACAATAAATGATGTCCACCAGTAACCAAGAACATTCATGAACATCCAACACCAATCAACCCCCACCAACCGCCGAGTTGACAGCTGCGCCGTAGGTATGGCTTAGCTGTGCACGACTCAGCAGCACGAACCGGTGCCAACGGTTGGGTGTGGGAACTCAGCGCTGGGAACCGCTCCTGGTGCCGGTGCTGGAGGCTACTTCTGAGTTTCCAGTGGCGAGGATACCTTGGATTCGTTCGGCATGTTGGGATCTGATGCCTGATCACTTAAGTTATTTGAATGGATGTATTTGCCTTCAATCATGCTGAAATTCAGTGGAAAGGTGTTATACGGTCGCAATCCAAGCATATTGATGCATTCTTCATCGCCGTGTGCAGTTGTTACAGTGACAAGAAAAGTTAAGTTGCTCGGCTCGTACTTGATCAAAAATTGTAATTGGTTGGTTCATTGGTGGATTGAGATGTGCAAGATCCGCTTGTTTCATGTGTGTGCACCCTTGCTTTTGGCAGTTAGGAGCTATATTTCTGGAACATCTATCTATCTATCTATTTATCTATTTATCTATCTATATATCTATATATCTATCTATCTATCTATCTATCTATCTATCTATCTATCTATCTATCTATCTATCTATCTATCTACATATTGCTATACACATGTGCTGCAACAATTTACACACCAGAAACCTAGAACAGAAGCATGTAGAACCTTGAAATTTGTCCGTGGGGTCCATGGGAGATCTTCTTTCCTGTGCAAACCTTTGCTTTTTTGATTCCCACGTGTAGAGGCAGAGACTAATGACCAAGGCTACTGTCAGCGTGTTTGGCAAAGTGCCAACAATATGGAGGAAATATATATTAAACCCAGTAACCACTTAAAGTGGGACGATGGTTTGCACACTTCGACCGCTGCCTTTAGCATCAAGCTCTCAGACAGCCTGCGGGCTAGATCCTGGGAGCTGGGGTTTCTTGGGAACAGCCTGAGGGCTAGCTACTCCCAGGGGTAGGTGGCCCGAGGGCTTGACATCAGGGGCAAAGGATGCCAGGCCCCTGGATCCATCTTGAGGATAACCCCGATTTCTATGCTACGTTCAGCGTGGAGAAGGGGTCGTACCTCGAGGTGAATGTCTACGACGACAGCCATGCTGAGCAAGGAAAGGCATTGGTGCGAGTGCTCGCTTCAGAGGATAGGAAAAGAGAAGGTCTATGGATCCAGGGACGTATCATTGAGGTGACTGACCCTCACCTTCAGTGGTGGCTCTCAGCTGGCCCTGGCAATGCGACCGCAGGGAGATTCTACTTCCACCTGTGCAATGCTAAGGTGGCAGTCTGCCGCAAGACGAAAAGGAAACCCAAGGCTGAGTTTCATACGGACTACTTTAGACTGGTGAGTGCGGCGGAGGTCACGGGCTTTGCTGTGAGCTGGTTCAAGGACCCTCAGTGTAGACCTGGGATAGAACAAGAAGTTGCACGGCTGACGGGAAAGCCGGCTGCGGCCGGGGAAGGAACACCGGTTGGTAAGGCCAAAGGCGCCAAGAAAGGTGAGATAGAGTGGGAGCCCACTGAGGTGGGGGATGCTCCCATGGATCATGGACTGGAAGAAGAAGGAGTTAAGAAGAAGCTGCAGCAGCTTCAGAAGGAAGTGGCCGGTCAGGAGGCAAAGGAACCACCCGCGGGTGAGGCAAAGAAGAAGAAGAAAAAGAAAAAGAAGGACAAGGCGAAGAAAGCCTTGAAGGATCGCAGGAAAAGAGGTGGCAAAAGAAAGAGAGATAAGCTGGAGAGTGATGACTCTTCCCTGACCGACAACAGGCCTATGTGGTTTGGCAAGAAACAGGAGGAGGAGTCATCATCGTCTTCAACATCCACGGAGACTGAGGGCGACAATGAAAAGGAGGTGAAGGCGAGTGGCTCAAAGGACAAGCCTGAGAAAGCGAAGGGGTCTGAGAAGAAGAAGAAGAAGAAAAAGAAGGAAAAGGAAGTTGACCGAGGACCCTATGGAGTCGGAGCCAAAGTGAGCTATGGAGGTCGAGATGAAGAAATGATCAGCTCGGAGGATGACTTGTCGGACAAGACGAGTTTTCGAGCGGCACCCTCCCATCAGTCGAAGCAGTTGCAGCTTCAGGAGTACGCTCAGAAGTACCCGGGGCGACTGTCGAGTCGACTACTGAAAAGGATGGAAACCATCCTGGCCCGCGGGGAGGGTGCCATGAACGTGTGCGGGAACAACCAGACCCCGGCCACAGCGACGGCGTACATGTTGACGGTCATCGAGACGAGGTACAAGGACCGTCTCAATCTGAGAACAAGTCGGGAGCTAAGGTCACTGACTCGAGCCTTGGATTGCCTGGCTCTGGGGAAACAAGAGAGAGCGGCGGACATCATCGCCCAAAGAATAAAGGCGATAGAGCTTTATCTAGCAGACCAAGTGTGGACAAGAGCTCAGTTCCTCGAACTAATTCCGCCCGAGGGCGTGACACTAGTAGAGCAGGACGAAGTGATGATGTCCACTCGAGAACAGTGGTCGGAGCACAAAATGAAGATAGCTCTGACCCACGGAAGCTGGAAGGGGCAGACAAAAGGAACAGGCAGCGATCGCCGAGAGGACAAGGGAAAATCCAAAGGAAAAGGAAAAGCCTAGAAGGGTCAAGGGACTCAAGGTCAATGGACCGGCGGAGGAGAACCTCAGAATCCGGCATGAAGTCCGGCACCCCCAAGGAGGGTGTAACACCGGCCGAGGCCGTGGATGAAGGCACATCCGGCAGGGAAGCTGGAGCCCCGAAAGAGGGTAAAGGTGCCCTGGTTGAGCGCACATCCGGCAAGGAAGCTGGAGCCCCGAAGGAGGGTAAAGGTGCACTGGCTGAGGCCAAGTTGAGAAAAGGCAGGAAGCCTGTGAGCCCAAAACAGGGGCCATCAAAAATGGGACCTCGTGAGCGAGTGAACACGGGGATAGAGGATGACCTCTCCGCTGACGAGCTGGAGGAGCTCTCCGATGACCCAAAGGGTTGCCCCAGCAACCTCTTGGACTTGCCGGTTGCAGTGGCTCGTGACCTTTCTGAATGGGGAAGCCTAGTCAAGGAGGTGTTCAGTCAGAGGCCCACTTTCACAGACTTAGGCAGACATCTCTGCAGACTGGCTGAGGCCATGCCCACGTCGCTTGGCAACTTCATCAGGTCCTACTGCCTTGCCGCACAACCCCTCACCCTCCAGGGCAGCAAGGACTCGGGTCATGGGGACTTGCTGCCCTTACCGACGTGGGAAGTGACTGCGGAGATTAAAAATGTGACAGAGCAGAACCTGCCCTGGGTCAAGCTGATCCTGTGGACGTTGAACTACCACTACTGCACTGGTTGGACAAAGCCGATTTGTGTTCCGGTTAAACCGGGTCTCAGTGAGATTCAGAAGAAGGCCATTGAATCACTGGCGAAGGTGGTTCAAGCAAACATCATCACCGCCGACCAGCTGTGCACATATGGCGATGCTGACGCAGTTTTGTCATCCAAGAAGTTTGACTACGCTGGGCAGCCCCTGGAGTACATGGAGGATCTTATCTGTGAAAAGATTTTACCAGCTTGGCCGAAACCGGGGGCAGCTGCGATCCAACCAATTGAGGCCTTCCTGTCTGAGGGCACGAAAAAGGCCATGAAGGATCCTTACAGCCTGTTGCTACCTGATGAACAGATGCCGACGAATGCACTCCGCTCAAGGGTGCGAGCCAGCGACGATGAGTGGCATCGCATCGTAGCAGCAGCTGCAAAGCGTGGAATGATGAAGCCTGTGGATGATGCAAAAATCCCCAAAGACAAGCTGGGACATTTGATCACCAACGGAGCAGGAGCTGTGAAAAAGATGAAGATTATTGATGGCAAACCCGTGTCATGCCAACGTTTCATCTCAATTATGTGCCCCATCAATGCGGTGACGGTCGCTTTGAAAGGAAGTCAAGATACCTTGCCATACATTGGCCAATTGACTGGCCTCATGTTGGAACAGGATGAATCGTTATACCTGGAGTCAGAGGATCTACAGAGCGCTTTCAACCTTTTCAAAGCCCCGGATGAATTCTTGGGATTTTTCGCCTACTCAAAGAAGGTTGACTCATCGGCCTTTGGACTTCCTGCGGGAAGGAAAGTGAGACCCGCTCTCTGCGTAATCCCAATGGGATGGCATAGTGCTGTGGCACTTGTCCAAGAGGCGGTGCGTGATCTGGTCTTCAATCGGTCAAAGGTACCCCGATCGATATCAGCTGAAAAAGGCCAAGCACTACCTGAAGGAAAAAGTGTAGCGGTGGTGTACTTGGACAATTTTGATGAGATCGAAATCATCAAGTCCTTTGATGTTGACCTTCAAGCCGAGGGGCGTGAGATGTCGCAATATCATCGCAACTTCATCAATGTCTGTGACGAAGCTGGACTACCCAGGAATGAGGCCAAACAGCTCATCCATGCCTATGCTGGTGGCATGCAGGGTGGAGAATTTGATGGTATTGGAGGAGTCCTGAAGTTGGGGCCTGACAAGCTGAAGGGGTACTTGGAAATCTCGATGGCGATGTTGGCAAAGAAAAGCTGGGGTGAATTCCACCTCAGACACTGGGCTGGCAAGACTGCATTCATGGCCACCTTCAAACGAAATCTGTTTGCAGGAATGGGTGATGTGTTCAGTGCCATTGAGAAAGCAAAGGGCGGAAGCACCTCTCCCACTGCGGTGGTGACCGACGAGATCTTCGTGCTGATGGCGCAATCAGTCCTGAGCCAAGTGAATCTCAGAGCCCTGATCTCCCCGATCATTTCGTGCACGGATGCATCAATGACCGGCGGTGGTAGCGCCACTGCCACATCTCTACTGCCAAAGCCGAAGCCAGATCCATCACCCATAAAGTTCGACAATCGGTGTGGCCTGTGCGACCAAAGATTTGACCCACTTGATGTGATCCATGGGTTTCAATGCCCATCGCACTGCGGTGCTGTGATGTGTTGCATCCAATGTGTGGCTGATCACCGAAAAACGTGTCAGCTTCATGATCGGTACCGACCGTGTTTTGGTGAGCGGTTCAGTGGGCCCCACTACCCCCTGACCCGGGCAATTGCTCGAGAAGGACTGGCCATTCAACGACCGCTTGACGTGTTGGTGGAAGGAGATGAATGGAACTACTTCACCCCAGAAGGAAAGGAGCGGTTGGAAGATGCATGTGATGAAGGTTCTCTTGTGGCAGATCACTGGGGCCCCGAATGCAAGACCTTCTCCGCTGCCAGAGGACGGCCCATTGTGACTTCGTCGGGCCGATGGATGAGAGGGCCTCCCGCTCTGAGGAGCAGAGACAAGCCATGGGGGCTATCAGGGTTGTCGACTGATAACCAAATCCTGGTGCGCCAGGGGAATGCCATGGGTCGAAGAGGACTCCAGGGCGTCAAGGATGCACATCGTCGCAATCGTTTTGGTTCGATTGAACATCCTTGGAACTCGTTGCTATGGTATACCCCTGAAGCAGTTGAGCTCACCAACATGGACGGCATCTTCGTGAGCTGCTTTTCCATGTGTTGCTTCGGAGGCCAAAGGGAAAAGTGGACCTGTTTGGTGCACAACATTCCAGCCCTCCATGAAGCGATCCATTGTCCTGATTGTCCCGGACATGAAGGCCTATTGCCATACGAAGTCCATGAAGGACCGGATGGGCTCCAATTCGATACTGCCCTGGAAGCTGAATACCCCCATGGGTTCTGCCAAGCGTATGCCAAGGCTTTGAAGACTGAGATTCTGCGGCAAACACCAGTCCCTATCAATGAGATCTATGACGAAGATGCGGCACTTCTGGCGGCACTCAAAACCTCAACCAAAGGCTTTCAGAATCCCGCTGTGGCGGAGTTGGCCCTCCAAAAGATTTCAGATGTCATGCGATCTATGTTGGATGGGGAGCGCCAGCATCTTCGATGGCTACTGCGGCAAGTCGCCTTGCGAGGCTGTGACATTAAACTGCTCCAAGCCTCCGAAACAGGAGAAGAAACTTTCATGACCCCGTATCCTGCTTTTCGGTGGGACTGGCACACTCGACTCAGTTTCCCATGGAAGCATTCGCAGCACATCAACATCCTTGAAGTCTCCGCCTTCCTGGTCGAGTTCCGTCGAAGGACTCGTGACACCGCTGGTCTGGGAGTGCGGTTTTTCAACATTACCGACTCCCAAGTCATGTTTCACGCGCTCACCAAAGGGCGCAGCAGCCGACCTCGACTGAATCGGTTGCTTCGAAGAACAAATGCGCTGATACTCTGCTCTGGATCCCAACCGCTGCATCTCTGGACAATTTCGAAATGGAACTTCGCTGACCGACCGAGTCGGCGAGTGCATCGATCCAAATGATGCCGAAGCCTCACTTGAAATATGCAGGGATCTCTGAGCGGACTTTGAAAGTTTATCAGCGCGAAGTTGGTTACTTTTTTGCATATCTTCGAATTCATCAAGTTTCACTTCCTGGTAGCTTTGCCCGGCTGGATTCTGAAGTTGCCGAATACGTGAATCATCTCTACCAGGAGGACGAGCCACTGACTAAAGCCGGATGGCTCCTTTCGGGGCTCAAGAGGCTATATCCAAGGCTGAAAAGAGAACTGCCCATTTCACAGCAGTATTACACCAACTGGAGTAGATCACACACTCCACGCCGTGCCCCCCCACTTACGTGGGCAATTGTACAGTCTATGGTTGGATTGTGCATTCAGCAGCAGTGGCCACGGCTGGGGCTGTTGCTCCTGGTGGGCTTCCTCTTTTTCTTACGATTGGGTGAAATCCTGGCCCTTGAAGTCACCGATTTTTTGGTGGACCTGCATGAGTCCACTGTCGTCATTCGGATTGCTGCTTCGAAGACGTCACCGTTGGCCCAACAAAGTTTGGCTCACCAGGATTCCACGCTCTGCCAGTTTGTTCAATACTTTCTGCACAGGCTTCCGCCTGCGGGGCGTGTTTGGCCACTTTCAACTTCTTATTTTCGTACTTGTTTTACCAGCATCTGCAATTTTTTCAGCATTGCAGACATCGCCTTTGTCCCTTACAGTCTTCGACGAGGTGGTGCCACATACTTTTACCTGCTGTACAATTCTTTGGATTTCGTGGTAGTGAGAGGACGTTGGAAGGATGTGGCCACAGCTCGCATCTATTTAGATGATGCTCGAGCTTCCCTGATTACTATGCGACTTTCTAGCCACTCCCAGTCCCTCCTCCTTCGATTCCGACTCCCTTTCTTTCAACTTGCATCTCGCTTTGCAAGAGTACATGAGATTGGGGTCTGATGTGGTCCTTCTCATGTTAGATTGGGATGAGTGGTGCTACTTTAAAGTGACAAGCTGTTGTCCTTTTCCATCCTGCGGGATGCCACCTGCGGGTGGGTCTTTGTGGTGTTGGTGTTGTTTTGTTTCACTACTAGCACCACATCCTGAGCACCTTCGGTTGTGCGGCAAAAACAGTTTGCATGGCAGCTCTGAGGTCAGTGTGCAATAAACCCAGTAACCACTTAAAGTGGGACGATGGTTTGCACACTTCGACCGCTGCCTTTAGCATCAAGCTCTCCCATCCCACCCTCACCTGGGATGAGTGGTGCTACTTTAAAGTGACAAGCTGTTGTCCTTTTCCATCCTGCGGGATGCCACCTGCGGGTGGGTCTTTGTGGTGTTGGTGTTGTTTTGTTTCACTACTAGCACCACATCCTGAGCACCTTCGGTTGTGCGGCAAAAACAGTTTGCATGGCAGCTCTGAGGTCAGTGTGCAAATATATATATGTGTGTGTGTGTGTACACTTTGCAAACGACGGGAAATCCAAGCCATCTAAAATTGAACTGAAAGAAGAAACCAATAGCACGAGGTTCCATTGATGGTTATGATTTGAGAGCGGCAAATGCGGCAGCCCCAATGCACATCGCTCAAGTCGGGGCATGCATCTCCAGTCATCAAAATGAGAAGGACGTCTTGAGGGAGTAGACATGAGTAGACTATGTATGTGACGCAGCCATGCATTCGCAACAACGCATCATGAATATGCTTCATAGTACAGTTTGGAGTTAGTTTAAACTGCTGCCTTCAGGTGCCATCATTCTACAGGATGCTTTAGTCCCCTTGGAGTTTCTTGAATCTGAGATTTGACAGCCTCCAGTTCGCTTGAACCTCTTTTGTTTTGAGGTCGTACCTATTCGCGCTTGGTGACGCTGGCTACCATTGATGATTTCTGTGTCCGGGGCATCAGGTCTAAGTGCTGGAGCGGAACCGTGTTGATCAACAGGGATCAGTCATAGGATGGGATATACAACGAGCAGGTAACCATATGGATGTGTCCATGGGGTCCCCAAGCATGCGAAGCTATGTTTTTTTTGCTTCGGGAGACCACTATTTGATCTCTTGGAGAAATATCTTGACTGAAACGCCTGCCGCTGGAGAGTATCCATGTGTGGCGGCAGGACTTCGTTCTTTACAGCGTCATGTCGTTGATCACCAAGCTCCCAAGCAGAAGCATGTAGAAGTGTCCCAAATTGATAAGAACAGATAGATCAAAGTTGCTCAAAGTGCAAGATTGTTCATTCCGAATAGTCCCCTCTTTGGATACAAGAAACCATGGTCTATGAGGAAAACTCTGCATTTTAGGGGCGCCAAAGGGTTTTGGCATAAGGGGAGCTGGAAGCACATGGCTATACATTCCAAAACTATCCAAAACTGGCAATCTCCCATTTGACGGTTTACCTTGAAAACGGATGTGTTCCCTCGTGGGCATCATTATTTGAGGATAGTTTCGGGGTACCACCACGTTTGGATATATTATGATATACTGAAATTGCTGAGAACCCTTCTCATTGTGACCACTTGAGCAGTCGAGGGATTCCAGTGGGTCGATTGCAAGGGAAGATGATATGGCCGGGTGTTTTGCATGCGTCTTTGTCCTTGTACCACAAATACAGATTCGTGCTGGTGATGGTAGCCACTATTGCCACTGGTTAACCATTGGTTCACACACTTGTGATTTTTTTGCTAATGGCTAACTGATAGTTCACCACACTATTAGCACTGGTTGCTGCTACAAACTGTTTTATTCCATTGATCTTATTGGTATTGCATAATCCCCAATAGTGTCAACCATTTGTTGGCTAAAATCCCCAATAAGTAAAACCATTGGTTGGCTATGATCCCCTAGACTTAACCATTTTCAACCTTCTATAACCATTTTCAACCCCCTACAGTTCACCATTTATTGGCCATAGTTGACCATTTTCAACCCCCCATAGTTAGCATGGGGGTATAACCATAGATATTCAACCATTTGTTGGCTACAATCATAGTGTTAGCCCCCCACAGTTCACCTTTTTTCACCACGGGTTAGCATTGACCAACCACCATCCACCTTGCTTCACCGTTGCCAGGATCTATCGCCGCAACGAGCGGCGGCATCGCATCCGCATGGCCTTGGCGCGGAAGATCATGGTGCGACGGATCGCGGGAGCCATGGTGAGGTTGTGCACAGGGATATGGTGGTTTATCAAACTGGGGAACCCATGGGAACCACAAAAATGCTTGGTTTATGACTAGACATGATTGTCGATGGATGAGGATGATTGAGGTGGTCCCCTATTTTGAGAAACATCCATATATCTAGATAGAGATTAGGATTATCATTGCAGATATGGACATAGAAAGATAGAGATAGATATAATTATGTATAAAGATAATTATAGATGTGTTTGAACATAGTAGATAATTGCATCGATAGATAGAATACAGACTATTCACTATAGAAGGAAGGGGCTGGTGATATTTTCACCAGCTAAAACAGGTATGTAAAAAAGGATGTATGATGTATACCTATATCCATAAGTAGCTTTGATCCTGTGGTGGCTCCATTTATGGCTCAGCTGGGGAGCGGCTTACTGGTTTCCACCATCGTGTTTTGGGAGACCATCGTGTGAAGAATTTGCTCCCAAAGATGAAAGCCGTGCAGACAATAATTGTCGGTCGAAGCTGCTCAATGTTCAACAGATCCCTGTTCAAGTCCTGTGGTTTGTCCACTGAGAATCATAAATTTGCATGCTGATTGCAAGTACCCCCTTGGCGAAAACGTACAAGATCTCACAGGAACTGGTATGAGCATGTGCAGAAACTAACCACACAACTGCCCCACAGACAACTGTTGTGCTGCTGGATAGTATTTTCAGTCGCTCATTCACTGAAACCCTTAACCACAACAACAACAACAACAACAACAACAACAACAACAATCATAAAAATGATAATGATAACAACAACAACAACAACAACAACAACAACAACAACAACAACAACAACAGCAACAACGACCACAGCATCCCCTGCTGCGGCAGATGGAGATGATCCATGGCATCAAGAACATTAGCAAGGAAGGTGTCAGGAGATATGAGGCGCCAAGTGTTTCAGCTGAGATGGGCAGGCTGCGGGGGTTGATGTTGATACCTTTTGAAAATCGCGTAGGAAGCACAAATCTGTATTAGTCAATAATCTTGATATCAGAAGTTTATGTATCTATTTGCCAGGGGTATTTGGGACGGATTGATATTACGAGTATCCAATCGTGCTCTGATAATCCACGATAGCATTTTTAACTCCAACTTGATATGTTTGATCCCTTTACGACTGATCTCTTGCAGACAAAAACGTCATGAAGGGCCTGGATTCGTTTATCCACGCGATTGTTTCTTGTGTTTGCAGCTTTGTGGCTCTTCCAATCTATTGCTCCATTCCTTTCTCCTTTCAAAGAGCAGGGATCCATTCATCTTAAAATCCGAAGTACTGTCGGATGAGCTTCATAGAGAGCAAACATATGAGGATAGTATAGCCGTGGCATGCTAGCGCCAGTTCTAGGTGTTCACTCAGGTTGAAGTTTAACGTTGGTTTTGTGAGACGTCTTTGTTCTTTAAGTGGTGTTTCAACCATATAGATGCTAGTTTAGCATGCTGAGATGACAAATGCTTCAACATCCTCGTGTGGTGTCACAGGAGCGCGGCCGCCTCATTTTCCGCACCCTGGCCTTCCGTGGTGGTGAGCGAAATGTGGTCCTCAGCGTGAAATTTGATGGCGAGGACAGGGGCTGGGGCTCGCCGGTGGGGCTGGAGCTTGTTGTTGATGTTTCCAGTCTCAAGTGAGCAGTTTGAAGATTGGGAAATTTGGCGTTTTGGGGATGCCTACAGAATTTTGTGCCAAACCATTAATTTACAGCGAAAGTGGAGCAGAAGATGGACCAGAGATCATTGCTTGTTGTGAGCCGATGGGAGGCTCATGGCTGCACTCATGGCTTCTAATTTAAGGGTACCTCGAATGCCAGTGTCCAGGCATATGGAATTGTGAGCGGTCAAACGCCTCAAGCAATGAAAATAATCGAGGCACCTGACATTTCCAACTTCTGAAGGTCTACCTTCTTCAAGGTAGGTTGCTTGAATGTATGTTCAGACATATGCGCGCTGCCTTCTTGATGAGAATTTTGTCGCTGGTTGATTATTCCCACAAATAGTCGATGGGTGAATCTACGAATCTGCCGGAAACCCTTCTAATTGATGGTCAAACACCGGAGTTTCCAGTAGGTTTTAAATGAATTTACTATGAATTTACTATCAACCCCAGTGAATTTTGACTTTGAGGCGGACTGCCTCAGTGAATAAACCGGAGTTTCCGGTAGATTTTCAATGATGTTACCATCAACCCCAGTGAATGATGGATTGCGAAAGCTGATCGCCATCCCCGTTTCAGGACCAATGGAGAGACCTGCCGCCCACCAATGGCAACGGCCGAGTGGAGGCACCTGCCCAACCAACCGGGGCTGCATATGCACAGGGTGAACCTAAGCAATGCGCTGAAGCTCCATGATGACTTAGATTTCAGAGCTTGCAACAAGTGTGGGTGCATCGTGCAGCATCTATTTGTTTTGAATTATGAAAAACATATTTTGAATGACAAAAAGGACGGCATCATTCAAAACATGGAATGGATTTGTTTGAAAGGCGTACTCATGGGATAAACATACATCAACTTTGAGTCGCCATAAACCCAAGTAGGACCCTCACAAGATTAGCAGATTGAGCACGATTTGCAGTCCTTTCATCAACAGGTGATACATGAGATTGTTTGTCCAAGAAGATTGAAGATTCCGGCACTTCACGATTCAAGTAAGATGGCACAAATGGTGGCAAGCCTTCGATCACACTAAGCTCACGATTGGTTGTATCGATACATGGGTATAGGTCAACACTGAAAGTTTCTGAAAGTTGTTTTTTCTTCTACATCCAAGCAAAGATTACACACTTGTTCTGCAGTAGTTTATTTCCAGATGTTCATAACAATGGTATTGTTGGATGTTGGCAACGATTGTCATCTACAGTGTGCATAAATGTATAGTTATATAGACGCTAGTTTTTTATATCACCGATGTAGATACATGCTTTCAGTGAGTGAAGGTATCTACCTATAATTGCTATTCTTGGTTTACTGGAATTTCCCAGTGTGGTTGGTCAAGATGCAATAGCCTTTGTTGTAGGAACTTGTGCTGGATGTCACTATGCGGCAGTTTGTTAGCAGACAGATGTCCTCAAGCCAGGATTATCATGATCTTTACTGGCTGGTCATCCTCATCGTTTTGGTGTTTATCGCAATCTTACTGTAGGGTTTGACTACCCCAGCTCACAATTATCCCAAATACTAGACGTATGCTTCTCCCAACATTTGGGCTATCCATCTACATTTGATAGTTGAAATGAGTTGTGCTGCTTACTATCTTATTATCGCCAATTTTTGCACGTTACAAGTGTTTGTTTTACAACTCACTGTGTAGAGATGACCTTTGTTTCAAGTAAGTTTACGCGTCCAATGGCGTATGGGCTGTTACCCATGATCAGTAGATTGAACACTTTTAGGAAAAAGAAACAACCAACATCTGATGTGAAACTGGAAAAACATGGCAAATTTGCAACCCCCAACTGTTGTTCCTACAGAGTTGTCCCTGAATTCAGACCTGTTCCTCATAGAATCCTAGGAATTGAAGATTTGAACCCGGCTAATTACCTTTGAACGGAGGATTTTTCACCCCAAATTATATAGATCGATAATTCATATGAATACAATAAGTTGGTACGTTGTCGTAATTCCTCGACGCCCAGCTTTGTTGGGGATACTGACCAATCTTCCTCCTGAAGTGATAGCACTAAAGCCTCTTTGTGTGCATCCAAAATTGATACCATGACCGTGACCCTAAGATGATTTCACTGCTGGTGGATGATGGGGTGAGGTGCCTCATGTTTTTGGAAACATCCGTTTGGGCTTGTCATGTCCAATGTGTACTTCCAAATGACTGCTTTCCCAAGAGCATCATGGGATACGTCTACCATGATCAACCAGCATCCATGGATCTTGCGTGCTGACCAAAATTCATCATTTACACTTTCCCATTACAGTATCAATTGCTACGGTTTGTCAATAACATCATGAAAAGACAATTCATAATTCAGCAATATTTGAGACAATAATGTACTGGTACTTTAGTATCAGCCATATTCAGCCCAATGCAGAGGGATCATATTTGGTACTCTTGGAGAAATAATTCGCTTTCATGGTGGATCCATGGATCCAAAAGCCATCATAAACCAGCCCCGGTCAACCTTGGATCACTTTAATGTTCGATCACTTTATTGGTGGATGGTAGATCACTAGTGGTTTACACGGATCTAGGTGGATCTAACATTAAACCACGAGTGATCTAGTGAGATAGGTGGATACGTAGGTTCGAAGAAACATTAAACCAGTAATCATAGGTTGATACAACCATCCATCACCGCTAGGTGGATCTCTCCGTGCCGGATCACCTCGTGGAAGCCGCCGCGGGCGCTCCTTGGCCTTGCACGACGGGCGGCCACCTTGGAATGGGTGGATTTTTTGCCAACGGCCTCAAATGGTTTGTACCAACAGATAGGTCTCCAATTTTTGTTCAACACAATTTGTTGGCAATTGTTGGTTGGCGCATTGAGTCTGTTGGCATGGTCAGTGACTATAAATGCTATTTTGCACATATCACAGGATATGTATACATAAATATTTGTTTTAGTACATAGATATATGCTAGCTGGCAAGTTGTTCAATAGCAATGGCTCTTATATATGCATGTAGCTACAAAACGATTACAGACAATTATATACCATCCGTTTGATAAGTCCAACCACAAGATATGTATTGGCTTTGAATTGACAAGTGTATTCCAAAATGGAGAAATACAGTTACATACATGTATCAGTTGGTAATATGATGAAGAACGCTGGTTGAGACTTGTTTTGCCCGATTATATAGGTCGCACCAGTTGTTGTGGTAGGTATTGCCATCAAGCCTTGACCCTCAGTACTAGTATCATGTTTCTTGATTAAGCAAAGCAAGTATTTGGCATTAATGATCTTCATGAGTGGAATGGTGAACAAGCCCTTCATGGGTACTGTAAGAATTGGGATACCAAATGGCATCGGTCTAACAAGTGTTAACTCTGCGTGTGAGCATGAATCATTGCAGGTCCAGTGCTGGTTGGCGGATGGCCATATATTCTGTCAAGCCAAAGAAAGACTAATTCTTCCGGCTTTCAGGTTCAAACTGCGTAGTCGCAGGGATACCTTGGGTTAGTGCCTGATATTGGGAGAGCTGCCGGCCACGGTGGACTGAGGACACAGGAATTTTGAATTTCACCGTTCGCCTGCCACCTACCAGATCCAGCGAGGCAAGTGGGGGGATAGCCAGGACGAGAATCGGTTGCAAACACCTTGATTGACTGCATGGAGGTTCGGCCAGGTTCAATATATCGCAAATTGTCAGATGGATTCTCAGTATCCACTTGGATTCCCAGTACCTGCTTTAACACTTTCGCTACTAGCTTTTTGGGAGTGATTCTGGTGTTTTCCTCCGTGCCGCTCTGGCGTTTTTTTCCGGCCTCACCATACCGATCTCGCTAATTTCACAAGAATAATGTGCCCTCGAGAGCCCTGAAAGCCATTTTGTGAAATATTTAGCAATATTGAATATTGTGCATGTGTATATATATGTGTAAATACATTTGAAGTGTAAACAAATACACAATAATACCGCCAGAAGGTAATTGCAATATCATTATGTTCTTAATCATGATCATGTTCTTAATTATATCATATGAGTATAAATCATAACAATACTCTGTTCTTAAGTGTATCATATCAATCATAATAATATTAGTTAATCAGAAGGTAATTGTAATATCATTATGTTGTTGATAATACTTTGATAACAATCATATAAATCATAGTAATAATAATACTCTGATAATAATCCTATTGTTAGTAGAATGTTTCCTATGCTTCAACCATGCGCCAGGAGGTCACGGCCCGAGCTTCCTCGTTGCTGCTTCAGCCAGAAGGGGTACTGGCGACGCGGTGGCACTGGGGGACACGGCATGGTCAGCCCTGTGGTGCCATGTGTATGTCAGTATGTGGCCAAGAGAAGGTCACAGTACACCCATGGAATCCCACCGTTTTTTGAATTGCTTGGCTTTGAAGGAACATGTGTGGCTGCGATATTAATATGGTTTCCTGGCTTCCATGGCTTGTTTGTCATGTTTTCATATATTTTCTAAAGGTGGACCATTTGATTCAGTTGGTTTGAAGCAATGAATGGCCCTGGATCGAACTGTTTCCCGTTCGCACGAACTCTGTCTCCGCCATCGAGCTGTGCTTTGTTTCTTGACTGGGGGAATTAAACAGATATCGTATTTGTCCACCTGATGGTTTTTCAAGGAAAACTAGAATCTAAGTACGTAAGCTATTTTCAGATAGACTATCATAAAGATTGCCGGAATACTTTCTTCCGTCTTAGTAAACACACGGAAACCCCCGGCTGTGTCTTCCGATTCGATGCACAGCGGCCCCTGAGGTGATTTCAGATATCGACGACACAGTAAAAGTTACTGAAGTCTTTTTGGGCAAGGCGTGGCCAAACGCAAACATGGCAGGTATCTGTTGTTTGTTTGGTTGGTTCAAAACCAACGATAAAGCATGAACCACAATAGGGATATCTTAAGGGCAATAACAATTGATCATTTAACAACGGATAACTTCTTGTTTATGGATAAGAATTGATGATATAACAATGATGCTTAGAACATCAGGTCACATCATGTTATTTTGTGATAATAGTTGATTGGGTCATGATCTTTGATAAACCATCAACCCCATATGTCCGGCAAGGACGGCTGATAATGATGATTGATGTTGTTGATATGTTTTGTGAAAAGGTAGATTATTGTGACACAGGAGCGCAATCAGCAATCGGTATTAGAATGTGTAACATGTCCAATGGCGCAAGAACATGTGACCGTGACAGCCACTGTTCGGCCTTTTGCAAGGATCTTTTTGATGAATGAAGGGGAGATCACATTGAGAAGAGATGCCAAGACAGAGCTCAAATTGCGGAATCAAACTTAGCCCTACTTTTCAAATCTGGCTGGCGGTTTTTTAGACTTTTTTTTTTGCCTAGTAATCATCAACAAATGGTTGGTTGACTCATGTTTTTCATAGGGGTCGAAAGCACAAACCAGAAATAGACACTCCCCAACTGGACTCCAAGTTGTGTAGCGTCAGGACGTGGTGGTGCGCAACACCTTTCTGGAGGACCTGCAGGGAGCTGCTGCTGCCAGTGTAGCCATCCTCGGTGTTTTGAATTAACAGAAGTACAGGGTTCGACTCATACGCAATATACATATTGTGGGTGCTTCTAAACTTCTCAAAAATGGTTTGCGTATTGATAAGCAATGATTAATATGGGATGATACCTGGGGGAACCACTATGGCTTGAGGAACACCAATCCTGGGTCAAATGCTGTGACCAACCAACAATTGGTGGGTCCTTTTCCCATTTCCTGTGTGGCTGCCACCTCCAAGGGACGCTTTTTACACTAAGGGTAGTTGCATTAGTAGCATGTTTATTGATGGAGGCTGCACTGTAATATAATCCTGGCGACGAGCCATAATATAAAACTGTTGGGAGATTGTTGTACATGCTTTCAGCTTGTTTGGTTGTTGAAAAGTAAAAAAACGCAAGCCATGGGAAGTATCATACAACCATTTCTCAGAAAAACTTGCTGCAATCAGCCTGGTCGCTGTGATGCTGTGGCTCCAGAAGCGCAGTTGACAACTTTGCTGCCAGCTTGATCCCCCTTCCTGCATGACACGGGGCGGGGGCCATGGTGGCTATGAGGGGCCATCATCCGATGACAGTGCCCAGCTGGTTGAGATTCATGTGGTGTACCTGAATGGTGAAGAAGCATGCGTTTTGAGGATTTGCCCTTCGACATTGGGAAGGGAAGTCGCTCAGATGATCTCTAGGAAACTGCTGCCAAAGAAAGGTGCAAAACCTACTTTTCACAGCCTGAATTCACCGCTCATGCAGCATCACACATTACAAGAGCAAGGGGTTATCGGTAAGATTGCGACATTGTCTTGCACCTACATTCCAACTGATCTACTCGCGGCCGTGAAATTTGTCACAGGTGTCCAAATCTCAGAAGGAGACATGGCACTGGAAGGGGTGACATACTTTGAAAATGCGCCATCCATTCATTGCTTGAACACTCTGCCACGGAGCCTAGAGACCTTGATTCTAGACAATGATTTCGACCAAAGCCTGGATAGGGTGACGTTGCCAAGCAGCCTGCAAACTTTGACTTTCGGCCCTATGTTCAACCAAAGCCTGGATCGAGTGACGTTGCCAAGCAGCCTGCAAACTGTGACTTTCGGCCGCATGTTCAACCAAAGCTTGGATCGGGTGACGTTGCCAAGCAGCCTGCAAACTTTGACTTTCGGATTTGATTTCGACCAAAGCCTGGATAGGGTGACGTTGCCAGGCAGCCTGCAAACTTTGACTTTCGGCGATCATTTCAACCAAAGCCTGGATCGAGTGACGTTGCCAAGCAGCCTGCAAACTTTGACTTTCGGGAAGTGTTTCAACCAAAGCCTAGCTAGGGTGACGTTGCCCAGCAGCCTGCAAACTTTGACTTTCGGGAAGTGTTTCAACCAAAGCCTGGATAGGGTGACCTTGCCAAGCAGCCTGCAAACTTTGACTTTCTTGGATCAGTTCGACGACAGCCTGGATAGGGTGACCCTGCCAAGCAGCCTGGAAAATTTCACTTTTGGCGATCGTTTCAACCGGAGCCTGGATAAGGTGACGTTGCCCAGCAGCCTGCAAACTTTGACTTTCGGGAAGTGTTTCAACCAAAGCCTGGATCAGGTGACCCTGCCAGGCAACCTGCAAACTTTGACTTTCAGCTTTGATTTCAACCAAAGCCTGGATAGGGTGACCTTGCCAAGCAGCCTGCAAACTTTGACTTTCGGCTTTTATTTCAACCAAAGCCTTGATAGGGTGACGTTGCCAAGCAGCCTGCAAACTTTGACTTTCCCCAAGCAGCCTGCAAACTTTGATTTTTGGCGATCATTTCAACCAAAGCCTGGATAGGGTGACCTTGCCAAGCAGCCTGCAAACTTTGACTTTCGGCGATCATTTCAACCGGAGCCTGGATAGGGTGACGTTGCCAAGCAGCCTGCAAACTTTGACTTTCGGCGATCATTTCAACCGGAGCCTGGATAGGGTGACGTTGCCAAGCAGCCTGCAAACTTTGACTTTCGGCTTTGATTTCAACCAAAGCCTGGATAGGGTGACGTTACCACGCAGTGTTTACAGTCTTTGCTACCCTTTTTTGCGCTCAAAGATTACACTGCGATCGGTGTCATGTGTGTAGAGCCTTGTAAAGAAATAAACAAGGTCCATCACAATGCTCCACTTGGTTGTCAACTTTCGAGGCAAATTGATGAATTTGTACAAAAAATGATACGATGTTTGCGCGATTCTGCGGGTAAGGTCCTGGGATGTGTTTCTCTCGAAGGAAAATTGACGACCCTTCATGGGGGTACCCACCAATCATCGAGGGTCTTCGAAGTCACTTTGGTATCTTTGATCGGTGTCCAACGCCCTGGTATCAGATTGAATACTGACAGGTTTTTTTGCATGACCGATTTTTTTGCGGAAGGTGGTGAATTGCAATAATATCTCTTCAAAATTGGTACGAAGGCGTGCTACACACAACAGTGACAACAAAGGAATCATTTGGGAGTTCAAGCGCGTAAACAAAAATGGATGGGTCGCCTGGTTTCTCTTGATCAAGGCGAGTTGCTTATGAGTGCGTCTAATAGGCGTTTTTGCACACCAGTATATGTTTAAGAACTCGGGGTACCTGACCTGCTGGTGCCAAAATCTCTGCAGGTACAGACATCACTGGAACAGTTCGCCGAAAAGCATTCCAAAGTGAACATTTCCGTAGCCACAAAATATATGACGACGATGGTGTGGTTTGTGTATGGGCAGATCAATAGAACCGATGTCACACCCCCGCGGCAAACTCTACAGTGTGCCTTGCAGGGCTTCCGGGGGGAGGGTCTAACCATCATTACCCATCCTGAAGCATTATATTTTGACATGTATTGACCATGATGATTAATTCAGCATGATTAACCATTTTTGCCCAATATTAACCAATATTAATATTCTCCAATATTAATATGTTCCAATGATATTGACCACTATCAACCACTACTCACCCCTATTGACCGATGTTGACCGATATTGACCGATATTGTCAACCACTATCAACTATAATCGTTGTTGATCGTTAGTGGGAGGGATGGGTCAAGCATTCCAAAAAGTGGTTGATACTGGGAGAAATGGTTAACTAGTGCTCAATAGCCATTGCTGACACTGCTCTAGCTGCCTAATTTTTCTAATGATTGATCAAGGGATGTTTGGATGACCAAAGTTACATGCTACGGAGGTTTACGTAATACGCTAACGAAAGATAGTTACAGCAAAGGAAGTCAAAGTAAATGAAGCTAAAGCATACGAAAGCGAAAGCAGAGGAAGCTACAGTAAAGCAAAGATACTTAAAGCAAGGGTGGCTATCGCAAAGGTGGGAAAGCTAATACTTGTGAATGGTCATTGATTAGGAAGGATTGATTGATGGCTAACGATCATGGCAATTTATGCTTGATGATGGTTCTTTGTTGAGGGTGGCGATGACCAGCGATAACCAACACTGGTCCTGTTGATTCAGATCCGGTCACAGGGACGGCGCAAGGCAGTTGAAATGCCGTGTGGTCAGATTTCCACGGAAGGGTCGTGATCAAACTGGTGCAACTTGCCGTTTTCTCTGAGGAGTTTCGTCCCGTCTCCGGCATGGTGAACCTCTACCAATCTTGGGGCGAGGAGCTGGCAGTGCTCATACCGACGTGGGAGTACATGCAACAGCATTGGATCGTCATATCAGTCCATACACGTCCACACCAAATCGCCGAAACGTGATGATCTTTCGCAATGAATCATTGACCACCATCACTGATGATTAATTTTGATGAATTTTGGTAGTTCTGGTGGCCCTGATCAGCCAAATCAATGAACCAATCGGTTCTCCACGTCCAAAGGTGTCGGCGCTGGGCCCACCCGAAACTTGTGCATCGTTTGATGGACTTCCAGGAGTATGGCGCCAGCTTCGCCTTCGTTTCGAACTCGCCCCCTGAGCTGCAGGTGCGGCGCTATGAGTTGGTCCATGGCTATCATGAACTACGGGGGCCCCTTAGATCGCAAGGGATCTTGGGACCACCGCTTTTTCCTAATGAACATACACACAATCATGGCTCGCAGCTCCGTTGATCTCGGATTTTTGCAAGTGTCCAGGTTCTTGGTTATTGGAACTCGGAGTGGCTGCTGTTCATGTTCATGCCCTGGCAAAACAATCACAGGGTCAGAGTGAAAATGCTGGGCTTCTCCATAGATGTGCCGCAAGAACTTGGTGCCTTCTCAGCATTTGTCGATGGTTCACATGCTTGGCTCCATGGGCTGATGTCTTTCCACGGTTTTCAGGAGCCACTCCGGGAGTTCTTGATCAATTCAGGTGACGCCAGCTGCGGGGTCGGCGGATGGCGGCTTCGCATGGCAACTCAGCATTGCTACCGGTTGACCAAGGTATGGGGTGACATCTTGACGTATCTTGGATGACCACGGTTTGTTTTTAGATGTTTTGAGACATGTCCTAGCATGTCCTTGAGCTTGCTAACATGAGAAGCAACGGTCATGCGACATATGCCTTGCAAAATCCGTTTCTAAGTATTGCGAATGTGTAGCAGTCCTAGCAAGATTGCATCAGCACCTGTTGTTTGATTCTTAACGGATATGTTGAATGACGTTTTTGCAAATGTAAGCACTTCATAGACCGAGTACCCACCAAGGCTCACTAAATAGGAGGTTTTCCCAAAAACCTGCTTGGTACTGGTAGGTTGATATGGTTTGAATCTGTTTGAATTGGTTTGCTGGGCAGGCAATGATGAGATAATGATGGGCAGTGTTAGTAACTAGCCGCCAAATGCAACCAACAGGTGGTAATGATATAGAATTGTTTGATGTTAAATGGTGGCAAGCACTTCATCGGATGGAGGTTTCCCCATTCATGGTTCCTCCTTCCTGGTTTGATATGGTTTGATTGGACTTGGTGCTTTGCAGTGTCTCACTTCACGAAGAATCCAAGCGTCGAACGGTCGCGAGGTTTTCCATTGGCTCCCGTGTTCCTGCGGCCCCTGGGAGGCTCCAAGGCCCATGTCGTTGAACTTGAGAGAGCTATGCTTGGATGAATCAATCAACCCCTATATTTGATGCTAAATCACAGGCTATTTATGCGAAACCAATGCTGGTTTATAATGGTTTATCAATAGTTATGAATCTCCAATGACTGACACTTTGGCAGATGCTGCAGCCATGAATATGCAAGCAGCAATCATCTGAAAATCATCATTTGCGTCGGGGAAAAGACTGTTTTCCGGTATACCGTGCGGGGACAAGCCCAGAATGATATCATATATATTTGCTTCAACCAGCATGACGCAGCAATGTTCGGATTGTTGTTCGTGGGTTTTTCTCATTTTCATGGGGAATCGACACTCTTCAAGAGTACCCCCTTCAGTACTGGTCACCCTGAGGATGTTTTGAACCTGTATCGGACTTGACACTTACAATGTCGGGCATTTTTAGTCGTTGTCGGATTTGGAGAGTAGTAACAGCAGTAGTGGTGGTAGTAGTGACAATAGTAGTCCTAGGAGCAGGAGTAGTAGGTGTAGTAAGTAGTAGAAACGAAGTGGCAGAAAGAAACATCAGTTTGATAATGATGATTCATGACGATCATGTTTGTTACACAGATCATTGCTTGTTGGAAAGGCGGGCGCCACCGCACACCAAAGAAAACCAACTTGGAAGAGTATTTGTCTTCACAAATCGATGAATCTAGTGTCATCTTAGTCTTCAGGTGTGTACGGCTGGGGTTTATCTTGATGTGGGAATCCATTCCGAACCCCTTGGGCCGCAGCTTGTTTCCTGGCGACTAGCGGTGATGGGAATAGTCGGGTTGATAGCCGGGAAATGGTGCGCCACAACGGCCCCAAAACCAGGACGAACTGTGATCTCTGCAAGGAAGTCCTGAGCCAGATTTGCTCAGCAAAATGGTTTCCTTGTTGGTTGAGTCAGCTTCAAGTAGGGGCTTCTCAACAACAGCCACCTACTAGCGGTAGTTGATGATGGTTACACCGTATCCTAACCATTATTGTATCATTACCAACTGCTCCCCATCAACAATGGCCACGCTCGCCGTCCCCTTCCACAGGAGGAGCGAGTGAATTTCAAGCAGTCCACCATCAGTGAGCTGTTGCGGCAGTTCCCACGAAAACAGGTGCCGCAGTGTCAGTGTGACGTGGTGAGCTCTGGCTTTGTATTGGCTACCTGTGGCAACAGCCCACTTTGGTTGGGAAATGTTTCACATTGACATGTAATCTTTCCCTGTGCCGTCCTGTATTTGTTAGTGTTCCACGAGGTTGTTGATTGTTATTTTCTGTTTTGTGTGTTAGTATATACACGCATATGTACATATAGTATATAGACAGTATTCTGTATGTACATATAGTATATAGACAGTATGCTGTTAGTGGATTAGGTAGCAAATGGTTTTGTCACGGGCGGTCGAACTGAGATACCTAATACCTTGCAGAATGGTTCTTTTGAAACCAATGGTTCCATTTGTTGCGTTGGTTGCCTGCCTGCTTGCTTGCTTGGTTGGAAACCATGTCCAATTCAGATGGGTGTCGGCGTACTGGACAAACCGAGATCTGAATCATATGTCTTTATGTAAATGTTTGTTTGTCCTGACCCATAGTTTGTTCTTTGTGGTTCATTAGATAGTATAGAACAAGTCTGGATATGTATGCATATGCTGCATTGCTGTATGTGTATATAGGTGCTGCGCAGCACGTATGTTATATGCTTATACATGCAAAGATCGATAAATCTAGGGTTACACATATTGTATGTGGGTGTGCATGTAATTTTATGCTTTTGCATATGATTATATGTTTTACATGAATGTACATATCCCCACTACAATGTCCATCGTATTTGTGAATCTCCATGGGCTGTTTTGACCGAGCGCAGGTGGTGCTGGTGGGTGACAGCGGTGAGCGCGATCCCATCGTTTGTGCCGAGTTGCTTCGACAGTGCAGGACCCAGAGAACCAGAGAACCGTTGGCCAATCTTCAACCATAGAATGATGTAAAATGGTTTATAATGACATCAATATTTTGTATATACATTTACATTAACTAGCAAATTGATTGTTGGTGGTTTACCGATGGGTGAATTACGAATTGACGGTTGATTGATGTTTGATTATGATTGATAGTACTTAAGCATGGTCGTTTGCGGCTTCGTACTTATTAGTGGTTGATGAGGGTTGGTGATGGTTGATAACCAACTGCTGAACAATCATGATTATTCAAGAAGCTGATTGATCATGATTAGTTTTGTAATTGATCAACAGTGGTTAAGCAACATTGATGACAGGACTGAATAACCAACAACCAAGAATGATGGTTGAGTCAAGCTGCAACTGTCAATGCTGCAATTGCATGTAAGTTGTAGCGGCTCTTTCATCTCGTTTACTGTTCAGAATGGTCTTTAGTCGGTGTCAATAACCATAGTTTACTATTTGACAATTGGGGAAAATCACCAACAGCAATTTCAGATATACCAACTACGTAACGGTTTCAAAAATAGGGGACTCCCAAAGTTATGGATGTTTTTATTGTCAATGGTTACTATACAGTGTGATTCGGGGGTACCCCAAATTTTGAAAACCGCCATATAGTAGAATCGTCGCTATAATGGCGATAGAACCCAGAATTGTTGGCTGTTCATAGCAAACTGGCTGCTGGCGTTTGTTTGTGTAATCGTTGATATTGCTGTTTTTACCTTGTTTACCGCCTTCGTAGTAGGTTTTGGGTTTACCGACAAGGGGGGAAGGCAAGACCATTGATCAATTTCAATAGATCATGAGATCAGCATGACGTGCTTACCCAGGCTTTGTTACCCTTTCGTAGATGAACTTGGAAATGTAAAATCGTTATACTTGCCCGGAAACCCTTGTATGGTCAGCTCACCAGGTGCTTATCGAGGGTTCTCCTATCGAACTGTGAAGAAGCAACATCCACTTGTGGTTTGCCATCTGGGTATCTGCCCCAACCAGTTTCGATCACATGTCGTGGGACTCGAAATTACAAATCCCAAACCGGTTTGTCACAGGATTTATGGTAACCCTTGCCGGGCAAAGTGTTTTTTCACCAAGGCATCCAGTGCAAGTGAGGAAAGTTCTGATTAGACAGGCTGGGTGCAGCGCAGCTTATGGGCGATTGCCACCAGCGCTGCCTTTGAGGGTTGCATTCTCTTGTCATGAGATATTCGCCAAGGAAACAATCAACCCATGGATGTCCATCACGATCTGATTTGTTTCTTTACATTTTGATGGGTTGATCGTGTTGATGTGAATCTCGGATGAATATTTCCATCAGTTTTACCACCAGTTTTTACCATCCGTTTTCCACCACTGGGTTGTTGCTGGTCTCATTGCCTGCGCTGCATGGAAATGTTGTGACGGTTCTTGGCAGATTAATCCACCAGGAGCTGGTGCATGTTATCATCAGTCCGATGCAATCGATGGTGAATGGTGGATGGCACTTATGGGTGCTGGTACTGGCTAAGGGTCAGTGAAATGATTATTGACTAAACTCTTGGCATGGATAACAGTGGTTGGTAATTAGTGACCATAAGCAAACAACTGGCTTGTGGTTTAACCATGGTTGATAATGTTTAATCATAGGGGATAAAAAGCAACAAATGTATGGTTAGAGAACAACTGGCTGTGGTTTGATTGACATTTTTTATTTTCCCTAGTAATCATTAACAATTGGTTGGTTGACCAGCATAGTTTTCAGAGTGGTTGAAATCACAAACCAGCAAGGGTTGACTTGAAGATTTATCAGTGGTATTGATAGTGACTGATGATCGATAACACACACTTATATTATATACATATATACTTATGAAATGTTATGAACAGTTCATTATCAATGACTGAAGTTGATCAATAATGGGTGATGATAACATCCGTTTGGCCTAAGGATAAACCCAAGAATGGATAGCTGAAAAGGGTTGACAACATTTCTTGACGATAAGAGTTTGTCCAAAGACGGGTGTGCCCCCAAGTTAGCGCTTGTTTCCCTTTTGCCAATGGTTATTGCACTTGGATGGTTCGTAAGTACCACCATGAGCATGGTCACACCAGTGATGATCATTGGAAACCATTATCACCACAAAAATGAATCAGCTAATCAACTACACCACCAAACCACTCGTTATCATTCTGACCATTCTTAACCACGAACGCTTATAAACCACTGACGTTTATAAACCACTGACGTTTATAAATCACTGACCTGTATGAACCACTAAGCAATATCAATCACCAACCATTACAAACCACTGACCAGTATTTGTCACTAAGCTTTATCAACTATGCCTTGCAACTATCAACCACTACTATTATTAATCATTTTTAACCATGTATTATCAACAATTATTATCCACAACTATTATCAACCATCACCAACAATTTGTTAACCGTTATTGACCATCATGAACCATTGTCAACCATTACTAGCCCTTACTATCAAACCACCAATGAACTATCACTATCATAACCGCCAACCACTAGCCACTAAACATTTTTAACCACTGGTTATTGCTATGGCTATTGCCGCTGACGTAAAAACAAATCTAATGCTTGATAAGCCACTATCATCATTCATTATATTTATTAAGCCGGTAGCAATCATGCCTGTAATAGATTACAACTTACAACCGCTACTGTAAAAACAATCGGCCTAAGTTATAGGATTATGGTTACATTCTCCATGATAGACCATAATTATGACTTTAAGATTACGGTTATAAGATTATGGTCACAAGACAATTATGGCTACATTCTATGATGGTTACATTCTTTATAATCGACTACAATCTGAATATTTACAACAACTATAATAGACTACAACTAGAAGAATAAAATTCAACCACAATTATGATTAATTATAACCACAATTCTAATCATGAGAACACATAGTAACTATAATAAACTACATTAGAACCATAGCAGCTATAAAAGAACTACCTTATAACCACAATAACGAGCCTTGTCTTGTTCCCTTCACGAGGTCAGTCCCAAGGCGCTGGTGGACGAGGTTCGGATGCTGAAGCTCCGCGCACGTGTAACGTCGTGCAACGTGCAGCCCTGTGTTGAGGACGTTGTGGAACCACCACAGTACTCCAACCATCATCATGATTAACATCAGTTAGTTACTGAATCATTCAATCTAATCATCAAAGAAATCATTTGGGTCAACATCCATTTAGGTCAATTGATTAGTGATTGCCATCGATCGCCGTTTATGAACCCGTTGATTATTCATTCAATAACCATTGATTAAGTGTTAAGTTGATGACACTTGGTAACCAGCCTTAACCAACCATTCATTTACCGTTGATTGCCACTGAGTAGCAACATGATTGATCCCAATGTGTAACGATTAATGGCCCAGGAATCGGTCCTTATTGATAAACATGGTTAGCCGTTGATTGGGGTTCATTACCATCATGAATAAGCTTGGTACTCCATGTCAGCTGGCAGCTCCACGGATGCATTTTTCGCTCTGCAAGCTGGCCATCCAAGAGCCACGGGTAGTAATTCACATCGCAACAGCCAGACGAGTTTGGTCATTTTGCAGCGACATTGCTCTCATCAGCTCTGTTTTCATGACATGATTGCTCGAATTTTTGCTTGCACGAAGCCGTACGACTAAACATGTTTGTGGCCAGACTTACCAACACTGGGAGATGGATGATTTCCAAAATATTTGCGAAGCATCGATGTGTCGTGAGGCAATCTTCGCTGGAATCCCAGAAGATCGCTGGCAGGCTACGATCGTGCGGAGCTGCACTGGTGCTAATGCTGGTGGTGTACATTTCTAGTGTGGTCGCATCGTTGGTTGCCATATCCTTCCACTGCTTGGTGTTTTTAAACATTTTGTATTTTTCTCTGCTGTTTGGGATGGCTGGTTGGTTAACAATTATTTCTTAGAACGGCTGAAACCGCCAACCAGTATACTATCTTTAGCAGCTTCCCCTCACAACGGATCACATGCGAGCACTCACAAAACCCAGCTGAGGGCTGGTTGCGTTGAGATTCTCATAATTGCGGGAATTGCCAGTAGCTAGCGGCATGCGGGGATGACCCCGGGTTTTTGCCTATCCACTGCTCATGTTTTTCATTTTCACCTGGAATCAGTAAACCCAATCGAGTTCAAGCTGACTCCTTCCAGAAAATAAAGCCAAAACTGAAATCAAGTCGATCCATTTTGGGGAGGTGCTGGCGTTCTTCACGAAGGAAGGCATTTTTCATACTGTCACCAATATAAGTGTGCCAAAGAACATACAGATTAGAGATTAGTAAAATAACATGTAAACATATACAACGACAAGCAAAGCTACCCAAAAAAGGTGTCTCCGCACAGATTCTCCATAAATGATGGCTTCATTTTTTGCCCAAAGACATCAGTTACAATCTGGTGAACCAATCTGGCAATGGAAAATCCACCATAGAAATAGCTAGTTTCCTCGGGCTTGCCAGGCTTTCCCTAGGGTTCCCAGGATTATCCAAGGGTTTCCAAGGGTTTCCCAAGGGTTTCCCAAGGGTTTCCTTAGGGTTTCCTAGGGTCAAACGTGGTGGTTCTCCATCGCTATGTTGGTTCACCAAGGGGGTAGACAGGTCTTTACAGATCCTGCAGATGCAGTGCTACCTGATGACCTGAGAGATTTGGCCAAGTGGTGTGGGGCCCGAGAAACGTCCATCACCAGGCTCACCCAGTTGTAAAAGAAGCAGAAGGTACAGTAGTAGGAGTTGGAGTTGGAGTAGTAGTGGTAGTGGTGGTGGTGGTAGTAGTAGTGGTGGTGGTAGTAGTAGTGGTGGTGGTGGTGGTGGTCGTGGTGGTGGTAGTAGTAGTAGTAGCAGCAGCAGCAGTAGTAGTAGCAGTAGCAGTAGTAGTAGGAGTAGTGGTGGTCGTTGCTTTTAGTACTAGTGATTGCTTTCAGCTAGTGTCTGAGTATTCTCTATGATTATCTATAATCCTTGAAGTCTGGAAACATCATTAGTAATTAGGCAGTTCCTTTGACTTATTGGCAACCATTGTTTTGTTTTAATCGTCGTTATTTAACCATCATTGACCATCCTTAATCAATAACTCATCATCATTATAGCCTGGTTGTATCATATAACCATCATGAATTAACCATCATCAATCAACCATCATTAATTAGCCATCATTAATTAGCCATCATTAACCATCATTGACCATCACTGACCATCACTGACCATCATTCACCATCATTCACCATCATTAACCATCACTAACCATGACTTACCAGCATTAACAATTGTAAACCATCATCATTAGCCACGAATAATCGTCTATGAACTTAGCTCCGCATCATTTGCCGTTCCCAGGTCCGGGATTTTCGGCTATGCCAAACGACTGGGATCCAAGGCCGCGTGATGTGCAAAGCGATGCCGCGGCTTTTGGCCTTGGATGATTGGTTGCTAGGTTAGAATCATGGTGGTTATTGGATAGTTATTGGATGATGATTGGTTGGATGGTTACTAGGCTAGAATCATGATTGGTTGGAATCATGAGGATTATTGGATGATGATGGTATGCGAATGTACATGATCCATTGATGCTTCATGATAGTTTACATCAGTCGTCTTACAGTGGGTTTGATGATGATTGTCAATGATCATGGACGAACATGGATCTACTGTACTTTGTTGAGCATGCCATTAAACATTCATTAACCATCAATTAGCCATCCAGTAACAGCTAGAGACCGGCAATAATGGCTAGTTGGTCGACTGGTTGACCAAAGTGGGAATAACCATCAAACGCTCGGTAAGTATGCCAATATGCCCAGCTAGCATGAGTGCAGTATTTATTAATGTCAAGCCATGATAGTATTCCCAATCAATTAATTCACCGGTCTACTAGGGTTCATGTATTTTGGCTTAGCATTCACTGACACCGTAGCTTTCCCTTGTGATTTCAACACCCCTGTGGGCCTGTGGGCTTAGAGGCCTATATATAAGCCATTTTCGCATGGAGTGCGGGGCCCCTTTTCCCCCTTGGTGATTAAGCTACGAGACTTCTCAGGTGTTTGCGCAATGACATGGCCATGATAGGCTCTACAAGATGCAGCTGCCAGTGTCCTTCCTGAGTCTACAGATGCGGTGGAGGAGACAGCGCAATGGGAATGAGGCAGACCTTTTACTTGTCCAGAGGGAAATGAATTACTTTGTTTTGAACCTTTTAATGTGTTGCCACATCCAGGGGAATGCAGAGTTTGGTTGTGTTTCCAACTATCAGATTTGAAAGTATACCAGTTCTTTAAACCCAAAGGAGGCTAACTAAGACCGCCTTGTTCGAGAAGGTTTGAGCTGTACTGACCATGTTTGAGGCTGGTATGCACGTGAATACGCAGTCATTGCATTCACATACACGGAGTCGAGAACTAAGTCTCTATCGCATAGCATATCTTCTAATTATGTATGATAAATATGTATATTGATCTGATACGTTGGATCGTAGTCTATGGTGGAGCTACGGCTAGATGTATGAACATGTATGAACGGTAATTGTGCCGATTCAGTTTTGGCCAAGCCAATATTGGCTGATGTGCATGCTGCATGAACCATGACATGGGAATACAATACTATGAATCAAATGTGGAAGGAAATCCACATGTGTAAAGTGTAGCGATCATAAATTGGAATCGCAAATAACAGTTCTCAACTATCTGGCCCAATCCTCTCAGTTGCCATCATCAGGGCAGCTTTTATGCAGTTAGGACTGTGTGTCAACATAGATCGTACACCTGAACACCAATAGGTTCCTTGCACAAGAGTCACCTTTTGATTGAAAGCTTCACTTTGTGAGGACCTTTTGGCGTGCCATGCATAAGTGCTGATAGGCTGTCTTTGGTCTGACACACTTGCACAAGGTCTTGAGTAAGCCACTATTTTCCAACATGAATTTGCTTCTTGGAGTGTCACTGACAGGGATGACATTTCTCGAACATAGCTGCCACATTTCCAAACCACATCCCAAAGCATGCTGCAATTTTTAGGAATACAGGTTACATCAGGTCACTATGCCTCTCCGAGTACTTTATGTATTTTAAGACTTTGATATAGCCATGGTTGTTGTACCCTAACCCAGTGCGTTTTTCCGCTGACATGCATGTTTCCCTTTTGCAATTGCCAGTTTGTGGGGTTACTGTATTTAAAAGGAAATAGTCACCGATAGGCAGATATACAATACTGATACTAGAAATGATGAGTATGTACATTGGTAGCTTTGTGGTAGCTTGATTCAGCACATTTTCGTTGGCCGCACAGGATTCTCGAGAGGTCACCGTGTGAGCGCGCGCCGCCGAATGGTGGCCGATTTCTTCGGCGGCTGCATGTCATGTGTGACGTCAACGAAGGCAACAATTCTCATGCTCAGATACTCTATGTATGGTGTATTTACCAACATTTCAGTACCTATGAATCCCCCATGTGGATTTCCTGCACAGAATGGGGGGCCTTACAGTAGGCCCCGTACGAAGTGGATTTTTTGTACAAATGGAGGGTGTTGGGGTCGGTCCCTTCATTTTGTAAGAGCCATTTTTCAACCCTGAAAGATAGCTCTAAACAGGTACTCATTTTGTAGAGGGTTTCTTGCTCAACAGGACTGCCCATGTGGTAAGTCATTTTTCTTTTAATCTTGACCATTTTGTAGACCGCTATTTGCCTATTAGGTATTAGAGGGTGACCATTTTGTAGACTGCTTTGGCTGGGGTGAAACAAACATCCTGATGTAGATGGATTTAGAACATACAGATGTCCTCTACAAAATGGATTTTGAAACACAACTTCGGACTCTTTGAAGGTATTGTTGAGATGATGTGCGCAGTCATTTTGCACAACTGCATTGGCACCTCTCCACCTGCATTTTGTAGATAAAAACTTTGATTTTGTACCAAAAGGGGGGGCCCGACCCATGCCCCCTAATTGACAGGGGGATACCTATGATACATGACACTGACAATTTATTTACCTACATTTACCATCATTGACCTAAACATTTTGACAAAATGCATGGAGCATCCGCGATACTTGTCCATACCGCTGTAGTTACCCAGTCCTGATGAACTCCTCAAAATGCCAAACATAATATTGATCTTTGGTGTTTTGCCCCGTATCGACATCATTCAACATTATTATTAATTATCATTATGACTACTGACTGTGAATATCGCACTTTTCTGTTGAATGTGTTCTTACTTAGAGTGCGGGGTACAGGCACACCCCATGATGGAAAAGTCTTCGGCATGCATACCTGCGGAATATTGTACAAGCTGCAGAGGATAAAGTGTTTGCTTGCTAGATTGGTTCGAACATAATTATTACACTTGAATGAGTCGCCCTAGATTCAAACTATAACATGTAACTATATATGTTGATATCATTTCTGTACACAGACGCCTCAGTTCATATATGTATATAGTTTGTTAGATATTTTTGTATAGATAATTATATATACATATGTGTATATACATATGTGTATATATATACACACATGCATGTATGTATAAATAAACAACTCAGTGATTCGTCCTGTCATCCATGTATGGCTCAGTCTATTCATGTTGCACCTCAAAGCATTGTGAGTTGCCGACAGATGATTCAGGGATGGCACCGCACACAGGGCATCCCGGGGCCAACTCTTCCAAAATGGGTGCGAACGATGGCATCAACGACCGTTCAAGACCAGGGTGTCGGTGTCCCCTGTTCCCTTCAACCAACCTCGCTTTGAAGCCAAAGGGCACCTTCTCAGTATCGCTACACATTGCGTATGCAGCTCAGAAATGATTCTCCCCTTTCACGCCCTTAGCCAACGACCAAAGCGTCATCAAAATCTCGCAAGTGTTAAGCAGAAAAGAAGGTGAGTATCAGTGAGGTGGCGTGTAGAGCCGGTGCCCGTGACTTGAAGGAAACAATATGAAACAATCGTTGCAGTTGGTTTGGACAAGTCGTGAGAGACCCATGGAAGACCTGTAACACATATAGGACTGTTCATACCGTACGCAAAGATTGCTAGTCTCACCAACTGATCATTGTTCTATCAATTTGGTGGTATTATTGTCGATGGACATTTGACAAAGAGAGGTTCCATCCGCCGTCAAATGGAAGAACTCTGTATTAAGCTTCCCTGCAGATCGTGGGTTGATCATTGCACATTATTCTATCGTACACCATGTTCCCATATCCGATCCATATCATACACTTACGTAATTTAACACAGAGACAACCAGGTTTGGTGACAAATGCGCCATCAACATCGGCCCTGGCCAGCCTCCCGCTGACAAGTACCATCCGAGATTGAAAGCTTCACTCATTTGGCGGGGCGGGTTCATGGAAACAGCAACAGCTGGTGACGAAACATCCTTTACCCTGCATCGTATTTACGGAGGAAGCGTTGGTTCGTTACTTGGATTTGTTTATTGACAGCACATGTTCAGGTAAGAATGGCTGGCGAATCGGTCCATTCACTTCTCATGGTTGTCATCCCCCAGGGTCTTTGGTGACCCAGTGACTTCTGCCCCAGCGATCGTTGTGAGGTGTTGCGCTGGGTGCGGTCCTCACAGAAGCTATGCTATGGCCGCACAGGAGGAGCCTCGACTCAGCTTCTATGGGTGGTCAGTGGTGTGTCACACGTGTCTTCGCTAGCATTGCTGATTGCACAAACCACCGATTCTTCACCGGGAGATGTCAAGAAACAAAAGGTTGGTCTGCAAAGATTGGGTCTACACACCTGCCTGGTTGGAATTTCCCCCTGAACAGGACGGTGAGAGGTTCATGATTAGCCATAATTATTTGCCTTGTCAGTGTGGGGATTGCCAACATGTTGTAGAAAACCATGATGAAATGTGATGAATTAGATCATTCATGATCACTGGATCACTCAATATCATGCTCACAATTCATTCCAGGAATCATGACACCAAGCATCGTGGGAGAGAGCTGGGTGGTGACCGAGGTTGTTGTGCAGGATGTCGCAATGCAAAGCCCTGCGGACTTTGCACAGGAGGGCGAGACAGGGCGAGCGCTGATGGAGGTGAGATTCCTAGGATTTTTAGGGATCAACATTGGTTCAGCAACATGGGTTTATGCCAATGCCAATACAGGATAATGCCAAGACCGGATTAATAACCCCCCCCCCCTATAGGTCAACAAGGTCAACAAGGTCAGACCATACAGGTAAAAAATGAGACACCCCTGAATAATAACCCCCCAGAGATAAGAGATGAGACAAGGAAGAAAGTATTATGAGAACCATGGGGATTGAGGATCAGGATCCAGCTCCAGCATGAGGGTGGTGAGAATGATGTGTGCCCCAGCAGCCATCAGATCATCAGAGAGTGAATGAGTTTCACATAAGCCATGGTCTTTGACATGAGCTTCCTCATCAGCCTGGCCATCAGCTTGGTCATTGCCATGCTTTTGCATGAGCTGGTGGTCATCATGAGGGACATGAAGCACTTGAGCATCATGTCCTTCCTCCACATGGGCTATGAGCAGCATAAGACCAAGCCAGCTGCATCAGAACCCATGAATGAGGACAGGTGGGTTGATGAAAACACATGGTGGTTGGGTGGGTGGATGGGTAGATGGTTTCAACCATGCTGCATGCAGGACATGAGTCCAATCAGTGAAATCAGCTCCAGCTTCGATGAGATGTGCCTCAATGATGAGAAAGAGGAGGATTTAACAGAGGATCAGCTAGTTAGGAAGGCCATGTACAGGGAGAGGAGGGGCATGAGCTTGCATGATCAGCAATAAGGTTCACAAAAGGGGTCATGGGAAGGCTGGGGTGGTGGTCATGCAGGATGAGGCTGATCTACAGATGGACCTTCCTGAGCTCTATGGCAATTAGATGAGATCCATGGGCCAAAGGGACCCAGTGAGAAAATGAGGGTGGAACAAAGGGTTGAGAGATGAGGGCTGCATAGCCATAGGATTCTTACCCCACCCTCCTTCCCCCCCTCCCCCCCTCCCTCCCCTTATATATATATATATATATAAATAGATAAGTAGATGAGGGTTCTATGAAAGAATGAGGGTTTCATAGGATGAGGGTTTCATAGGGTGAGGGTTTCATAGGATGAGGGCTTGATGGAATGAGGGTTTGATAGGATGAGGGTGGTATGCCATGGGGGGTTCATGCCATGAGGGGTTCATGCCATGAGGGTCTCATGCCATGGGGGTTCATGCCATGAGGGGTTCATAGCATGGGGTTTCATGCCATGAGGGTCTCATGCCATGGGGGTTCATGCCATGAGGGGTTCATAGCATGGGGTTTCATGCCATGAGGGTCTCATGCCATGCCATGAGGGGTTCATGCCATGCATGAGGGGTTCATGCCATGCATGAGTTGAAGATCATGAGAGTTTGATGGCATGAGGGTTGGGGATCATGAGGGTTGGCCACTCATGAGGGTTTGATGGCATGGGTCTCATACCATGGGGTGCTCACAGCATGAGTTTCTTGCTATGAGCTTGAAGGCTCATAAGCTGTGATAAGCCCTGCCTCTCATAAGCCATGGAGTTGGCCTTGCTGATGAGCATTCTGATGAGCTGCATGCTGGTCTTCATGGTCATCATGGGCTCAGTCCCTTGGTTATTAGTTTCATTTTTGTTTTAATCCCCCTTAATTTGTCTAAGTTTTTTGTTTGTTAATCAAGTTTTTTTACCAACTTGCCAGCTCCTAGGTGGTGATCAAGAAGATGAGGGAGATCAATGAGTCCATCCAGGAGGTCATTGGCCAGATGAGCAGCTGGGGTGCCACCATCTCCACAATGGAGTGTCGACTGGATGAGGTGGGGTGTTTTAAAGGGGTGGTTGTGTTTTTTGAATGTAATTAGGGGTGATGAGGGCTTTTTTAAAGGTGGGGTGGTGGTTGGATGAGTGTTCCCTGCAGGGTGGCAAAAATATTCGAGACAAAAGTCGACATACGTGTGGCAGGCTGACCCAGTTGAGAGGATGGGTGATCAAGAGCTGCTTGGCTTGTCATGGTATGAGGGGTTGACAGCATGAGGAGTTGATAGGATGAGGGGTTCCTAGCATGAGGGGTTGGTAGGATGAGGGGTTGATAGCATGAGGAGTTGATAGGATGAGGGGTTCCTAGCATGAGGGGTTTATGGCATGAAGGCTTCATAGCATGAGGGGATGGTAGGATGAGGGGTTGAGTCCATGAAGGTTTCAGAGCATGAGGAATTGATAGGATGAGGCATGAGGGGTTCATGACATGAGGGTGTGACAGCATCCTGTGATCTGAGACTGGGATGAGACCACCCCATGTGAGCTGCATGAGCGCACTGGGATGATGAGAAGCTGGATGTTGTATGAACTGGATGCTTGCAGAAGCTTGAGCCAGCAACATGGGCAGCATTAGATTAATTTTTTTTTGGGGGGGCCATGAGGTCATGAGGTCTTCATGTCATGAAAATCTCATTCCAACATGCCATGGTTGTGCCTCCTGAGGCATGGCTTCGAAGCAGTATGTACAATATCCCTGCTCCATGTCCTGGCACTCATGAGCAAGATGAAGATGAGCACCAAGTGGAAGGAATGCCACTGGGATCATGGATGGGTTGAGGGTTTGATGGCATGAGGGCTGTGGATCATGAGGGTTTGATGGCATGAGGGCTGTGGATCATGAGGGTTTGATGGCATGAGGGTTGGGGATCATGAGGGTTTGATGGCATGAGGGTTGGGGATCATGAGGGTTTCATGGCATGAGGGTTGAAGATCATGAGAGTTTGATGGCATGAGGGTTTGATGGCATGAGGGTTGGCCACTCATGAGGGTTTGATGGCATGAGGGTTGGGGATCATGAGGGTTTGATGGACATGAGGGCTGTGGATCATGAGGGTTTGATGGCATGAGGGTTGCATGGGATGGAGCTTGCCTGAGGTGCCATCTATGAGCCTCGAAATGACCATGGGAGGAGCAAAGATGAGGTCTTGGCAGAGGTTTATGCAAACCCCAAGGCTGCACATGAGATTCTTGGCTACAGGGCTTCAGGGGATGAGGGTTCATAGCAGCAGGGTTGAATGGCATGAGGGGTTTATATTAATTAATTATGAGGGTTTGATGGTATGAGGGGTTCATAGCATGAAGGGCCCATAGTATGAGTAGTTCATAATATGAAGGGTTCAGGCTATGAGGCTTGCACACCATGAGGTTCCCAATCACTAAGGACCGGGATTTTTCGAAGCATGAGGCCAGGCTATGCTGTATGGGATGAGCTTTGGCATCCTGGCCATGGCTTGGGCCATTTGGCATCAGGGTTGATGGGGGTTGCATGGCATGAGGGTTGGGGATCATGAGGGTTGACCAGCCCAGGGTTGATGAGGATGAGGGTTGATGAGGATGAGGGCTGTGGATCATGAGGGTTTGATGGCATGAGGGTTGGCCACCCATGAGGGTTTGATGGCATGAGGGTTGAAGATCATGAGGGTTTGATGGCATGAGGGTTGAAGATCATTAGGGTTGACCAGCCCAGGGTTGATGAGGATGAGGGTTGATGAGGATGAGGGGTCTCATGGCATGAGGGGTTCATGGTCTGAGGGGTCTCATGGCATCAGGGGTTCATGACATGAGGGTTGCACACCATGAAGCTTATGACATGAGGGTGTGAAAACTAAGGAATGAGGCACTGGCTCATTGAGTCCTATGGTCAGCTCAAGGATGTTGCAGATGAGATCCTGGATGAGCTCATCATGGGTTTCCCTGAGCAGTTCGACATGAGGGGCATCATGAGGGCCTGTGAGCAAGCTTTCAAGCCCCAATGAGGGGCATGAGCCATCATGGGTGCAATGAGCAGCATGAGCCTCAGGTGGCATCGAACATGAATAAAAAAATGCGGTTTTTAATCAGCTAATGAATGAAAAAACGAGATGAGAGGCCACATGAGGCACCCATGAGTTTGCACAGGAGCCTGCAATCATGCAGCACCTGCTTGGCCCATCAGCCCATGAGTAGAACACCCTCATCACTTATGAGCACACAAATACATATGAGCACACAAATGTATGAGCATGCAAAGACATGAGCACACAAGTAATCATGTTGGTAGATGCCATTTGGGCCATAAAGAAAGTGAGGAGGGTGTTCTATCCATGGGCTGCTACAGATGAGCTGGGTCATCATAAAAAAAAGGAGGTGATGAGCTTGGGCAGGACATGGGTGGAGACATGGGAGTCCATGGGATTTGGTGCCCTGAGGGTTGGGGATCATGAGGGTTTCATGCCATGAGGGTTGGCCACTCATGAGGGTTTGATGGCATGAGGGTTGGTGAGGATGAGGGTTGATGAGGATGAGGGGTCTCATGGCATGAGGGGTTCATGGTCTGAGGGGTCTCATGGCATCAGGGGTTCATGACATGAGGGTTGCACACCATGAAGCTTATGACATGAGGGTGTGAAAACTAAGGAATGAGGCACTGGCTCATTGAGTCCTATGGTCAGCTCAAGGATGTTGCAGATGAGATCCTGGATGAGCTCATCATGGGTTTCCCTGAGCAGTTCGACATGAGGGGCATCATGAGGGCCTGTGAGCAAGCTTTCAAGCCCCAATGAGGGGCATGAGCCATCATGGGTGCAATGAGCAGCATGAGCCTCAGGTGGCATCGAACATGAGTAAAAAAATGCGGTTTTTAATGAGCTAATGAATGAAAAAACGAGATGAGAGGCCACATGAGGCACCCATGAGGAGGGTTGGAGATCATGAGGGTTTCATTGCATGAGGGTTGGGGATCATGAGGGTTGACCAGCCCAGGGTTTATGAGGATGAGGGTTGATGAGGATGAGGGTTGATGAGGATGAGGGTTGTGAACATGAGGGTTGAAATCGATGAGGGTTGGAGATCATGAGGGCTGACATGAGGGTGATGGACATGAGAGAGTTGCATGCATGATGGCTCATCAGCTCTGATTGGGACATTAGCTGGTGAGGTATTTCATAAGCTCTTGCCACCATGAAGTGCAGCAATAAGTATCAGCCTCTCATGGAGGATGATGATGAGATCGATGAGAGGTCCAATCTATTCTTTGATTGGGATGGGCTCGATATCATGGAGATGGATGGGGATAAGCACTCTACATCTAATCTCTTTTTTGATTGGGGTGAGTTCCATGGGTATGCTTTAGTAAACTTTATCTTTTATTTTTTATGACTTTTTTTTAAAGCTTATTTTGTTTTTAACCTATCTACTTTAAGTAAGGGGTAGATTATAAACCAGTGAGGTTGGAGAAGAGTGAGGCTGATCATCAGAAGATGGCAGTGGAGCTGCCTGAGTATGATGAGGATGCCTGTGAGGAGTATGATGAGGATGGTCAGGATGACTATGATGATGATGAGGCAGCCATGGATGAGATGAAGTACTTCGATGACAACATCCCCAGGGATCAGGTGAAAATGAGGATCAAAGATGAGGAGAAGGCCCAGGAGGTGAGGAAGCAGGTGATGATGATGAAGTACATGAGGAGCAAGCAAGGAGCAGCAGCCAGGAAGGATGAGCAGAAGGCCATGGCATTGGAGATGAAGCAGGTGGAGGCTGAGGAAAGGAAGATGAGGAAGGAAGAGGATATGAGAGGAGTTGCCATTTGTGATGCAATCCTCAAGCATGTGCATGAGAGAAAGGTAAGCATGGGTGAGATGGCTCCATGGGAACAGCTGATGGTTGGCATTTGTATCGATCCATTGGTGGACAACCATGAGGGAGCAAGCAGCCATGAGAAGCAATGGGATGAGGAAGGAGCAGGAAGCAGCAGCCAGCATGAGGCAAACAACATGGGTCCAAGCAATGCCTACTTTGATTGGGATGAGCTGGAAGCACATGAGTCCAATGACACTGGTACGCATGTCAACCCTGAGTACTTCGATTGGGATGAGCTAGAAGCAAGCATCAGGGAGGAAAGCAAAAAGAGGAGAATGCAATTCATGAGGAGCACAGCTAAGATGGACTTAGAGGCAATGAGGAAAGCTGATGAGGTAAAGGCTAAGAGGAAAAGGGAAAGGAAGCAAAGCTATGAGGATATGAAGGCAATGCAGGAAATGAGAAAGATGAAGATGAATGAGGCCAGGGGAGCTGTGACATGTTCAACTTTTAATTTAACAATTAATCTATTTACTAATTTATTCAATTACTTTCTTCTAGAAGGTATTAACCCAGGGTTTGGGAAGAGGGGGTTGATTAATTAGGGGTGTTTCTGGATCTTATTCAGGGGTGTCAGCACCTTGTGGGGGGTACCCTTTGTGAGCTCCAAAAAATCAATTTTTTGAATGGATTTTAAAAAGGGGAAAGCTGGTTTAAATCCAAATTCAACTTGGGAAATCCTAGGTCTAACCCTTAGTTTTCTTAATTAACCATTAATTAGATAAGTAAACTAAGCAGTGATGAGTTTTGCAGTGCAAGAGACTGAGCAGTGATCAGCTTTGCAGTGCAAGAGACTGAGCTGTGATCAGTTTGTTCCTTTCTTTCCTTTCTTTCCTTTCTTTCCTTTCTTTCCTTTCTTTCTTTCTTTCCTTTCTTTCCTTTCTTTCCTTTCTTTCCTTTCTTTCCTTTCTTTCCTTTCTTTCCTTTCTTTCCTTTCTTTCCTTTCTTTCCTTTCTTTCCTTTTCTTTCCTTCCTTTCCTTTCTTTCTTTCTTTCTTTCCTTTCTTTCTCTTTCCTTTCTTTCCTTCTTTCCTTTTCTTTCCTTCCTTTCCTTTCTTTCTTTCTTTCCTTTCTTTCTCTTTCCTTTCTTTCCTTTCTTTCTTTCTTTCTTTCTTTCTTGCTTTCTTTCCTTTTCTTTCCTTTTCTTTGCTTTGCTTTCCTTTCTTTTCTTTCTTTTCTTTTCTTTCTTTCTCTTTCCTTTCTTTCCTTTCTTTCTTTCTTCCCTTTCTTTCTTTCTCTTTCCTTTCTTTCCTTTCTTTCTTTCTTTCTTTCTTTCTTTCTTTCTTTCTTTCTTTCTTTCTTTCTTTCTTTCTCTTTCCTTTCTTTCCTTTCTTTCTTTCTCTTTCCTTTCTTTCCTTTCTTTCTTTCTTCCCTTTCTTTCTTTCTTTCTCTCTCTTTCTCTTTCTTTCTTCTCTTCTCTTTTCTTCACTTCTCTTCTCTTCTCTTCTCTTCTCTTTTCTTCTCTTCTCTTCTCTTCTCTTCTCTTATCTTCTCTTTTCTTCACTTCTCTTCCTTTCTCTTCCCCAGCTTTTCTCTTCTCTTCTTTTTTCCTTTGTCCAGCACTTCTGAGCAACCTTGAGCAAAGCAAGTATAGCATTCTCCTCTCCATCCGCAAGCATGAACAAGTAAAGCAGTCTCCTCTCCAGCAGCAAGCATGAGCAAGTAAAGCATTCTCCTCTCCATCAGCAAGCATTGGTCCCATGAACCTTTTTTTGTTTGAGCTGTGAGCAGGTGCGAGAAAAGCGAAAGAGAGAAATCAGAGGAGGAGGGCATGAGGAGCAGGAGGAGGGAATGGAAGAGGAGAAGGTTTTCACTGATGATGAGCCAGTTGAAGTTCCTGATGAGGTTGCATCAGTTCCTGGTAAGGTTGATCAAGTTCCTGATGAGGTTGCTGAAGTTCCTGATAAGGTTG
>VSDK01008495.1:116192-272854 GCA_009767595.1 Symbiodinium kawagutii
ATTTAAATAAATATTAATTAAAAATATAAAAAAAAAATAAAATTAAAATATTTTATATTTAAAATAAATATTTTTTTAAAAAAATTATAATTAATTAATATTTTTTAAATATATATAAAATAAAAATAATTTAATATTATCCAAATTCGAATTATTAATTATAATTTTTATAATTTATTATATAAATATATATTATATATTTTTATATCCGAATTATTTAGCCAAATAATTTTTAATTAATTAGATTTTTTAATTTAGATGTCGGAAAATTTAAGTTAATTTCGGAAGGTTTTTAAAGATTCCGATTTATTTGGAAATTAAGGTTTTGGAAATTTCCAATAAATTAGGAATTTAAGGGTTTTAAAAAATTTATGAAATTCCGGTAAGTAATAATTAATACATAAATTAAGGTTTCGGAAGGTTCTACAAAGTTTTGGTAAGTTTGTAAATCAAGGTTCCAGAAGGTTTTAAATAGTTGCGGTGTAAATTTCTAGGGTAAGATCCTGGAAAGTTCCAGGAGGTTATAGTACAAAAAATATGTTAAATTGGATAAATCCTGTTGATGGGGATATTACTGAAGCTTGTTAATCTTATTATTGCATATATTATTTTTCAAACTAATTTTGTTATTTCGGCCAATACCTTAGAAATTGGATCTAGGAACAAAAATGTAGTGAGAAAATTCACCAACCTCCGTCTGTGATTTTTGAATGGTTGGGTGTTAATTGAGCTCCCAGCTCAAGCACCTTTCCGTGCACATCCAACACCAGCCTGGCGGTTTGGATGCCATGGTGGTGCCTCAATTATTCTTGTGGATAACTATAATGATTGTGGAGAAAATAGAGTCCTCGGTTGGGGTGGTTGTAGGGTTCAGCTCACTGTGACCTCGTGCTTCTTGGGACCTACCTGGATGTGCCAGATCCTGCTTGGAGATGGAACCGATGTGCATGTAAAGTTCAACCATCTATATAACATCCCTATCCATTAAGGCTACATTTTCTGACCCCCCCTCGAAAACTAGGCTGAATGGGTGGGGATTATGTAACAATCAATAATTAGATCCCAAAGGATTGGAAGCTGATGGAAGCTGTAGCCTATGGGAGTAGTTCAACTGAGAAATACCATATGGACTCAAATGGAATTAATGACAGTTGTGTAATTCCCACTGGCGTCTTGGCCAAACAGTTTCGCTTTGGCATGTCCATGAAACATCTAAGCTTGGTGGAACACGCGTAGATTAGATGTAATCAAAAAAGACGCTACCATCATCCACCATCAACCATCAACTCGTGAAATTGCGCTCAGTATGTTCACATGAAATGGTTCCATAACAAGTTTGAAGACATCACTAACTAGCATCTTATGATCAGGATCTCCTCCTCACACAAGCTGCCCAGTGCACGACGGAATCCTGGTCTGTTCTCACCCAGTTAGTAGAACTCCGACTTGTAAAGTACTCATACAATAACCAATAACCGTAATAATCCTTCCCAAAAATTCTGAAATCCTATGGGCCTTCCTGTGAACGGCCATGAATATCCATGAATCATGAACTCAATAAGCGAGCTGCCCAAATCTATTGGGACGACTCGCTCAGTTTGCATCTCTGCCAGGTCACCACTGCCCGGCTGTCGGCCCCATAGGACATGAGCAGTGCTCAACCATGGCCCCCCGAAAGCTATGACTCTCTCTCTCTCTCTCTCTGTCTTTAAATATATACATATCAATATCAATTGTTGTTTGTAGTTGCTTGATGTTGCTTGCTGTTGTCAACAAATTGCAAAAGGATATTCAAGACTTCTCATGACTCCTATTTCAATATGGTGTTGGTTCTTGCTGTCTAGCCACTGACTCTGATTAGGCAGTACAGCGAAGTCAAACAAACTGAAACCATCGTTGCATCATAGCATTGCTTCACTAGCCATATGCTAGCTTGCTGGTTCCAACTCCGTTATTATCACCAAACTCTCGGACTAAGTTTTCGATTCATAAGTCCACTGGGATTCGTCATACTTCATCATGTCTGATCAAGATGTAGTCAGCATCATTAACCACCAGGTCAAAGAGATCTTAGGTTACTGCTCACCTTATGGTTACATAGTCACCTGTACACCTTATGGTTACAGCTCACCTTATGGTTACTCAATGTTACTCACCATCGATAAGATCATTCATCCACAACCATTGTTTTCCCTGTAGGTTTGTTGGTTATCATCCACCAATATTGGTTGGTTAACTGCTTGCCCCAGCTCGCCATATGTTTCATGACGAGGCGGTTCATCCCTACAACTTCCTCACCACTTCCCATGTCGCACCGATTCCAGGCGCGAGAGTCCACCAAGGCGGCCAAGATGGAGCCCTGGTGGCTGTACCTGGAAGCGCTGGAAGTCGCCGCTTGGCTCAGGTGCTTGGTGGGTGAACCACCTCGTCATGAAACATATGGCGAGCTGGGGCAAGCAGTTAACCAACCAATATTGGTGGATGATAACCAACAAACCTACAGGGAAAACAATGGTTGTGGATGAATGATCTTATCGATGGTGAGTAACATTGTTTACCAAGAAACCGTTGCATAATAGTGACTGTTGGTACAAATTTAGCATATTCAGGGAAATTAACCATTGGTTTTAAACATATTTAGGGAAAATGAAACATGCTTAAAACCACCAACCAAACATAGTTTTCACTGTTCTGTTACTGTGACCTTTACAGTTTGCCTTTTACATCGCTGTCATTACCTTCTTCTAAATCACCCTCCCAAAGCAGAAGCAAAACACACAAAAATCAAAGGGAAATCTTTGGGTCTTGAGGCCCTGCCATGGTTGCTAGACTTTTCAATTGTTTTTGGCTTTGGGGGGGATCAGGGGAGGCCACTACGAATCGGACTGGTAGTCGATGAGAGTCACAAACAGCACATGACTATGTGTAAAGCATCTCTGTTGTCATTGGCGTTGAATGCTTGTGTCATCCGCAACCAACCCTCAGTAGTAAGTACATTTAGGAAGGATTCAACTAGCAGGTACTTGTGATCAAAGCAACCTGAAGGGGCGGCCACGGCCAGCCACGGTTTCTGACACTCTCTTTAGCAGTCTGACGCATTGTCATCACCTCCCATTGTCAAACACCAGAAAAGCCATTGGTCCTTTCATGTTGGAGCACGATCGCTACACATTCTAGTTAAACTTCCATGTCACGCACTTAACCAATTCTTTCTGTATCACAACCAGCACTGCCTTGTTCATTTCGGTTCTTGAAAATCCTGGCTTTAACTGAGCGACTGTCACCGTCTTGATTGGACCCTTTCCTATTTCGAATGTCGAGTACAGTACTTGGCTTTTCACATCCCATAAATGGCCAAACTAGTCGAGCTGTTTGGATGTTGACCTGACCGTTTTTCCGTTGGTTGATAGTGACCTGTTTCTCAGAACAAGGGTGCCCCCAAATCATCCAGTTGCAAGTAATAAACGCACCAATTTGGGGCTCCCTATGGCTTGATAAACCATTGTATACTTGGTATATCCCATATTTCTGTTGGCTGATATTGACCTATCCATACTTATCCTGATATGTTTTCCCGTTGTTTAACGATAGGATCAGCGGCAGATCAGCGCACTCCTGGAAACTCTGCTTGCCAAAGGCAATGGCCTCGGAAGGTTGGCCAGGTGCGGCAATTGGATGCACTCAGAACCAACAAATCTGTTGACAAATGGTGGTTTCTCAAATTGGGGGACCACCAAAATGGATGCTTTATTAGCGAGAATGATTAGAAAAGGATTTGGGGATTCTCCGATCTAGAGAAACACCGAAATCGAGCAGTGGAATCAACATGAGCCAACAAACATGTGATTCACAACTCCTGATACTGAACTCGGCCAACAAAAAGAGTGGTAAAAATCATAGAAAACGCATGAAACATGATGGGGCCAACCATCTGTCAGCAAAAAAACGTCATATTCAACATCGAGTCATGGGAGTGGTAGCAAAGCACCTTCCAAAAGATGCAAGATGCTTTGCTGACTGGGAAGCATTCACTGAACCAAGAACCCTACCCCCTACATACGTATTCAGTACCACCTGTGAGTATTCATATATTCAATGATTTAAAATCATTGTTTCTCTTGTACGAGCAGTTCCCAAACCTGAACCTGATATACAAGAATCATCAAACATACACTTCTCAATTCTTCGCAACCAAATTGTGAGGGACCTGGATGCGCAAGTTCTACCTTCCACAATTGTGGCAAAAACATTGATCAAAGGGTCTGCAGGCCAAAGAACAAGTGAGTTAGGATAGCAATTTGCTACCGGAACCGCAACTGTCTACTAAACAACAGCATCTTGAACCAGAAGAAACTGGACGGTAATCCGTTGTGCAAACAGGTATCCAATGAATCGTTACACCATATTGCACCCATTGCGATTCCTTGGTGTATCAAAAAATGGTGCACCCTAAGAGGTTTCAGCTTGGTCCCTTGTGAAAACTTAAGCAAACATTGCATCTAGATATATCTAAACATCATACATCCGAATCTACTTTCAAGATACTAGCCATCAAAAATGAATCGAAAGGACTCAACAGGACGTTTCCGCTCACGAAACATGGAGTACCTTTCATCCTAAGAGGTCAACTCAGCACCAGTCATAGGCTGGTTATCAAAGAACGTGAGTTGCCTAGAAAATCCTACGACTTTTCATTAGACGTCAACTCAGCACTCATCAACTCTAAACTGACGAACAGCATAGATTGCGGAACCGTGGAGTGACTCCAACGTTCTCACACAACGCTGTATCGATTCGCAAAAAAATGAACTTTCAGCGCATGACACCCCTTTGCATCTGCAGGTCATTGGTGTCCACCCTGAGTGTGGGGCTCTCAAGTAGAAAATCATACTGTTGGTCGACATCTCGTGTGTCCTGGCCAGAAACGCTTTTGAGACGTGTGTCATTTTCCTTAAATAAATGTCCTGGTGGAAATGGGGACACAAAGTGCAAAGTGGTTGCTTGAAATGTGTCATCACCAGTTGATTGACGTGAAACGGATGCAGGGGTGGCCAAATGCATGAAGAACACTCCCCAGCATCCATTGCCGCTTCGGATTGCATGGGATTATTTCTACGTCAACATCTTTTAAGCGTAGTCACCAGAACTCTTTCAACTCAAGAAATGAATAGCCTCCTGATCCACCAAACCCTTCCATGGGCACACAGCACCTGGTAAAACATGGCAGGCTGGACTTCATCATGAGGGCGCCCATGGCGCCACTGATGGCTCCTCCAAAGAGAAATTGTCCAATTGCCATCGCTGCCTACGGGCAGTGCCGAGAAAAGGTGAAAAAAACACTGTATATAATGGAAAATACGTCACGTTAATTGAAAAACCTTGGTGTTAGTGTTGCGATTCCCATTGAAAGGAGTCGACGACCTCATCGCTAGAAAAAAACAGTGATGACAATGAGAAACACGGATTCGACATGGAGAAACACAAACAATGGGTTTTGTGATGTCAAAAAATAGTGTAGCATAGAGTAGCAAAATGTTTCAAGCTCACCTACCATTCGTTTAGGCCACTCCCAGTAGCTCCGTAGCTCCCCCTTTAAAGGGATGTAGGGATATCCCTGGCTCCTTAGCTCTCTCCTAGCCACCAGCCCTAGCCACCGACATAACGGAACAAACCTGGCCGCAGGTGTCATCAGATCTTCATTTACAAAACTTGCAAGCACCCCGTGGACACACGGGACCTGTCTTTGAATGGGTTGCTCCCTTGTCTGAAAATCTCTGAGATGCTGGACTACAGTAAATGCTTTCTTAACGTGCTAGCAGTCTAGCATGATCTCAAGTGGCTGTTTGTTGATCATGAGATCTAGTTATTACTCAAAGTGTGGCATACTGCAGTATTGCATGGTGACACTTTGGCTGAGCACACCTATTCCGCCTGTTCCGTATTGAACTGAGAACCTCAATAGCTCTATCTATCTGAATTCATCACACTACCTAATCATATGTAGATCTTGGTGGTGCTCATGTCTCCAGAGTGCATGTCTGCTGTTTGCTGGGGGTCCTAGTGTTGCCTCGGCTGCATTTATTTGAATTTTGGCAACTAAGCGGCAGTTATATCCAACAAATATGCTTGTACACATTGCTTGAAGATCCCACTGAAGTGCAGATGAGCACGTTCTTGCCCAGCTGTGTCGTTCCCCGGTGCAAATCTCCTCAAAATCGATTGCAAGCCGATATTGACCCATGGCCACTGGAGGAACACGTATGACTTTCGGACTGCATCTCTGTGTTTTTACCACATCCTTGCATGTCACAGCTGCGCTGGAAATAGGACTGCAGTCTCTCAGTCAGATGGCATTTGCTTCACGCTCTGATGCTAGGAATTCAGCACAATGAATTGACTTGAAGCATGAGAACCTGAACTTGAGGCCAGGGGTATGTGACGAAAGCTAGCATGGAAAACAACAGGAAACTTAGCTTGTGAGAGCCTCCTATATCACTATTCAAGTCTTGGTAGGAGACTTGCAAAGTGATATAGGAGGTTGGTTGGGTTGGTGGCTCGGAGGGGGAATCGAGCCCACGCAGGGGGTTGGCCCAATAATTGCTTTACCATCTATATCGCTCCTTGGTGTTTTTTGGAGGTCTTGTCCCTGCCAATTACTTGCTCCAGCAAGTGCAACCAACTTCAGCTAGCTGACGCTGGTAAAATGAGCAAGAACCTCAATAATGAATGACCTCAATGAACATCATTTGCGTTCTGACTACTTGCATCTTACATTACATCACCACGGAGCAGCTTCCAAACCCGCATTTAATGGGCTTGACGGCTGGTTGAGGTCAGCCCAAAAAGAGCACCCGGTTCATCAAGCAACCATCCCAAATATTGGGGAAATAGAACATGTCTAAAGTCTAAACAATTGAAACAAAAACCAACTAGAGAACTACATCGCCCAAAATCCGCACCTACGAACAGCCACAAATGAGAGAAACCACTGGGCAGTTCCACCAGTTCAGCGAGTTGGCCATCCACTGATCGACAAAGTTTCGGCAGAGCAGTGAGACTCCCAAGCTACCAATGGCATCTGCATGGCATCTGCATCATATCTCTAGTAAGCTGCTTCTTGTGCAAAGTGCATCTGATGGCATGAACTTTAGTAAACTGCGTCATGCGCAATCGTAGCCACTCGATCCAGCATGGCTTTGTGATGGCTACGCAATTGTTTGCTTGGAAGTAATTTGTTTCTTAAACAATGTTTCTCATGCATGTTTGTTTGGGATTAGTTTGATCATGCTATACTCACACCTTTGGCAAAAGATTGTTTGCTCATTCACTGACATCGCCGTCACATAGCTGGAGTGATCCGTCATTGTTTGGGACCGATTGCGCTGGTCTAGACATCCCTGACGTTCCAAGTTGAAGTGTTCTATGATCTTTATTGCCTTGGCAGAAGAGAACCCACTCAGAAGCAATTTCAGGTGTACCTCCCAAAGCCGCACTGATGAATAGGTTGAATAAGTGACGTAGCGACCAAATGGATGGCTTCTCTGTCGATGTTTTGGGTACCAATTGTACCAACTCATTTGAGCATCCCAACTCCATAGGAGTTTGCAGGTAACAAGTACGAGTACTGGGTAAGAATCATGCTACATGCAGCCCTATCCTGCTACTCTTTTGGGTTGGCAACTTGAGGAGTCGACAACCTGCTCTGCAAGAAATAAAAACTTGGGCCCAGACGCAGTTGATGGTCTTCAGCCATTTCATGTGTTCGGTTGATCTTTCTAGGATATCAGGACTCAACACTCGACACATCTCTGCACACTCAGAAAGTGTCCATCTTTGATCAAACCAAAATATCCGGGAAAACAATTTCAAGCTGTCAGGTAGTGAAGCTGGGTGTCGCGGCGGTGACATGTGCAAACACAGAGAGAGCTTGAGAACGGGCAATCTACGAGTTTGATACTGAGAACATATTCGCAAAGAGCTGCGTTGACACCAACCGCATCCAGTTTGCGCACATGCGCTATGTTCCTTCTTGCGGCAACCGGTTTGAGCTTGCCATTGCTGCTCCAAATGTCACCAACCGATCGCTGCCCACCATTACTGGAAAATATCTTCTTGGTGCATTCCTGATCTCAAATTCCTTTGGCAAGATCAAGCCAGTAGAATGTTCCGGGCTGGTGGCGGCACCTCGTAAAAACGGATTATGTGAGGCCTCCACAGCCAGGAGCCCTCTGGCCATGTGCAAGGAAAACACTGTGGACATCTGTGGACATTCCTCAGGATTGGCCATGAGCAGGAAAGCCATCGTCATCGTATTCTTTTTTGGATGCAATTGCGATCATAACGCCATGGCCGAAAACAAGAATCGGCTAGCAGCTCATGATCATAGGGGATCATCATCAGAACTACCTATAGAACCCAGCTGAAATCTGTTTCGCGCCGGGAATGTTACGCAAAGAACACTGCCTTGTGCATAGCATCATTGGGATAGCTGCATTCGAGTCATCTCCAATGCCCACAGCGCCCTGGTTGACTCCAAAGGATGCCTCTGCCAGGCGAAACCGTGGGCAGAAACCGCCCGCGTCATGTCACTGGTCTCAGCACAAAGCTGGCCTTGGAACGGTGGCTTTCACAGGAGTCGGCACCGGTTGAGGTTTGACTCGACATCGACTGCACAACACATCGGTTGATGTTTGCATCGTGTTTACATCGTGTTTACCCACTGTGTATAGCTCAGTGCCCTCTGAGATCTCTGAGATCTCCAAGTTCTCTTAGTGGGGCAAGCTGCTGGGCTCCAGGGGCACCTGCTGACAAGGGACAATGACCGGGATATGATCGGACGGTTCATCTTTGTTGGGCATGGTCTCTTCAGGGCACTCCAAGGTTGAACCTGGGGCGTCGGCAGCCACTGGTAAAATGTTCAGCATCTTTACTGTACTGCAATTCTATGCAAAATAGCAAGAAATGTAGTTCCTGTTGCATACTTGAGATTCACCACCAGCATGTGTATATATGATGAACTACATACATATGTATCCGTAGATATCCGGAGTCATCAAATGACTGTACTACCAGGAGCAACACAAGCACCTCTCATAAACACTGGCAATCTTCAACTCCATCCTCAGTGCGACACCGTCCTGGTTTCAAATCACTTATCCCTCTTTACGCGTGATAGACTATATTTGTATATGGGAGGCAATCTGCGTGCAAATGAATACATATTCATATGCCATATGTACTTGTGTGTGGAATGCACAGTAAGTGCTAAAGTTTGTTCAATATGTAGAAACCAGTGTGCCAATGGATCACAGTTCCCAAAACAGTGGACATCAATGTCCGTCCCAGTTGGTGCAACTCCAAATTGGGACTGACTGGTTGATAAAAGCAAATGATAAGCAAGAATTGCCAGCAATCCTCATCACGCACTAGGGGGCTTGTTGGTGTAGAGATTCAATTAAGACATGCATCATCAGAATCCCCTATCAAGGTCTGGAATTTCACCGGCCGAGAACCAACAGTTCGCATTTCACCACTGCCCAGCCCAGGGCAGGGTTCACCAAGCAGCGTTCAGTAAGTTGCAAAAAATCTTCGTCATAGAAAATATAGTCCTTGGTTTGAGAGCGTGGAATTTGATGCACAAATTGGCTGTCCCAACTGTAGGTACTTTTTTCGGTACATGGTGGCGACGTCGAATGTAGTGGGCGGTGTTGCATTGGTTGACCAATGGCTTTGTCAATCAGAATGAGTTATATGTATGGAAGATTGCGTTTAAAGTACTATATATTCATTGTCAATTAAGTCAATAACATTGATAATTGTTGTTACTATTATCACTAGTACTACTGATGAGGGTTGATTCAACCATCATATCAGTTGATTGGTCAATGACAATCCTGATAAAGCTATACCGATCTGCAGTTTGCTCACAGCGCCAAGCTGCAGAGCAAACCACGATTCAGGTTGTACTGGTTGCATCCATCACTGGTTGGTGGTTTCAACCCCTATGAAAAAACATAAGTCAACCAACCATTTGTTAATGATTACTGGGGACAATAGAAAATGTTAAAAACCACCAAATCAATCATGTTGTATCACCATGTACCACGCTATATCCCAGTCCCTTGGAGTGCCGTTTGACTGCATGTTAGGACGCTAGCACATGATCGCGATCCAGATCATCCGAGGGCATACCCTCGGCTGTGTCGTCGTTGTATTTCGATATATTTCTGTCGTTGTTGCTTGTCTCCCAAAGCAGTTGAATGCTTGCAGCAATGACCAACGAATGTCAGGGCGGAATAAATGGATTCTTTTAACATGGAGGCTCAAAACTGGATCTCACAAAGATAGCTTACCTGCCAGGACAACCATTTTTGGTGTTCAACCAGTGTAAGCCGTCATAAGGACATAAATCAGTCTGGTGGAAGCACACCTCCAAAACTCGGTGAGAAAGAGCAGAGTTTGACTCCTCAATAATCTTCACTCCATGGTGCTGGCCTCTCGGCAAGGGTTTCAGCATCACTTTCAGACCGCAGGATCTGCAGGTTGCAAACCATAGAACCCCCCATGGTTTCCATAGAAAACCTCACGGTTTCCATGGAAAACCCCATGGTTTCCCGTCATCAATGCGCCTACCAGGAACCAGGAACCGCACATGGCTACGACCGAGCTGCGATGGTTTCCAGCCTGGTGGGTGTCCGCGTGGACGAGGAAGCCTGTGCCGCACGGTCGGTGAAACCCATGGCCCTTCATGGTTGATCAATGGGTCATACATCGCAAGGTCAATCGTGGCTTATAAAAGATCAATCACAGTTGATTTAATGGTTGTCAATGGTTGTTGATTGAATGGTTGATCAATGGTTAATAGTCAATTCAATGGTTTATCATTGGTTCATGATAATTCCTGGTTGATTGAAGGATATTTCATGGTTTGTGTCTGTAAAAGAGATTCATTACCAAGAAGAACCAGCCATATGATGGGAGGCTTTTGGTGAACCTCAGGGTAACCCCAGCCATATTTGGCCGGAAATCTGAGATGGTGGATGCGGCCAGTTAAATACTGGTCAGCTGCGTGCTTCGTTGATCAAAACCACCATCAATCAAAGGGGCCTCCTGTGAATGTTGTCGTTTCTAGTATCAGGCCAGGCATCCCAACCACTTCCAGTGACTAATTAGTATGACTCCAGCTTCCACCAGAGTTCAAGTCTGACAAATCTCAATCGCTTCACACCATCGGACTTTGGCAGTGAAGCCCCACATCAAAGACATTTTCAAGGAGGCTTACGGCACAGCATAAAGCGATACCGCCATCTGCAGTGGCTAAAAATAAAATTGGTGCTCCCTCGGCCTGAGCCTCACATATCAGCTATTGTTAACCACTATTGACTATCAACTATGTAAGTATCCTCTGGTTGTTTCAAAAAGTAGGGGCACCCACAAATAATCCAAGAGTTTATCCAAGAAATGTACAGTACCATCCACAAGTTTGGGGTCTCCATATGGCTTGAGAAGCATCCAAATATACTCATGATCTATTATAATATCACCACTATCAATTCCACTAATCCATCTCTACCATAATTACTAACCACTACTGACTATCATCATTTACCACATTTACCACACTATCAACCAATGATCACCGCTATCATTCCCAACCGTTCCTCACCCATCGTTGCCCAGTCACCGACGTTGCGTTCACATCATCGAAGGCATCCCGGAGCCGGAGCTCCGCACCATTCTGCCGGCGCCAATGGAAGCGCGCTTCCTGCGCACCGGGGACACTGGGGACACCCGTCATGAACTCGGGCTGTCAACGGTGACCATGGTGAAGCGTTTCAACCAAAAATATCAACCACTGATGGGTCATAATTCACCAAATCATTCACCAAACATGTTAATAATGGTGAAGCAATTGCAATCAATTGGATATTGATCACTAGTTCAGGGACCATGGATTACAAAGCACTAGTAAGATCTAGTAATCATGTAATCATGAATTCACCAATCTCAATCAACCCACTATTATTCACGAATTCAGGGTGTTGATAATTATTTGCAACCACGGATTACAAAGCATTACAAACGATTGATAACATTTGATTAACAAGTTTCAGGATTGTATTAATAGTAACTTTGATTCAACGATGTTGGAAGCAAACATCAACCGTTTGGAACCATCATCTCTGATCATCATAAACCAACATCTCTGAACAGCCAAACATAATCATAGTAAATGAATTATGTCCTGTTCATGCGTATTTGTGCCTGCAAAATTGATCCGCTCTTCTGATTTGTGCGGGTCATGACACTCTGGAAGGACAAAACATGACCTAGCACTCTAGAAAACTTGATTGACACCTACTCATTTTGAAGTCCCTTCTAAGTGCCACGTGTTGGAGAGTGTGTAGTCTAAATATGGGTATTTCCCAAAATCAGGGAACCCCAAATCATCCAATATGGTCATTTATGATAACATAAACCAACCATTTTGAGGACTCCAGCGTTGCTGGACGGGCTCTGGGTTTTAACCTTCACAAAAATCGACCAACTCAATAAACCTTATCATTGAGGGTTTTGGACCAACAGCTGATGGTGATTTCATGTTCGTACATAATAGTTGATTACTTTAATGGTTCAACAAATTTAGTTTTGGAAGAATGCCTGGCCTAATATCAAAAAACCCGAGATTGCAACCTCCGCCTGACGAGCTATTTTTGGTATGTTTTGGTTGTCGTTGTAGAACAATCTTTTAACCTTAGGATTTCCTGGACCTGCAGAAGGTGTCGTCTGGCTGTCGGAAAGTCATCACCGTCAACCACAGCAGGGCACGTTCTGTTCGTGAAGAAAAATCGAATCGTCAAAGGCCATGATCTTCCCCCAGTTCACACCGGTTGGTTTACAAATCAGGGAAAAAATGAGGAAACCAACAAGGTAACCAATGAGGAAACCAATGAGGAAACCAATGAGGAAACCAACGAGGAAACCAATGAGGAAACCAATGAGGAAACCAATGAGGCAACCAATGAGGCAACCAATGAGGAAACAAATGAGGAAACCAATGAGGAAACCAACGAGGAAACCAATGAGGAAACCAACGAGGAAACCAATGAGGAAACAAATCAGGAAGCAAATGAGGCAACCAATGAGTAAACAAATGAGGAAACAAATGAGGAAACCAATGAGGAAACCAATGAGGCAACCAATGAGGAAACCAATGAGGAAACCAATGAGGAAACCAATGAGGAAACCAACGAGGAAACCAACGAGGAAACCAATGAGGCAACCAATGAGGCAACCAATGAGGCAACCAATGAGGCAACCAATGAGGAAACAAATGAGGAAACCAATGAGGAAACAAATCAGGAAGCAAATGAGGCAACCAATGAGTAAACAAATGAGGAAACCAATGAGGAAACCAATGAGGAAACCAACGAGGAAACCAATGAGGCAACCAATGAGGCAACCAATGAGGAAACAAATGAGGAAACAAATGAGGAAACCAACGAGGAAACAAATGAGGAAACCAATGAGGAAACCAATGAGGAAACAAATCAGGAAGCAAATGAGGCAACCAATGAGTAAACAAATAAGGAAACAAATGAGGAAACCAATGAGGAAACCAATGAGGCAACCAATGAGGAAACCAATGAGGAAACCAACGAGGAAACCAATGAGGAAACAAATCAGGAAGCAACTGGTTGAAACAAATGAAAAGCATAGGACGTAAACCAGGAAACAAACAAATCAGGAAACCTCAGTAAACAAGCTTAGTGTATGCCTCTAGTTGCTAATGCTTGGATGCTTAGTTTCTGAAGGTGAACAGCAATGTAGAAGCGAAATGAAAATAGGATAGAATTTGATCCGAGCTTTTGGTGAGATGTCACTGATCTGATTCGGAACCCCTACAAGTGTTGCCAGTGTTGCCCTGGTGCTGAACCTTCATGCAACAACTGCAAAACCTGGTGAAATGATTGCTGAAGCAAGATACTTTCATTGGCTAATGATTAAACAATGATTAGCCATTGCTAATCATGTCACCAACAGTTAATGATGTTTAGTCATGATTAAAGCATCATTGACCGTTGGTGAAAAATGAACAGAGTGTTTATGATGATGATCATGATGATCATGATGATCATGATGATGATGGTGATTAACCATCGTTGTTTCATTCATTGATCCACCAAGACTCCAAGATCAAACACATCAAGATCAACTGGTTGGTGGTTGAACCACCCCTATGAAAAATATCAGTCAACCCACCATTTGTGAATGATTACTAGGGAGAATAAATGACGTCAATCAAACCACCGACCGGTAGTTGTTTAACCATAAGTTTTTTGCTCATCAACCCCCATGGGTTAACCAATATCAACCGTTGCTGACCATGGTTAAAACATGTTAAAACCACCAACCAAATCACGAGTATTCATAAATGATCATTAATCTAAGCAAATCCATAAACATGTTAAAACCACCAAGCAAATCACAAGTATTCATTAATCTATTCACCAATGTCAATGTTTAATCTGCCAACCTTGGTGACAGCTCTTGCGCAGTCAACCACAGTCACTCGGCCTTGGTCAAAGGATCGCGGACATGGCCTGTGCCTCAGTGGCTGGTGCCGTGCCTTGCTGGAGAGGCTGCGGTGATAGCCATGCGGCGTCATTGGCACATGGGTAGTAGTGGTATGGTTAGCAACGGTGGTTAGCAATGGTGCTTAGTAGTATGTAGTGGTAGAATCATTCAGTATGAGTAATGGCTGATGATAGAACTAGTAGTTGATAGCGGATAGTCATTGTGGTTAGTAGTTGTCGTGAGTACGTAGTGGTTAATGGTGCTTTCTAGCTGTTGAATGGTGGTCGTGATGGTATGACTCACACTTCGCCAATGACTAGTGAACTGTTTGCTCAATCTGATTTCATATCAACATGTAATAATTCCTAATATTTAGTTGGTAGTTGTTGCTGGTTCACACAGGCTATTCGTTGATGATGGTTCATATAGCTTAATCTCTGTCATAGCTGATGACGGAGAGCGTTCATCTGTTATACGATAGTTGCTAATGCTAATGATATAAAATAATGTTAACAATGACCAATCCTGAATCATGGACAATGAACATGATGGGTCATGTATGCTCACCTCTGTTGATGGCATGACAATAATATTGTGGTATAAGGACATGGTGTAACAGGTTCTAATCAACACATAAAGCAGAAATGATGGCATGACATGGCATGACATGGCATGACTGCAGAATCACCAAGCAACGTGATACGCAGCAGTGGAATGCACGGCCGTATCAATTCTCGGAGAGTCATCGATGTTGCGAGGTCAAGGAGCTGTGCACGACCAGCTGAGTGGTGCAATGGTGATATGCTGCTTTCTCAAGCCATAGGGCAACCCCAAAAATTGCTGGTTTATTGCCATAGATGATTTGGGGGTTCCCCTATGACTTGAGAAACACCCCCATATTTCTAATTGTGCGATGATCATCGATGATCACTGTTCTGGCCGATGTGGCCACACTAGATCATCTGGAGGAGTCTGGGTGCGGTCAGAAATACTTGCCACTGCAACTGAAGTCTTACGCCTTCTTCTTCTTCTTGACTTTTGTAGTGAAACCGGGCGGCTCACTGTATTTCTGAAGAGGAAGGAGCCGGGACCATCCACGTTGACTCACGTTTGGGCAACAACGACCAAAACACCCCACTTTAGAGTGGCTGCAGCACCTTACTCTTGAAAACAACAACGCGGACAGAAGCACTTCGAGGTGTCTGGCATCCACAAGGTAGCAAATGATGATTTGGGGGTGGAAGCATCTCCAACTTGTGAACTGATCACTTCATCAGTCTTGTCATGGAAATGTGATCCTTGTAAGTGAAACCATGATGGTTCCAACACTGCGCATAGAAACGGCAAAGCGATCCCACTCCACTCACTCTCAAGGCGATGCTATGCACTATACCCAGTGAGGTGGCTTGCCGGTGCACAGCCGTACAGCTTTCCCTGACCATGGAGCCTTGTCCCTTGTCTCCTTGCAAGCAATGATCCTGAAAAAACACGTTTTGTTGTTTCACTATGATGCGATTGTATATGACGGTGGTAGTTGTATCCCGATTGTTCTCGCGCAATATCCGCCCGGACTGTTAGTTGCAACATGTTGGATCTATTTCTTTTCTGCCAACTCAAATTGCAAGTTGCTGCATGGTGCTGCATGCTTTGACCGAGATACCCTCGAAGATATGCTCCTGACACGTACATTCACGTACGCTGTAGTTTCAGCCCCTTTCTAATCATCACTGCACAGTATTGGCAAGAAGATGCAAGAAGTATGGTATTGCCACAAGTACTCAAAACAGCAGGGATATGTCTAGTTAATTCATTAGCGAAGGAAGTTTGGAAGTCAAACGTCCACTGATGGAAAATTGAATCCAGTCAGTCTGTCAGATCAAAGAGAACAGCAAAGTTGTGTGTGCGTGAGTGCCAGAAAGTGCCCGAAATGCTGCGTTTTTCAATGTTTTATTCTCCCAGATGTTCGAAAAGGTTGGCTGGTGAAGCGGGCAGTTTTGGGGGTCAGTTGGGAAAGGGAATTGCACCGCGCTGCACTTTCAAGTCTAAATCTCAAAAACAGACATTCCAAAGGGACGTTTGAAGACGAAAGGTGCAAACAGTGCAGGGCGCTATGGCGAAACGCGCTTTGCAAGTCAAAAACATAATAAGCTGAGGTGGTCGGGCATTTTGGACCATGAGACCTGGAAAAAAAGTGCACAGCGCTCTGGCGAGACACGCATCTGAAAACCAAAAACGTAAAAACACTGTAGCTTTTATGTCTAGTGTTTGGAGGTTCTACGAGGACGAGAGGAAGGTGATAACAAACAAGACTGTGTTTCTTTCTGTAACAACGTGCAAAGTGATGTCTCCTCATTTCGGCCATCTTCTCGAACGCGCAGGTCAATATTAAAATCTCCGCAAAGGACCACTGGGCAGTTCCTTAGTGCCGACCCCAGGCTGCAAGGCGTAGGTACCGTACCCCCTAGGCGGCCCTCTCAGTCAGCAGGCCTCATGCCTTGGCGGTGGGATACCAGTCGAACTAATCAGTTTGTCATTCTTAAGAGTGGCGTACCAGCACAAGAGAAAAACTTCTATGTGTATAAGCTCATACGAACATGTATATATATATATACTCTGTATATTTATATCTATCTATCTATCTATCAATCTATCTATCTATCTATCGATCTAAATATATATATATATAAATATATACATATAATATTGCCAATGCCACCTGAACCCAAAAAGAAGGGCATTCTCTTCCCCACAATCACCCAACTCAGCCTGATGGAGTTGGGGGGCGTCGATATACACGATATTTGGGGCAACCGTAGAAGCATGTGAGCCAAACCTAAAAACCGAACAGTCATGAAATAGTCTATCTTGGATGTTCACCCAGTGTTCAGCCACTCATTTTAGGTGCAACCCACAGCGCAGGGTAGATGCAACCAGGCTTGATGGCACTCCCCGTTGGACATGGAGACACATGTGGTGTACACCCCGCAAACCCCAGCGCCAAGCTTCGCTTCCACGTGGTTTTCCAAGATCTGACGGATGGTTTTCAGCTCCTGACACTGGCACGCCTGGCCCTGGTTCTGCTGCTGGCTGTGCTTCCAGATCCACCAACCAACGAGTGGAACGAAGTTTATATGGAGAGAATTTGTACTAAGAAATTTGTCAGTGAACCATTTCAGATATGACTAATAGATTGATGAGTGGAGCGAACTTGATGAGTGGAGCGGGTTCATATAGAAATTTACAATTGGTATAATCTTCCATCGTCCTGAGTAGATGGAATACACCCCCCATCTTCGATATCTAGATCATTTACCGATTGGGGATGGTCCGATGTGGCATTCTATCAATTCCAGCTGGTTGTAAGGATGAACAGTTGCTGGCTACTGGTCATGGATTACAGTATTCCATCCTGTGCGTTCAAGCATTGGCCCGGCTACAGCTGTGAGCAACTCTGCCACAAACAACAACATTGCACCTTGCGCAATACCATCCAAAACTTGTAATTGACTATGGTTAATGGTGGCTAAATGCTGATTACATTGTTGTTACTGTACACAACGGTACATGATCGTTAATCAATGGTGTAAGGTGGAGAATCTTGGTGGTTCATGATCAAGAATGAACGTATTACTACAGTAACAATTGATCTCAGTCAACTATCTATCATAAAAACATAGAACCGTGGTCCCCCAGCAAAAGATCTGTGTTTCAAGAGAATCTCTTGGGACTCCAGGGGTGCCAGCAGTTCACAAACACTGTCTTACCGTTCGTCTACTGCCGTGGGTGTAACCCAATGGAACCCCAGCTGATCCATGCAGGGTCGCTGCCCAACGGCGGTCCTCCTTTCGCACTTCACCATCTTTGTCTCTAGAACTCGTCATGAGGTGCGTGACACCTTGGGATAACGCCCCATGGATCCCCACCGGTGCGAAATGCTGACCGAGCACATGCCATGGATCATTGGCCAAGAACCTGACTCTGAACTGCACAGCTGTGGATTTCCTCACGATTTTGGAAGGTCATCAAACAATGGATCATCATGGTGACCCCCTATCAAACAGGGACCATGCCCTATCATGCCCTCATAGTGGTAAGGACGTGTTATGATCATGGCGTGTGTGTATTACATGATCCCTGCAGTACTCGTCTGTGGTTTCTGACACGTCTTCATCCGTGCTTCATCAATTGGGACAATTTTCTCTGTAGATTGCAAACCTGAGTTTGAACAATCAGTGTGGACACCCGAATTCATCAAGACAGAGGGGATAATGGTTCTATTCTCAACTGATGTGTTACACAATCCCAACATACATCGGGCAACCGGAGAAGTCCCAACCTCTCAGTGAATGAGGACACGCACAACAACAACAACAACAACAACAACAACAACAACAACAACAACAACAACAACAACAACAACAACAACAACAACAACAACAACAACAACAACAGCAGGTTGTCCAGAAGTGGAGGAGTCCCCCAAAGCCGGCGGTTTTCTTCTGGAAATTAATTCTAGCAGGCCCCTAAGGTGAACTTGCTGCAAGCTGGCCAGCAAGCTGATTCAAAAGAGCTGATCATGGATCTAGTAGCATAGCAGCTGGAGATATTCTCAAACATTCTCATAGATTGTCATAGTCATAGATGGTCTTTGGACATGAGTAGTTACATCGAAGCAAGCGTCAAAACCTCTGATTAGTGCCTACTCAGCGGAATGTCAATCATCGCTTCGGATGGATCGATTTCGAGTACTCTTTAGGCCCCTGGTGATTTATAACCGGTGGGTCAACCCTCAACCAACATAACCCATCTGTCAACCATTCTTAGCCAGCTCTTAGGCTGTACTAATATTGATTTATCATCTATCGAGATGAACTATTGACACAACCAGAGGCTGTTACTTGATAGATGATAAATCAATATTAGTAATATCTCCATATTATCTATTACATATATCAATTTTCTATCATGTGTATGAAGAATCTATTGAACACAACCAGGGTCACCACTGCTGAGGACTGCTGCGAGGTGCAACACATCAGAGGCTGAAAGTCATCCAGAAACAGCTTGGCAAAACCCAAGGGCCGTCTATCCTTGGACGCAGCGCCGGCAGATTTGCTCGGGCACCTAGCGAGATCATATTGGGTACGTGGTTGGATGTGAAGGTGTGATGTAAATCTGGTTGGATATGAAGGCGTGATATCAAGGTGTGATCAAGATAGAGATTCGTTCGGGGGCATCAACATTCTGCACCTGCATGGTTCGCCGGTTTCTGTTTCATCCAAAATCCATACTCGGTAGAGGCAAATATGTGGCCATCATTGGCTGAGTCAGATGAAAATGATGGACAGGAATGGCTATGCAGAGTCTGATCTGATGCATTTCTGTGTTGAACTTGCCGTTGTTCACGTTTGCATCTGAACTACTCAGTTTTGGGTTTGATTGTAGTTTCCCATGTATCTGGTGGTAGGTCTAAACCATGGAACCCTGAAACCAACAATCCCCATCACACTGCTGCTGCTATGGTGCCACATTGGGTTTGGGGCATATCTCAAGACACCACACAAGTCTGGCAACACGCGGGGATATTCTTGAGACCTGTGCACACATGCGATCATTGTTTTATTTTACCGCAAAAAAGCATTTGCATATCCCTGTTGTGTATATATGTAAAAGCATGTACTTACGCGATATATGAATAGGACATGTAAATACAAATGTGCACGTGTATCTACATGCTTATCTACATGTCATCTATGAATCATGGTGGTTTCTCAAAGTAGGGTCCCCCCGAACAGACATCCAGTATGAACCATTTGCGGTACTAAACCATCAATTCTTGGGATTCATTCCTAAAATGATCATTGTTTGCTGGGGCCCATTGGTTACCCTATTGCTTGTTGATACCCAAATAATCCCTAAACCCCATCATTCATTAACCACTACAATCCCCTATTATCAACCCTTGTTAATGGTCATAATTAACCACTATATGAGTGTTTCTCAAAATAGGGGACCCGCCAAGCCATCGAATATTAATCATTCATAGTAGTAAACCCACCATTTTTAGGGGTCCCCTATGGCTTGAGAAACCCCCATGTATGCACATGTGCGCCCACAATTCTTGCGGCCGATGTGTGTCATGTCAAGGCACCATGGCTCGTTCCAGACCGGGCTCCTCAAGGTCGATGTTGCCGTAGGAACCTCGTGCGTTGTGAAGCCCTGGGAACCTGCCGTGGTGATCAATGCTTGGTGACGCGTCTGGTTCAATGGTGGTAAAAACATGTGCTTTTAATGATTGGATCTATGAGTATATCGACATATTTATAAGATATACATGTGCTCTGCTATATACTATAGATATTGATTTATCATTATGGTTCTCGAATTGTGAATTCAAGATATTGAATAATGGTTCGCAATGGTTGATCAATAGGCTAGTGACTTTGAATGGATGCGATGGGCATGGTATCTGGGGGATAGCCCGCTCGAATCACCCGGTGCTCTCTGCTGGGGTTTCTTAACAGCTGGATTTCCTACAGCTCTTGATGGTTGGTTGCCCCGGTGCCGCCAGCTTGCCTTTGAACTACCATGGTTAGCCATGAACAGCCATGGCTAGCTTAGCCTTCCAGTGCTTTTGTATATCGTGTGCGCGACATCAAACACGCGCATACTTTTGGACACATGCCTGTATCTATGCATTTGTATGCAATCCCTTCACTCTAGCAGCAAATACCTACACCCCCCCCTTGGGGCCTAAAACGTCAGGATGGCACATTCCCTCAGGTTATCAGCTCAGCCGACCAAACCTGGCTGAATATCCAAGGAGCCGTTCACAACACCACAAGGGAGCTTGCGGTCCTACGGAAACAAGTGCCACGGACTGAATGGATGCGCGGTGCTTGTTGCATGTGAAGAACTAAGCAACTCATCCGAGACGACCTTTGGATCGGTAACAACAAATATCACCACAAATGGGTAGGGGAACGTCCAAACTTGGATCGAGCATACGCCCTCCAAAATTCCATGTCTCCTCGCCGATTTTCAGCATCATTTCTGATCCTCAACTTTGGTTCCATCGTAACGATAATCTCTTTGGAGTGCCCAAGCCGATCAAAGCAGTGGATATGGATGTGTCCATGAACGTGCCGCTCCAAACCATCCCCATAGCGATCATTTCTAGGTTCTGTACCATTTTCAGAGGCCATGATTTGCTATGATCTACGAATCCTTGCAACATTGGCAAGTCAAAAGTACACAACAAATGGTGCCCCCAACCATCGTGATATGACATTCTGTAGTGAGAAAGTCATCGAAATGCTGGGGTACATCATGCTTGGACACACTCATTGGTGGTTGCTGGTCACACGCTTAAATCCCGATACTGTTGGTTCGTGATATCCCTAGCTATGAACTAGTGATACCATGACGCCTGGTTGCCCCTGCATTCCCCTAGAACCATGCACATATGTATGTATATATATATATATACAGTATACAGTTATGTATATATATATATATACATAGATCTAAATAAAGACTGATGCATACGTATATAAATACCTATACATCTACATAAACACTATATACACACACCTCTCTAATATATGAATAGAAAACATATCATACATGTACTGTATATAAAAGTCCAAAACTTGCAGTGTCATATGTGTATATATATATATATGCATATATTTACAATATGTTTAGAACAGATCCTTACAATCAGCTAGGGGTAAAAATCACCTGTCTTTACCGCCGTCCTCCGGCAGCTCCAGGTCCAACTTGGCTCGACTGGTCAGCCAGAAAAGCCCCACACCCACCGTCTCCTGGAGCTCACAACATGACCAACACAAGGATTTTTGATCCAAACTGGAGGACTAATATGATTAATGACTAATATTACCAACATGGTTAACTAATCCTGTTAATAATTGAGCACTACTGGTTAATAATAGTCATAGTTAATAATCCATAGTTAATCATAGTTATGATTAAATCAATGACAATAGTTTTTCACAATGGTTAAAAAAAAGTTAATCAGCAACAAGAAGAACAATATTGACATGGACCTTGGTTTGATAAGGTTTATAACCATCAACAATGATTAATGATAGGGATTCATAGGGGAGAATCGCCAATAATTAATGGTTAAACAACTGCTAGTCATGGTGGTTTCTCTGGGTTTATTACTATAAATGATCATTGGTGGATGATTTTGGGGAACCCCATTTTGAGAAACACCCTATTGGCATCTACTGACATCTACTGACTACTGACTACTTACTACCTAGGAGCAGATGCATTGCACCCTGGCCAACCAGGCAGGCTTCGTAACCAGCTGTACAGGAAAGGTTTTAAGCGACTTCGAAGGCTTTTACGAATTCCAGAACAGCTTATTTCTTGGGATCACTTGCAACATTCTCCAAGGCCCATGCCCCATGGCTGGTTGCTGAACATCTGGTGGCAGCTCATGTGATCATGTCGTATGGCATGCCTCCCAGTACCCAACTGGGGCTAAGCACGTCGGGTTTCCAGGGGACTATGGGCTGTTTGTGTAGCGAAATAATTCTTTGGCAAACACTCTGTCGTGATCCGTTCCTTGTCAGGTGTTAGAAAACTGTATCCCAGGGGTCGTACCCATCTTTCAGATGTGAAGTCATTGGTTTTTTGATGTCACTTATTCTTCAAAGAAGTGGCACTGGTATAACGGATGTGTTTCTTGTGGTGTTTCTGTTTTTTCTACCATCTGAGACACTGAGCTAACAATCTCAAACGCCACTGCTTGTTGCTCTAGATTTAACCACTTTAGATGGTATATACCTAAGATTGTTTGGTCGATATACAAGTATGTTCAAAGATCTGATAAACACATATCTATACATTTATCTATCTATATATATATATATATATACACACATTGTAAAGGTATATTGTATATGTATATGTATTCCATTTGTATATGTGAAAACAATATATCCCCATGTTTTGCTGCAGTTCCAGCTATCCGTATCCTTGCCCTCCCCATGAAATCTTCAGCCCCTTGTGCTTAGTGGCCTTTTCAGGGTTCGATCCCAGGTCAGCGCGACCTCCCGTTGCCGTTCAACATGGCCGGTCCTGCCCGGGTCCAAGGAAAACAAGGCCATCGTAACCAAGACCTGGCCGAGCACAGGTGGATGTTGTGGGGATAGGGCGGCTTGGAATGATGAAGTAATGATAGATAATGGTAGCTATAGCAGCTATGGTTGGTTCATATTGATAGTTATCAATCATCGATGGAGTTCATAATGGTTGATGTTGGTTAAGATATAGTTGGTCAATTAATCATCATAGCCATAGCTATATAATGGCGAAATAAGACACTGATTGATAATGATCAACAGTTGATAGTGCTTGGTTAATGTTGGTTTATGGTTGGTGAATAATTGATGGTCATTTCCGGGTCAATGAATGGTTGCTTTTCGGTTGATTATGGTGCACTTAATTGGTTCATGATAGTTGATAATGGCTCATGCATGCTAATGCATGGTTGATAGTTTATTGGCTCTTAATTACTAGTTCATGAACAATCAATAATCAAGAACTGTCAAAAACGGCTGCATCTGGATAGCCCACACTAACCACCTCTCAACTCATTCAACCCACAAGAATCATTTCTTGAGACGATAAGCTGCCGTAATTTGTCCAATAAACCTGCCATCCCAAGCCCTGGGTTGACCCATGGATCTCGTGATCACTTGGGCCTTCTAAGGCTTGGCGAAAGGTGCTGCCACCCATGGTCAAGTCCTTGGTGGGCTCGGCGGCCGGAGGTGGCACCAGCCGTGGTCACCCCGGGTGCTGCTCCATGGGTACAGCCGATGGGAAGGAGCACCCAGGGGAGGAGCACCCAGGTTTTCATGTGATGAGGGTAATCTGAGTATGTCATGATTTTCAGAGTCGAATGGCATATTTCCCAGGTTGACCAAATGATATTTAGATGGAAACTAGCAGCTGATTGTAGGACTTTGACCATACAACCTCCCCTGTATGCCAAGCTGATTGCTCATCATCGTACATGTAGGACTGTTGAATACTGTACAAGGCAGAACAAAAAACATGATTTATAACACACTCAAACAGCATGTAACATCCAACAAAAAGATGATTATATTAATCCTAGGGCTGACAATGATACACAGATCCTTTCCTTTTGATCTTTCTTGGTGATCATTCTATAGTAGACTTTCGATCTGTTGCACTAACCCACCGATTGGACATCTAATCAACGGTAAAGACAGGTTGAGCAACCAGCAAATTCATGTTTAGTACATCATCTATGAACAAACGTATGTCAACACACACAAAAGTAGTAACATCCATCACTGGTTTGTGGTTTCAACCCCTATTAAAATCTTAGTCAACCAACCAACCATTTGTCAACACATTTGGGAAACAATATCAATCAACCATCAACCAGTAACAAACAGCTTTGCAATCCTGAGTAATATTCCTAGTTCTGTGTATTTTTCTCAAACTAGACCTAAGCCCCAGTCATCATTCCATCATATGAATAAACCCACTCAGTGAAACCTGAAGCACCACGGAAACCAACTAACCAACCGAACCAGCTGCCCCATCCGTACCAGTGCCATGCTAAGGATCATGGACGTCGTACTCTTGCAAGAACACCACCGTGGGCTGGTGAAGCTTCAGGCGCTCCAGGATCCGAGGCCCTCGTGCCTGGCATCCACCAGCAGGTTGACCACCCTGACATCCCTACCCCCATGGTGGGGGGGTCCCGGGGGGGTCCAGTAGATTAAGCCAGGGATCCAATGACCCGAATGGTTGACAATGACCAATGCTATCCGATCATGATCCCAGCAGACTTGATTTCTTGGCTAGCATCTTAAAGAAACGAACGTAGTAACGAGAACCATCAACCGCTGGTCAATAGGAAGTCCCGCCATGGAAAATACAGCTGTAATTACTTTATAGAGGCTGGGGGTTGTAGCCCCGCCAAGGATATATGTATTATTATTGGGTTGTACAAAAGCTGGTGTACAAAGCCATAGCCATTGGGATAGCCCAACCCCCAAGTCACCAATAGAGGCTTTCCAATCCGCCCAATCTGAAGTCGCTTTTGATCGCTGAGTATCCTTCCCCTCGTAAAACCGTCACCTTTGTTGTGATGTCCACTGCTGTGGCCGTTGTAATTTACCAAAATCGACACGGGTAGTGTGAGTACCAGTGACTCCCCACCAACAGCGCAGCACTGCTTTAATGCTTGGGTGGTTGATGTCCACTTTCGGGAACCACTGCCATATAAGACCGGTACAGGTCGAAAGCCTGTGTTCACTCACTTCGAAATGAACCAAATAGAAGTAAGAGAGTGATAGATAGGTATAAACAGGATTGGACCAACTTGCCTGATTCACTGATGCTTGGCAGCAATTTGTATAAATTACACAGAAAACGCGGAGATATATGTTTTGTAAGCTATTCCTGTCTCATTCATGCTGGATTGATAAACTTTTCAGAAACCATGTTACCAGTTGATGTTTGTAGAGTACCGGTACGACGACAAATCATGGTTGAAAACAAAAGACATCAATTCCCGTCAAACAGCCCTCCCTACCTCAGAGAATGCCTTCCTCAAGGTCATGTAAGATCATTTTAACATGGTAACCAAAGAAACCAGGAGCCACACCCTACATCATCATCAGATTTTTGCGCATCATATGCTGGTGTCGGAGCCACATCGTAGCACTGATAAAAGGGCGGCACTCTAAGCATTGACAAGTTGATTAAGCAGCCAACTGATTGGTGGATGAACCAGAACACCTACCTCCTTTACAGAGTCACAACCTTCTGGTGAGCGTCGACTGTCATGCTTAGATGGGGGACTTTGAACATGCAGTCACAGCAGCAAAAAATGGAGCTACTTGGCCCCCAAGGCTGCACAAACACAATGCCTGAAGAAGAATCTGATTTGTGCGATGAAATGCGATGAACATCTTGAGTCTTGAGTGAAATCACCTACTTGCCAGGCCAAGCATGGCAACACGAAACAATACATAAATTTATTCATAAAGCATGTCATGCTGCGCTCGCATGGCAACTTGCGCGCATGGCAACTTGCTTTCCCAAGACCTGCCGCGGCGGCACCTCCCAAACGCAGCATTCCAAGTGAACCTTTTCCAACGTTCGGTAGAGCCGGAGGCTTTGCTCCTGCAACCAACAATTGAGCCACAAATGCCTTGAAACATGAAACTCAGTAGTTGACTATGGCTCTTCAGTTGAGAGAAAAATCACGCACCAACCCCTCTTCGAGTCTTTGAGTCCTGGACTGTGAAGGCTATTTACCTAAGTCACCTATGTGATTGAATTTGTTCAAGCCTTTGAGTCCTAAAAAAAAGCCTTACACAAATGGTTCTTTCTCTGAAATTGTGACTGGGATGGCTGAGGGGTAGCCGCCACCGAGGGCAAAAACATATCCGGGAGGCACCAAACTTCACCTGATGGACGGCCTGACGTCCACTCGGTGCGTGTGTGGGGGCCCGTTGAGCTCCACTCATCATCTTTTGGTCATGATCATCAGGAGATCCACCATGTTTCTTGACCAGTACCAGAAGCAGTAACCCGATAGGCCAATAAGACACCGCCACCAGCACTGGCCACCATCACCTTGAAGTCAAGTCTAGGCCTCAAAATACTGCCAAGTTTGGGGGGTTCTCTGTAGCCTGTTTCTTTGATGTTCTTAGGCTGTACAATAATCTTGGGTAGAACTTAAATGCCAATTAAAAATTGCGGTAGGATGCCTAAATTTGTGGTCGAGTGTCCAGTTTCGCCTCCCCCCACAAACAAAGAAAGACTAGTTGCAGTGTTCTGGGTTCCATACGACATGGTGCTGCGTAATGAACCCAACTTGCGTGGTTATTGGTTCTTGAAGCTTACTTGAAAACCCTTGCCTTGAAAACCAAAATCATTATTGACTTCTAGACTAACTAGATGATACCCAAATCATTCCACCAAGGTGATAGCCCTGAACACCTCCCATTCGCTGATTGCTAGTCCTGATTGCTTGGTTTCCGCAAACTGATGGATTTTTGATGTCCCGCCAAAAGTATCAATATGTACCAATATGTCTATACATTTTGATGAGAGTAATCAGTACACACTATAGGCAACATCAACTGTGAGAGGAAGCATTGGTTTAGTATGGCTCAGTAGTCTATTTGATATTTCTAAAAGTCACGGATCGATGTGTTGAAGATCTCCAATGATTCTTTTCCATAAACATATAATGCCAACCCTGGATTAATAACCTCCTGCTTGATTGATAGAGGGTATCCCCTACAAGCCCTGGTTTCCCATTGAAACGGTACCCCCCAACCAATAAACCCAGGCTATATCAATCCTGGGTCAACATCATCAACAACCCCCCCACAGCTTCACCATCGCTGGTGACGCTTCAGCTGCGCAAACCTTCCAGCTGCCTGGTCCATGAACTGTTGAACGACTCCGAGGAATGTCTTGCCGATCTTGGGGGCATCCTCCAGCGTGACCGCATCTTTCACCTTGCCGGAGAGGCTGCAACTGAAGGCAGGCACTTGGAGCCTTTGGAGACTGGCAGGCGAACTAACCTGAAAGCTAAGAATCACCATGTTTGAGGAATACATCTCTATATCTAAATGGTGGATATTCCACTTCCAGGCCGGTTTAGCAGAGTATATGTGTGGAACTATTTGGGGAGATGGCCTGGTTTCAGGTTTGAAGGATGGTACCCGCCGACGAAAAATATTAGTCAAGCAACCATTTGTCAATAATCACTAGGGAAAATAAAAATGTCTGAAACCACCAACCAGATATGTTTGGTACATGGATGTCTTGTATATAAATTTTGTACTCTACGTATATTCACCAACCCAGTTACATGTTGAACTTTCTGGGCGATGCGGCACCCCGAGCCACATGCGCATTGGAAACCGGTCAGCCGGAAGCCGCCCATCATTTTTCGCCAAGGCACGGACACACCATCCAGCTGCCAGCCCTCCTTTTCCAACAGAGTCAGATCCAAGTGAGCCCAGAGTCCTGTTGGATGACTTGGGGCAACAAGCCATGGGGTCACAAGCGGGTAATAACCTGGGAAGAATCACCATGCATGGGTATGTGCTAAGCCATGGGCTACCCAATGGGCCCCACCAAACACGGATCATTTTACGACTGGAAGTCGAATTGGCGAACTGGGGGTACCACTATTTTGGCACACAGCCACTTGACACCACCTGTCACGCTCCACCACTCAACTTGGTGATTGTTGATGCTTGCCATGACATCATGCACAACCTCACATTTCGGACCGAGTTGGTTTCATCCCGACTCTTGTTGCCTACATCCTTATTATTGTTGGGCGACAATCATGAACAAGAATGGTGAGTTGATGAACGCTATCACTTTTGCTGAAACACCTATTGACGTTGGTCAATGCCTCTCACTATGGTTAATGAGGCCATACTATTGGTCAATGGTTCGTCAAATCAACCCTTGCAAGCCTTACTATTGATCCTTACTATCCTTACTATGATTGGCTTATATTCTGACCCGTGGTTGGTCAGATTTTGGTGTGATTCCTTTTTGCTCAGACCCCTCTAGCCGTGCAAGCCGCAACCGGCACCCCTGCCCGGTCCTCGGGATTTGACCCTGGTGCCCTGGCATGCAATGCAGGGCATTGAATTTGCGGTTGTCCGCACTATTATGTGTGTGTGTGTATGTTTGAACATGTATATATATATATATATATATATATTTATACAAAAATGCAAATATATATATATATATATATACCTTGAGCCTCCGAACCTGAAGAAAACGTAGGGTTTCAAAAAAACACGATGTATTGAACAGAAACACGAGGTTTCCAAATCACTGCTTTTTCTGCTGCTTTGTCTTTCCCATATCCCCGCTGCCATAAGCTGTCAAAGCAGCTTCAAGCCTGAGAATCTGATGAAGAGCCCGGAGCTGAAGGGAAAACCGCCATTGAGGGTGAAGCACGATAGTCAGTGGAACAAACAACATGTGCTTATATAAAGAAACAATCACAACACAAAGGTGTAATGGCAGGTGCCGGGTTCCTTACGCTTTTGATTTTTCCCTTACTTCCCTGATGCTCTCACCAAAAAACCACAATCAAGATACGCAGCATAGGTTGCTCTAAGGTATCTTGATACGACACGTTCTTCCAAACGAGTTGTGTGAACATGTCGGGACAACCTCGACCCCTTACCTATAAAATCCTCGTCCATTTGGACTGAGAAGCACAGTGGGTTCAGGCATGGGTTGCCCTCTTGGGCAGCCCACCTGAGAGACAAGAAAACGTGATGCAGAGCATGGCTCTTGGGCATCACAACCCAGAGACGAGTCTGTCCCCGTGCAGCCTGAACAGCAAGTTGACTATAGCGCCGCAAAAATTGCAAGCCATAATCTGACGCCAACTTCGCAGTGTCCACAGGCATCCATGCGGCAGATTCATAGAACAAACGCAGGCACTTGTTGATGGAGACTGCTGCTGCGCCTGCTTGTGTCAACATGCCGGCACAGTTGGGATCTGAGAACAAGCCATCCAATGCTGTCCAGTCTTCTGTCAGGAAACGGTCTTCTATCCACTGCATGAGCACTGTGCTCAGATCGCCCTTGTGCCAACTCCCCGTTGGAAACCTGTCTGTCCAGTTCACGTGCTCCTTGGTGATCCGCTGCACGTGAGCTGTTTTCTGGTTTTGCTTACACCAGCTGAGATATCTGGAGGAGAGAGCTTGAAAGCGCACGTCTACGTTGTTCCCTGGCTCGGTCATTGACAAGAGACTGAGCATGGATCCCAAATAGTTCTTTGCCATTCCCAGGTGCCAGCAGTGGAATATGTCAAAGTGAAACATCGTCGGCAAGGAACCTGCAGGATGTGGTATTGCTTGGAAAGGGGTTTCCCCTGCAAATGGCGATTCCATCAGCATGGTTGATTCCCAAATGGGAGTTCGAGAGTTGATCTGTTCATATGGGCAGCCTCTCTGTCCAGCGCAGCAAAGATGACAGATTCCTTTGGGGTCTTTGCCGTCTCCATCAGCTCTTAAATGTTTTGGCACGTTGTGAAAGGATCGCTGCAAGCCACATTTGGCCAGCCATGGCCAGTCCCCCACTACCCCCAAGCAAAAAGCCCACCAGCGCTCGCCAGAGCCAACTTGCACACCAGTGTTTGCAACATATGCAAGCTCTTCGCAAACAGTTTCCAACACAAGGTCGAAAATCTGCGCATTGTCCCCAGTGTAGGAACTCTTTGCAAGGGCAGCAACCATGAATCTGTTGGTATAGCTGTGGCCACGAAAGTTGGGTAGCATTTTGATGTACCTTTTCTTTGCAGCAGCTCTTACGCCCGGCTCCGTGCCACGACCAAGTGGGCTGTGGACATTGAGCACAAGGAAGGGTTGACGCTTCTTTGATCTCCCTTCATCTCCATGAAGGAGCAACGCCACACATCTTCTGAGGTTCACCAATCCTGCCCTCGCACGGGCAAAAATAGGATGGGTGGGGCATTGTCGTTCGAAGTGAGTCCAGAAGGAAAGCCAAATCTCGCCCTCTCTTGCGTGGTCCGGTCGTACCAGGCCACACAGAATGTGCATGCAATTATGCACAAGCAAAAATTCCATCCAGTTCCTAAACCGAAGAAACGGGATACGAAGACCCGGTCTCAAGGCCTTCGTTGGCAAGAAGTCCTGCTCGATGGGGATTGAAAGCCCATATCTATTGGCCATCAACCTCTCGCAATCTCTCTCCCCATTTTTGGGGTTTTTTCTTGCTAACTCATTCAGCCCACCTGACCGTGAAGCAGATTCCGTTCCGACATCAGCCACAAAGTCTCTGGCTGTCCGGATCGCACCTGCGCAGCTGGCCTCAGCAAATGCCAAAGCAGTTTGGCGAGAAGGTTGGAAAGTGTTGGACTAAAGGAAAGCAAAGGGTTCCAAGAGCTGGGTTTTGAACACCGCATTCATACCAATCAAAATGAAAGTGCTGGAGTACTGTGGTTTTGATTTGCAATGCTATTGATTTGCTTCCATGCGACAGTCACGGGCATTTCAAAAAAAAAACCGGACTTTTTTCACCTGCCATTGCACTTTTGTTGTAGAGATTTTATCTACAGCGCGCAAACCCACTTACCTTTTGATGGGCTTACTTTGTCACTTGATTTTGTGGCAAAGGTGGGATCGGAGGAGGCACTTTGAAAGACCTGTACACAACATACGTCATGTAGCGGCTGTCCGGCGTGGACATTTCAGGTTTCACAGTATCTCCACCAGATCTGGTGTTGTAACATCCACGTCTGCCTGAGTGGTTGAGAGCTGATACTTTGAAATGAAGGGAGGGAAATACCACCACCACACACATACCCAAAAAATGTTAATGGCATCAAAGCTACTTTTGTATTTTTCGATAAGCGCGGCCTCCAACATAGCTGGGCTGTACGGTTCTTTGGCATAATGCAAAATGATCATCTTGGCCCATTTCTCCCGGGAATGGCTATAGCCATACAAATCGTTGGACCATCGCCACACTGGATTGTGCGTAAAACCAACTTTGAAGATCAGCGGTTCCTCCTTCTCAAACAAAGTTTCCAGGCAAGAAATACAGTGAGCGAGAATTTTGCCAGCCGCAGCGTTGAGGGCACACAGCTTAAGTGTGATGCATTGCGTCGCGTCACATTCCGCAGATAGGGACTGTAACCGAGGCGACCACTGCACTGAATGCGCCGAAGATTTCACAGTCATAATTTTTCTCGTTTTTGGTTGTCGTTCGGCATGTTCAGAATGTTGGGGTTTCCCTGCTATAGGTTCAGACTTATCCGTACTGTTCGCCGAAGAGTTCACAGCTGTCCACGGGAATGGATAGACTTCATCCTTGGATGTGTGGATGGCTGGAAATCATTAAGCTGGAAATGACGCCTTTACAGACACAGTATGTCACAAACAGTTTAAAATTTACAAAACCATTAGAAAGGGCAGTCAGCGACAAGTTGAAGGGAAACAAACAAAAACGTTTGTAATCACAACATGCAACAATTGTTGGGTCGTAATTTGTTTGTTCCAAAAAAAATCAACAAATTGAATTTCATTGTCAAGGGTCAGACCTGTGGCAGCTCAGCAAATCCACCAATTCGTCATGGGCATCTTCATCATGGGGCAAATCAGAACTCATACATATGGAATTCGATACAGGGATTCTAAGATGTTTGAAGGCTTGAGAAACAAAATGCCCAAACAAGCGGTGATATGTCGCCAACACATCAGCCCTCCAAAGACTAGCCTGAGGCCTTGACCCCTTGGCCAATCGATGCGTTCATGCCTTGGAGCACTCGTCCAGGTCGGACACCTGGCAGTCGGGAGATTGCTGTGGCGGAACTGGACAGTTGCACACGGGACCAACCAAAATCCAAATTCATCCAACTATAGTTGGTTGGTATACACGTTTTGCTCAGTATACTGTTTTTTTTGTGATTCCCTCGCTGAAGACCATTTCTTTTGTAAAGGCATCCAGGTTTGAAAGGATGCAAGGATTGGAATCATGTGGCTCATCCCCAGCAAGGATCATGGTTGGATCATTGCTCAGAGCCCATGACTCTTTGCGCAAAAGTCGTGTCTCGAACACACACACACAAGGCTTCGAGGAAAAACCATTATATGGACTTATGGAGGGCATCACCACTACAGCGTTCGCACAAATTCACCATTTCATTTATATATGCACTACAAAGATCATACATGATGACGTGTTCCAGCTAAGCCGCTAAGTGTGTGTGTGTATAGGACATACCAAGGAGTGAAACGACAACCTACTTGTTTTTTTCCTTTTTCTCTTTCTTATCCTTCTTCTCTTTCTTAGTCTTGTTCTTCCTAGGCTTGCTGGTTGGTTCCTCCGTGTCAGCGGACTTGTCGAAGTACTTCTTGGACTGCCTGCAAGAATGATAAACTACAAGGGTTGTGAACTACCTACAGCATCACCACATTTATATACAAGAGCAGTTACGGTTAAGAGGGCACTGAAATGAATGGATTCTCAAAGCAAAATTGGATGGAGATGCTCCTGATTTGAACTTCCATTGCTGCAGCCTTGCTACACCTCAGGGCAAAGCATTCAGGGTCATCCGATGAAGGTGAACCAGCTTGAGCAAAACTCTTGATATTGGGAGTGGACCCGAGAGATACTCTGAGCAAAAGACACCATAGTCGCTTGCTCCATTCTCTGCTCTGCCATGTTATAGAACCTTGAATTGAATTGCCATGAATGGTTTAGACTGGAATCTAAATCGGTAAACCCCAAACAAATTCAAAATCATAAAAGGTTGATTTTCCAAAACATCTCAAGTTTGTATACGATGTAAGTTCTTTCAACCATGGATCTTTTCCGTGGCAAACTTCTCGATTTCTCCGGTGGCCCAAGCTTCGTGACACAGGTCATACTGTGAGTCCATTTTCTTGATGTGGTCATCAAGCTTTTTCCAGCACCTTGGAACCAAACCGGTAGCTGCGGACAAGGGGAAAGTATCGGAGGCATCATCGGTTACAGATATAAATCAGAGGTTTATGCCTGAACAGTCTCGAACATAGTTAGCGATAACAAAGCTTGGTACAACTCATTCATCAATATGATGTTCAATATAGATTTATGGTGCAACAAAATCATGCAATATACCAGGATCCATGGCAAGCTGCTCTCCAGCAACGTCCTCAGTGTACTCTTTCTTCAGGTCCCGGGAAAGACTGCGAAGCTTACCACTTTTGGCCGTAATGCTTGTCAGGAATTTCGCAAGGGTTTCTTTGGTCTCACAGGGCCAATTGTAGCTTTGATGAATGAAGATATCGAAATGCAAAGCACTATGCGGCAATGATGAGCATACTATGGATCTTTACAAAGGCATACCCCAAAAATCAAGATCGCCTGCAAATACTTGTTCAGGATTGGCAAGCTGTCTTTGTTGTCCTTCTCAGTTTGTTCTCGATGGGATCGATCTTCCAAGCCCTTGAACTCATGACCCAAGTCTGAGTCCGGCATGTCGTCAACCTGCCAAGCAAACAATGACGTAGGGTGGGAAGTTGAAATGTGACAAACAGAAAGGTTACATCATGTTACATCACATGCAAGAGAAGTGGGGGATAACCACACAGGGAAGAAAGCCTTCTGTCGCTTCTGGTGCTCTTCCTCGTAGCTGGATTCTTGTGTTCGCTTTGCAGTTTCTTTCAGTACCACCCAAAATTCCATCTCATTGTCATAGGCATTTCGCCTACGAGGCAAAAACGAATGATTGACTATAGAGTTGAAAATCAATATACTTGCAAATGATTGCCAACGATATTGCTGCTACTTGTGTTTTGCTTTCATAGGCCTTGCATGGCTAGAGCCAAGGGCAAGGCATCTTTGCTTGGCCCCTCCGATTCGGTTCCTCATGACAACCAATGTTGGACACCAACAGGATCACAGCATTTAATAAACTGTTTTACCATCAACATACATCTTGGAAAGTTTCTGCAAAATCTAAGACCCCTACTTGCTCCAGCCCAGTTCGTGAAGTTCGTTTTCACTGTACCATCCTTCATCTATGACGAGCTGGAAGGTCTTCTTTTTTTTGACGATCACCAATAACTGCGAAAAGAATTCATCCTGGCTGGAAGAAACATTTGGAGGTATATGTACATACATGGGCTGGTCAAACAAGTTGTTGAAAACCGATCTGTCATGTGAAAAAGATCAAGTCCGTTCAGTCAAGTATCGTAAGATATATACTGTATCATGGTTGGTAATCCAGCAGTCCTTTTGAAAATTGCAGTTCTCATACAAGGCTGCTAACTTGTTCTTGTCTCCGTTCTGCCACTCAGCCAGCACATAGGCCGGCGGCTGCAAATTCTTCCTCTTAGTCTTGGGCTTGCACATCCGCTCGATTCTGGCTTTAGATGCTCGTCGCAGGTTGAACTGCGTTGGCAGGAAGGATTTTGATTGCATGGATTTGTGGAGCCATTGGTGGGTTTCTTCTATGTACTTACCATTCTCAACGATGCAATTATGATGTGACAATTCTCTATGAATTGAGTGATGATTATGATGATTGTTATGGAATTTAAAAGAGTTATGATATGCATATTCAATGCATGCCTGGCCTGCCGAAGTGTCATCCCTTTGGGGACGTAGGGTTTCTTCTCTTCTGGTGCGGTAGGAGTCAGGGTTTCCTTGGATGGGATTTCCTTGGGCTCCCCTTGACCTGGAGCCTGGGCTGGCTGAGAATTCCCACCACTCAACTCAGCTGCAAGAGGTGGTGGTCCGGCATTGTGTCCATCCTCAATGCAAAAGCCGATCAAGACGAGATTGAATAAGACAAACAATATCGATGAGTCACACAAATGATAATTCGTCACAGCCATATCCTTGATGATGGTTGATACACTGAAATGCACCCTATAACCTGTATCATTATAAACCATGTTTATAGGAATATTTTACCAACATATGGTTTTCAAAGGGGAGCATGAAACAACTGTTGCGCACAACCACTAAATGCAAACCAAGGGCATCCTTTGAGCGTAGATCATTCAAATTCATAGGTGATGCGAGTGCTTCATCGAGCTGGCTGTTTGTGGCCTTCAGTGTTAAATCGAATTCCCTTGTTGCAGTTGACATTTGTGCAAAAATGATTCAGCACCGGACCGGGATAGTATCAGAAGCAAAGCTAGAACCGTTGGCTGCCTCAGCAAGGGAGGGTTGGAAGGCCAGATCCAAGATCAAACGAGTTGATTGCTACTGATGATTGATTATATACATTTAGCAAGTTCGGTTGCAAGAACACTCATCTTGGAGAGCGGCAATCGGTTCTGGAACTTGAGTTGCGATTTCCTGGTCTATCTCCTGACAGGGAATATTGCAACCACCAGCATCTATAACATTTGTATTTTCACAGATGTAAAAAATACAAAAACACCGAAACACATATATCAAAAACATGTACACAGACAAGAAGCAATTGGCTCAACGAAAAATCTAAAAGTTTACTCAGGAGATATGATAATGGTTGTTTGTTACTTGCTTTCATTGTTCACATTTGCAGTCTTGCAATTGCTATGAGAACGGAATCCTTTAAACAAATCTAGGATGACAAGCACATCTACAGCTCCTCCAACTGTCGAAGCAGATCATCTTCATCTTTACTCAGAGTGTTTCGATCAAGGTGATCAAGACCATCACCCAAAGTTGTGCAGCTCCACCTGTTAGATACCCCTGGGGTATCAGGTTGTCTGGACATTGCAACTTTATAGTTGTTGCTAAAAATGAAAATGGCTGCGGAAATCAGGATTGTTCAATCACTGCTGAAATGCTTTGGTATGTTTTAACCATTGGATCAATATAAACAGCTGAGATGGCTATACAGCCGCTGGATTAATCGAAGATTTCCTTTCTGAAAACACAGCTTGCAGTAGATAGCATTTGCTAGCGGAGTTCTCTTTCAGATGTGAAGGTCAATGCAAACGAAGGAGTTGCTGTGCGTTCACGCATAGAGCCGTTGCATCCCATAGCGGCTAGTGCCACAGAGATACTTCTGAATTAAACCCCGAAATCTTGTCGAGGTTTCTCAAATTATAGTCGTCCAGAAGCTAGTGACCAATCAAGGGCGCCTCCAAAAAATCACACAAGCTTCATCAATCGGAAGGGGGTTCAAACCCATGTTTTTTACACGGGTTTGCACGGGTTAATCACGGGTTCGTCACGGGTTCGTCACGGGTTTGGGAAAACCAGGTTATTTTTTGGAAACCAGGGTTTTCTCTCGATAATCACGGGTTAGCACGGGATAATCACGGGTTAATCACGGGTTAATCACGGGTTTGCTAAGCCTGAATCTTCGACCCGAACTTTTTTATAAGGCTTGGTGAATATGAGTCAAAAAACCAAATCAGATAGCTAGACAATGGTCTTCCATATCCCTAAACAGCCACCAAAATCTGAAGAATCCAGTGATTTATTCATTTGTCTTGGTATGCCCACTAGTCCAGACAATCAGGAATGATACCACGCCACTCTGGAGGGATACGCAATTTGCGGTTTCCCCGCAAATACTTAAACAATTCTGCAAACCCCACAAATGGCCACTCACCAGTCCGATCACGCAGGGGCCATTGCTGAAAGCATTCCAAAGCCGTTGGAACAACGGCCGGTAGCTGAGGTTGTCCTTTGGCTGTTGCCTTCATATCCTCGATGAGGTCGACAAGTGCTCGGGCAAATCGAAAGGGATAAATCCTCGGGCTACCATGTGTGGTTCTTAAAGGGAATGTTCAGGTTTCGATCAATCAGAACAACTATATTCAAGGTGGGTGCCCTGATGCATACTACCGCATTTGTATAATATGTTCTTCTCAATTTCAAGAGGCTAGTAAGGAGATTATCATATGTTAACAAAACATTTGTTGGTTGTTTCAGGGGAGACATCTATCCAGAAAATATTACAACAGTAAAACAAAACAATAAAGCTTATAGTCCAAACGATAAAAAATGATGTACAAGGTTCTCCGTTGCTTTGAGATCTTTGGTACCTTTGTAGCGTAAGACACCTTTCTTGTCACGGTAGTGCTCGGCTGTCTTGATGCGTTCTTCTTTGGGAGGTCGTTGATGGGCATATAGCTTACCCAAGTCAAGTTTGAGTATCACTGATGAGTTGCCATACCCATAATGTCTCTTTGCCGTTTTCGATCCATAGTGTTGCATCCACCATTTCACTTTGGCCACCTTAGATGTGATAATGATGTGATAGTATGTTTGTGTATGATGAAAGTCACCCCAAAGCAAAATCATGTTTTTACATCATACACATATTTTGGTGGTAAATGATCACATCAAGCAAAATAGATGCAGTGATAGTTGAAATCAAGTCAGGGAACCGCCCACTCACCACCACAAGCATACACGTGTGAAAGTAGTCTTCGAAACGCTGGGTAGAATTCAAGCACCGATCCCAGTGGCTGGTCCACCGTCCAGACCCCTCCAAGAGCCGTGGCCAGTAAAGCAAGGATACATGTCCTACAGGGGGTTCCATATAATACCAGCCCAAATAACTCTTGAAATGAAAGAAAAAGAGAGCTGGGTAACTGTTTAAACATAAACACCATTGCAACCAATCCGGTGACCAAGTAAGGAGTTGTAGGCTGGACCGGGTTCCATGTGTACACAAACATCCCGACTCACAAACTTCAACCATACCCACAAAATGCGAAACCAATAAATTCTTAAACCGTGATGCTCATATAACCAATTAATTTTTCAACATACTTGTTGAACAAGGGTTTCAACCCAAGTCCTTTCAACCAGCACGTTGCTTAAGAATACACTGGGGTATGCATCATACCCCATGGAACAGCATGGTGCCCGCCGTGAAGTCCCCACATTGAGCTGGCACAGGCTGCTACACTTGATAGCAAAGTGAACCGCAAAGTTGTTTACCCGACATCGAAGTAAAGCGAGTATTGCCAACCTGAGATATACGGCTGCATGGGTCTTGCGTTTGGATTGCTAAAGACAACAGGTTTTGTTTGCAAGAGTCTTGGAAATTAGAAGGAACGAGCCTATACAGCCACATATGTTGTTTGAAGAAACATTCTTCAGTTGACGTTTTGTCCAAGCAACGCAAAACCTGACGTTGATGTCAAGTCCATGAAGTTAGACTTGCGATTGGGAGGCCGTTCATTGTCAATAAGATCGAACCTCATGGCCCTGTAGCCACAGAAGCGAGCCTGCTTCGTGATGTTGCCAACGCCAGCGAAGAACTCCAACTGGTCGTATTCCTGCCAGAATATGGAATGAAACTGATTAATCGCAACAAGTGATGACCAATGAGATCCACATTTCTATCTGAATAAGTTTTTTCTATGACCATATTTTTGTTCGATTGTTGCGCCCAACGCATTCTGCGTTGGGGGGAAGACTTGTGAAGCTAGTCAGCACAAACGCAACATCTGGCCTCCAGAATGGTATAGCTCCAGTACAACAAAAGGATCGAGGCCACAAAGTCCTGCGCAATTGTCGGATATTGTTGACCCAAGGATTTGGGTCCATGATGCAGTTTAAAGCTGAAAGTAGTAGTTCAGGACAAATTAAGATGAGCCATTCGTCAAGACACATTCGTGACTCATGTTGCAACATGTTTTGACAACACATTTTTTGATATCCATCATACATTTTTTTCAAATGTGAAATCAAAAAACAGCATCGTAGCAACCACCACACTCAGAAAACCTATCCCGTGGGCACTCCTGGGGACACTTGAGTTCTCGAAGACGCCAAACCAGCTCGTTCAGATCCATCATGGCCCAAACCCACCGTGCTATAGATGCAAATAGGTTATTGTTGCTGATAGGTTTGGTCCTTAGATGTTTATTCATGTTGTACTTAAAGTATGCATTGTTTGATTTGTATGCAGTATGCATTTATAATCTTACAGTCACCTCACCTTTATAGATCCTGAGTTCTTTAACTTGTCACAAAAGGTTCCTTTAGCTGTGCCATTACACTTGCAAAGAATCGGACAGGACAAGCTCGGTCCGTCAGCTGGAGATCCGCTGCAGAAATCAAACCGAATGAGTTGTTTCAATCAGGTTGGTTACTTACAGAAACGATCGATTACAATCGTTTTCTTTGTACCCTGGCATCCCGTGTATATATGAAACATGCCGGTATGCACCTTTGGTCTTCTTGAAAGACGTCCGGAATTGCCACAGGTTTCGGGATCCTCGTCGGTTCTGCCGCTTGACCTGAGAGAGGAGCCGCGCTGCACTAGGGGTATTTATGCACCAATGTTGCTGCTAGAGTCCCCAGAAGTGCTGAGGGTGGGAGCCTGGGTTTTGAGTGTGAAAGGTCTATAGGATATGGCAGGTCAGCATCTATACCTCTTGAGGCGTGATCACGCAAACCACTTCTTTTTTCGCACCACGGACATCGAGTAGGAAATCCCCGGAAATTGAACTTGGGTAAGGCCAGCGAGTTCGAAAACACACAAGTTTTCCTTGACAAGCTTAAGTAGAAACTTTGAGAAACCTGGTTGAAGCTTTGTCACTGATTGCTCATCTTGGCCTGCCCCACCTTTGAGGCCGCATGTTTCTTACACCGGTTTGCTGGGCCATGGGTTTACAAAGAACATATCTATACACATTCTGACAGATATGTTAAACACAAATATCAAATCATAATAAATCATACAAAACAAAACTTTAGATTACGGTGATGGACGATGATTCTGGAACATTAGTTTGCTTTCTGGGTGAGACAATGTCAATTTGGTTTGTATACATGCATGTATATATCTCAAAAAGAATGCCCAAGGGCCGATGATTGAGAGAACAAATTGGCCATACCCTGCTTCGAGTGTATTGCCATCCCCATGTCATGTGTCCAAGATTCTCCAAGTTGTTAATACAACTTGGCCCCGAAATCCAAATGAAGCGCACACAAATATTATTTGCGTGCTAGTGGAGCCAATGTTTTCACTGGCGTCCCACCCGCTTCACAGCTTTAACAGCTGCTTCTCTCAAACTTTCTAACATAAAACCTACGTCCTCATCATCAGCAATGGAAGCGCCACTGTCCCTGGGCTTGGCTGCGGCCTGCTCGACATAGATCGCCTTTCAAGAAAACAAGAATGTATGGACATGTGATCACACACTACATTCAAAACACATATCGTCACATGATATGGTTTCAATCATGTCCCACTGACATTCGGAACATGTCAAAACCGTTTTCGGATAGTTCTGCTTCGTACGAGTGGCAAACATCCAAGATGCTTTAATGGAAGCTGCCAATCGCACCAAGAAATCGTCTTTCACGCCGTCCACGACAAAGTATCCCCAATCTTTACCGATTGACTTGATGTGGCAACCAATCGCTGGGCGCTTGTAGTAGGAATTGAATCTAACTTCTTCAAATTTGGGACGCCCTTTGATAAGTGTTGCCTTATCATCATTGGTCAAGTTTTGGGGGTTTTTGATTCCCAAGGTCAGCACGTGCTTTGCGAAGGCTGCAATCATGTTCACCTGATCTCTCTGTTTTTGGGGCACAGGTTCGTGAACTGGTTCATCGACAATCTCCATCTTTCGTTTCATGGCTCTCTTCTCCTCTCCTTTCTCATTGCTGCCTGAGTCTTTGCTTGCTGCAACTTTGGTATCTTTGGTTACCTTGGCCTTCTTTGAACTCATGCTGGTGTTTGGGTCACCGACCTTCTTGCTCTTGTCAGCTGCTTTCTTGTCAGAACTGAGCTCGTGTAAGGCTAGCTTTGCATCACTGTTGGCATACCGATCAAAAGACTTCTGTGGGTCCCAGCAATCCCATTCTCCTTCTTCTTCCCAATCTTCCCAAGATTTTTCCCACTGCCACTTGCTATACTCTTCCCACATCTCATCGGTCCATTCAGGACCACAATCCTCTTGCTGCTTTCCTCTGACCCTACGTTTCTTTTGGGTTGGCGACTTGGCTGAGTCTGTCTCCTTGGTCTTGCTTGTGTCCTTTGTAGATGTATGCTTCTGCTCACTTTCTGTTGTTTTGCGACCTCTTCCTCTGCCCCGCCCTTTCCCTCGTCCTCCTCGACCCGGTCCTTTCATGTTCAATTGGGTCTCGCGGTCAACATAGTCGCTTTCCTGCCCACAAAAAATAATAGCTAATAAGCACAAGTGCACACATGCGGAAATGCATACGCACAGAAAACGTGAACATATGCATTGAACAAACTGAATCACAACCCCCCCCAGCCTCATCATCGGGATCAGTGAAAGTATCCTCCTTAGGATCATCCTGGGGAATATCGCATTTCTTGGACTCCTTGGTTGCCTGAACATCTTCAGTTTTCTTTGGTAGTCTCTTCAACCATGTTTGATCTTCCTTTTCGTTCTGACTTTCTTCTACCTGTTTCTCCCGTGTCACACCCTGGTACTTGGCACGACGTGTCTCTGGAGTCATGTTCGGGGATGGTTCAGGGGCAGGTGGTTCACTCGGAGTTTCAGCGGCCATCACATCATGAGGCAAGGTCTCGGTCGCTTCAGTGGCAAAAGGCATAGAAGGAACTCCTGCCACCAATTGATGCAACTGTGTTCAAGGATTTTCAAGGTGTGTATCGAAAATGCCATTATAGTCTCAATGAATTCAATACTGCACACAATTTGAACCACCATCCATGAACCATATAGGACAAGCAAACTGCCGACCAAACAAATCCTGCTTGTTGGGGGGTTGCTGGAGGTCTGGATGTAGTCGATGACGCGCTCTTGCTCGCTTTGATCCTGGGCCATATCTGAGCTTTATAGTTACTGGAAACCAAAAGCAATTGCAGTAATATAATGAACAATGAACTGTAACCGTTTAAAAGAAACGATCCTTATAGGGTAGTCTCCTGGTTGAATTGTCAACATGAAGACTGACTGTCAGGATTACATACTGAACCTCTTGAAAGATCGATAGATCGATCAGGTTACACAAACAATTGTGTAAAACCATGCCCTCATAGGTGCAGATTTATGCAGAACCATTGTATGCAATTGAGAAACGCTTCCAATTTTCGAAGCAACTCTTCACGTTTTCGGAGTAGATCATCTTGTCGCTGACCTTTGTATAAACAAATCTGCCACAAAAAAACACGGAAGAATTGAAACGTGATTGCAATTGCAACTTTAAATCACTTCAATGTATGAGTTTAGATCCCACACCAAGATATGCCAAGTTGCTTGAACCAACGCTGCTGTCAGCTCCTTTGCCAGAATCTGGTCCAGTGGAAAGGTCTGGTGCAATGCCTGGGTTTGCAGAGGAAGGTCTTTGCGAGTCAGTGGTTCCAAGGTCAACTTCTTTTCTTTCACTTTCGTGCTTGTCACTTTCATCCTCCTCATGCTTTTCCTGTTTATCAGCCTGATCCTCCTCCTTACTCTGATTCTCATCCTCCGCATTGTCCTTTTGATCCTTACTCGTCTCAGGATTTTCTGCTTCATTCGAGCTCTTACTTGATTCGGACCCTGACTCCTCACTTTCATCCCAAGCATCCTCATCATCAGCAACCTCGGCCTGGAAAGAAAGATCAGGTTGAATGATAGCATTCACTTGAATTATTGATTTTCTTTTGGTAGTGAAAGTCAAACATGTTCGAACTCCAGGACAACCTGAGGTCTATACAATTACAATACCTGCAGCACACCAAAGACACCCTCTCACCCTCACCTTGCGGCCCCTTTGTGCAAGCCGTTGCTGGACCTTTGCATTCACCCTGTCAATCTCCGCCTGCAGATCGGTTGTTTTGTGAAACATGTTGGACCCCAATGCCAAAGTTAAATCATCAGAGTTGTATGGAGGAAAACTTCGCAGAGTGCATATAGCAGTTGATGAGTTTACATGTTCTGTAAACAAATTTGTTCAGGACTTCAAAGGTGATCCTGGCCTGCAGCATTGGGTCCAAAATTAGCACAAGCTTTTGAAAAGCTTTGACCTCAACTACATGACGCCCAAACTCTTTTTTCCAACAAGCAATGTCACTCAAAAAAAAAAAGCTAACCAACTTGTAGTCTTTCCTGGCTCGCAAAGTGCTAACGTGAACTTAGTAGTAGGGTGGTTATTTTTTTGAAGCCTAGCCGCAGTTGACACTTCTCGACGGCGTACTTTCATCTTGACGAAACCGCAAAGCTTTCTCAAAGCCCATGCGCATTTGGGAACATCTTCACCCTCCAGGTCACAACCTCTTTTATTTTTTTCAGCAAAAGATCCAACTCATCCTTCAACTGATCTATGGACGGCACAGTTCTCTTTGGTTCGGAAGCCATGCGGGTCAGGAGTGGCACCAACAGCATGTTGTTTTTGACACATGTTGTGATATCTTGCCCAGCTGGAGTGGGCAGCGCCTGTCCTCCATCTCGCAATCGCTCTCGCAACTCTGGGTTGCCATCCCACTCGGTTGCCACATCCTCTATGTTTGTGAACCCCATGCCTGGTGAGGCTCTACACTGTATAGCTGATGTTGAGCCAAAGTGCTTTGAACATGCATGAAGGGGTGTTCAAATCAATGGCACATAAATGCAATAACAAAACGATGGAACATCTATAGGCTGTATTAGGCTACAAGCATCTCGGTTATATGTCACATATATAGGTGGTTTTGATTTTGAATTCGTCGGTCACAATGCTGAGTATCCACTGGCCCAGCCCTTTCCAGGAGCCCGGACATTCGTTCTCTTGGTTCTCTCGTGGCGAAAAACCATGGCGCCGTGCAGTGCTGTGAGTGATCTCAACTGTTGTTTGCTTCAGCTCACCCACTTACCAGTGGCTTATAGCTGGTTGGGCTTGTAGCTGAAACAAAATATGTGGATCAATGTGGCTTTGATCCTTTACGCTTTTGTTGTTGAGGTTTATTTCCGTTTCTTTAATGACAAAAGCTGATGGCTACAGATCTTGGTCAGCCTCTTTATCATTCGAGGGGCCCAAGCTTCTTTTGACTTTGGGGCCTTTAAGGGTTGAAATTCTAAACATGTTCATATATCACCCCAGCTTATTTCAACATGGATTTCTCCAATAGTAAAAGGTGGACAACTATGATGGCACCAGCATCCATAGCAGCCATTGTGCTGCCACTCACCCTTGGTAAAGCCAAGACCCAATCCGCGCGAACCTGTGGCAGCTGGTGAAATCGAAGGTTTTGATGAAATACACGAGGTTTATGGTACATACCCGATGTATTCTTTATGATGCATCACTAACCCAGGGTTTCCATTTGAACCCGACATTTTTGTAGGGTTTAGACGCTTAGGGTATATATAAATAAAGACATATAAATATGCATATGTTTATTCAGTCTGTAAAATTATACATCTATAAATATATATATATATACATATATTTGCTTTATATGTGCAAATATCTTTTGCCTCAGGGGCCACTTCCAGGATTAAAGGAATTGAGGATGGGTTCATGTCCAGTATCCCGGAATCCTCATCACTTGATTCTTTCACGTCCCTTTACTAACCTTCAAGTGGAAAATCCACCATTTACTGTATAATGATCTTCCAGATGCGTATGACTGACCTATGAAAAAGTGTGATTTCTGGCTTCTAGATGCATATGGTTTACCTATGAAAAATGGTGATTTCTGGCTTCTAGGTTCGTATAGTTTACCTATGAAAAATGGTGATTTCTGGCTTCATCTCGCTTCTAGGTTAGTCTACGAAAGTGTAGGTCTTCCCATCACTGGATGCACCAACGTTGTTGGGACTCGTAACGTTGTTGGGACTCGTCGAGCCGTTCATCGAGGTAACACCCATGGCAGTGACGATGAAAATCAGTGGATCAACACCAAAATTTCCTGCTCGGTGGTTGAACCACCCCAATGAAAAAATATGTTAGTCAACCAACTCACCATTTGTTAATACATTTGGAAAAGTAAAACATGTTTGAAATCACCAGTCAGTTTCATGTCGTGCTGTTAATCAATTAGTATTCCATATCTTTCACGAGCCCATGTTGTTGCTGAGTTCTATACCAGCCCTAGTGGCTGATTAATCAATATATTACCATTGGTTGCTGGTAAAGTTGAGCGGCGAAGCACAGGATTGGGGGTTGATTGGGGGCAATCCCCAAAAACACGCACAGGATTTGTCACAGAATTGCCAAGCGATTGGTGTTATCCCGGGGTTTAACCCATTTGGTATGTCATCAGTGGTGCCATTCTTCATCTCACAGATGAGCCAGCGACTTGCCTGAGGATCTGTGATGAAGGTCTTCATTGGATGCCACTTTCTATACTCTTCAGTCAAAGCCTCCAGGTCCGTAGCTGGAGCGAGCTGGGCAGCTTGGGGCAGCTGGGTTCGCTTCAGACTGTTTTCATGAGATTGATTCGCACACAGCCACCCTGAACAGGGTAAAGGCGAAAACTCAAAGGTGTCATTCCCAGAATGCACGCGCTGATATTATTAGGCTTCCCACAAAACGGAGGTTCAAACACTTATTTCCAGCCATGCATGAATCGGGCTCATAAACACTGTATCAGCATGATCGATCCCAACAAACGATAGCTCCTTTTCTTGTAAGGGTATGTGCTCTCGATACTTCGGATCATGTTGACAAGCAATGACTTTTTGTTGCTTCTTCTTCTTCTTTTTCAGCACCTTTTGCCAATCATCTTCTCCAAATCATGTAGGTGACCTCATGTATATAGCCTACATCATCAACCACCATCTAGCCACTCTAACCACTAATAAAAACCACTAATATAACCACCATGTAGCTACTATAACCATGCTATGGATCATCATAGCCACAGCCCCTCTAACCCAACCACCTTTCCAGTAACGGACAGTGGGGCCTCATCGATTTGCCTCCACTTCGACTCATAGTCCGCACCCAAAATGTCCCGCAAGGCCTCTTTTGAGGGCTCCTCACCGCACGGCGGTGCCCTGATCTGAAGATTACATCACCAGCTTATGTACAGTTTTGGTTGGGCTTTGCTTTTGGACCCTGGCCTTTTTCTGGCGAGCTCACAACTGCCCTGTTTGTCTCTTTGACGCTGATGTTTCCAGGACCAATGACTAACCAGCTGATGCTTGATTCGATCTGGGGTTAAGAGCTGGATCTCCCATGACATGAATAATCCAATCCCGTATCAAACATGAATATTTCGTGTTCTCAACTATCCCATATCAAACGTGCATCATAGGATTACGAATACTTCATGGATGTTTCCCTTGTCAACTATCCCATATCAACTATTATCAACTATTCATATGTACTCAACACTCATAACCCTTTATGAACCATGGATGGTCAGAGTCTGGTGCGCCCCAGTCCTTCATGGTGCGCGGGACGAGGTTTGACGAGAGCTCATCGGCCAGGATGTTATAGGTCATCACCTTACGCAGAAATCAAGTTGGTGATGACCTATCATGATTGAATGACCTATAACATGGTTCAAGTGTCGATTTTGAAGGTCACCTTGGTTATAGGTTGGTATAGCTTTAATCCGTTTGAATGAGTCTAATGGTCAAGAACCATCATGATTTGAATGGTCAAAACTCATCATCAAACTTGTATATATGTATACATATGCGCACATATACTTAAACATATAACAAAATACATATATATATATATAGATATACATAGGTATATATATATATATATATGTATCCAAACTGATTATATACACTATAAAGATGACTAGCTTTAGTATGCTTTAATAATCAATCATCACCATAATTGAAGTTATATATACTACAGATCACTGCAGGTCATCACCGCTAAGACTTTGGGAAATCACCTTCACAGTTGATCCTTATGGCATATCTTTTAACGGCTGCTTGGGGACACCATGGTGTCACACGCGTGTAGCCTGCCATTCCAGAACAACCAACGCTAGCTATAAATGGGCTAGCAGTACATGAACGGGATACACTTCCCAAATACTCCATGCTGTTGGATGGTGCTGAAAGATTTACCAACGCTTTCCTCTCAAGAAGACTCAGTTGTGTAGGTAAATTGGGCAAGGGTTTCTCATATCTTTGATACCAAGATGCTTGTAGGTCAAAATTGTGAACTTCCCATGCCAAACGACTCGCCTTTCGCTGTTGGGATGGCTTCACCCATTTTTTGGGACAGGTGGCTTGACCCAATCGCCATTGCCTTAGTCCTCACCATCGTTGATGGCCCACAACCATCATCATTGATCACCATCACTAGCTGGTTGGTGGTTGAACCACCCCTATGAAAAATAGAAGTCAACCAGCCGTTTGTTAATAATTACTAGGGAAAATGAAAAATATCAATCAAACCACCAACCAGCTAATCACCATTGACCCTTCCCCATATGGCAACCGTCATCAGCAGCTGGTGTTCCAAGTGGCCCTCAGGGACGCGACTCCGTCCCGCGGCATCGCACAAGCGGATGAGTCGCTGCACATGCCGCACAGCATGGCAGGAGGCGGATCTAGCTGCTGTTGACTGCTGTGCATGGAATTCGATCTTTATTATGACTAATGACTCGAAATGTTGTTAAAACAAAATTGAATCAACAATCCTGATTGTCATTTATTCGATCTAATGACTATAATGTTGATCTAAAAGGATTGAACAAATTGTTGAATATCTACTATCTTACCTGTACGGACCATGGTCCGTCGTACCATGTAGCACCTAATCCTGATCAGTACCAATTAGGTGCTACATGAACCAATCAGCAACTACAGTATGTAGCACCTATAGTTCATACCTATCCTAGTTAGTTTAATCCAGTTCATTAAATAATGATGGTCACAAACTCAAGATAGCACAATGCTTATCAAAACAAGCTCGTGCTCGGGCACAAGCAACCAATCACAATGAGTACAAGCGATCGCCGTGTTCAAGATCGGCTTGGTGGTAGGCAAGTGTAGGGGAGCGTAAGGGAAGCCTCTAATGTTTTGCCCTGAAACTTAGGTGCATGGGTGGATTCGGACTTTGGCATGAAGCTGAGATCTTGGTTGGCTGATGGCTTGCAAAACGGGATTCAATTTATAGGCCTGAATTGAGCCAAAAGTATCAAAAACTATCTGTGATTCAGAAATACGGGGCACCGACCTCACGACTCCATGAAGCAAGCCAAGGCTCAGACTCTCTGCTAGAGGTACCCCAAATCATCCAGTTTATTTACTATTTCTAGTAAAAAACCAACCATTTTTCGCATTTTTGAGGGTCCACTATTTCGAGAAACACCCATTTGGACGGTTCCCTCCTGTCTTGGGCATAACTCTCGGACGATTTGGGAATATCCGTTATTGATGGACACACCATGACACATGGCTGGTAGAAGAGTAGCAAAGCTAGCAGTGACATAATGTGTGTTTCAGATGTTTTGTTATTGCTAATGCTGTGGTCCTAGCATGTCCTAGCTTAGGTATGTCGGCAAATGGTGTTTTGCCAATGGTGAGAAGTGAACTGGGCAAAATCACGAGCAACGAGTAGCAACCATTCCGCCGAATCGCAAGCAATACAGTACTCACGGATGTAAGCGCAACAATTGCTGGAAGTAGCAACCCTAGCAATGATAGGAAAAACAATGACAATAAGCGGCAACAATGTGGAAAACTACACCCATCAAAACAGGCTCTACTATCATTTGCTGGAGTATAGATTTTTCCCAGTTACTGATCTGTTCTCAGCAACAGGCTTGCAAAAGTCTAACTTCTAGTAGTTACAACTGAGATTAACTGAGCTATAATTACGAACCATCATCAAGGCCAAAATGTGAACAAAATCAATGCTGGCCCTTGGGTAAGGGAACAGCCATGACTGTTTCTTGCGGCCATTGCTACTGAGTTCACGATGGTTGGCTCTGCTGGCCCCGCATGATCGGAGTCACTCGACATGCGTGGTCGGAGGACATGCATGGACTCTTCACTGTGGGTCATGTTGAAGCCTCAAGCAATTTCACCAAAAGTAGTAGCTGGTGACTTAGATCAAAGATCACTGGCTATCATCAGCTGGATTCGATGTCCTACTACGGCTATGGTTGGCTAATGACATGTGTCATTGGTCCTCTCTGGCAACACTTCGCTGAAGGATGGCTCTTCCCAATAGGCAAACCATCTGCGAGCGCATGATTCAGCTTGCGAGCCATTAGATTACCCAAGCGTCATCAAGCATTGCAACACGACCAGGATCTTCCATTCAGGTCGTTTACTGGTGGTAACCCCAAGCTATCGACATTATTGACTAACCATCAATCAAACACCACCATTCCACTATCAACCCTTCGTTCATCAACCATGGATTCACCAATGACGGCTGGTTTATGGTTCTTAGCCCCTACGAACGGCTAGTAACTTTTCGGGTCTCAGCCCCTATAAAGCGCTAGTAGCCAACCATTTTTGGTCTATTCACTTCCCATTAAGCCCGCGACCGCCACCCTTGTGCCTCCAACGGGTGCCGCCAGTTCAGGGCTGCTGCATGCCAGTCGTAGCTTGGAGCCCCACGGCTGAGGATAGGTGGGAGCCATGGACCCTATTGGAAGCTGCATGTCACGGGCACGTAGCTCCGAAATTCATCAATTACCATGATGATAGCTGTGATGATAGTATCACCATGATGATAGCTGTTATTACCCCTCCCATCAAAGGCTGGTACATGCTTCTCGGAGCAAAGGCTAGAATCACCATGACCTCTCGAGGATTGGCAATCACAATGACGCTCGGGGAAGCTGGTCTTGGACTGGTGAGAGCAAAATTGTTTGCCACACATGAGTTTCTGCAGCATCCATGCTACTCTGTGTGGATCAGGTAAACATCCCCAATGCAGAAAGAAACACAATGTTGATGATGTCCAGCTGGTGACTAGCCAGCAGACCTCCAAGCCCTTCTCAAAAAATGATATGGACCATTGTGGAAAATTGAGAGTCTAATTTGGAAATGCCGTGGATCCTGTGTTTTGCCTTTCCAGGCTTGGTGGTTGCATACTTTCTTCCCATCAAACCGGACCAAACCGCCGGTGTGTGCATGTGCATGGACAGGTGTCACAGTTGAAACATCTGATCAGTAAATTTCAGTCATTCCGCATTTTGTCTCCGTCACATCTAGCCACATACCAAGATTCATCTAGGAATATTCGCGACATGCCATGACCCGACATCAACTGCCAAGAAATGCTTGGTTTGTTACCAACTAAGACTGATTACTCTTGGATGATTGAATAAGGGTACCCCTCTTTTGAGAAACACGCATATCCATCATGAAAGGATCCTCGACAGCTGCTTGGTTTCGTATCAATAGCAGCTAGAATTATATTGAACGAATCAGCGGGATGGGGACAACTACTGTGGAAACGAGCCAGCCCAAAAGGAAACGGTAATCATGACAAACACCAGCCATCTTGGAATGGTACCTATGGTTGACTTTTTTTTCTGGATATTGTGACATGCAAACATTAGCTAAGTCTATGGCTGGAGCCAGCCCAAACCACGTCCCTTCTCCCCATCAATGAAGCATCCAGTGATTGGCAGGTGGTCCCACTGCACTTCCGGGGTCAATCGGTCAATATGGGTCACTGAATGAGCAATAATTAAACAACAAAATCTCTGATGTACCCTTGCAACTACATCTATGTCATGCAAAAAGTATAATACATATACAGCATACATGCGTTGCTGTTTACATAATGTATCAATTTGACACGCAATATCATACACGTAAAACCAAATCAAATTGTAATATACCGTACATGATACCATACTATACATATAATAAGTAAATATTCTGCATATCATACCCTCGGGTGATGGAACATGGCAATGAAAAAACCATCAAATTTGGGTGGTTTTCTGAGGTTTCTCTATTCAATACAGTGATTTTCCAGCCAGCTATGTTGGATCACTGGAGGGGTATACACTTGGTCATACATGGTGGTTTCTTGGAATTCCAGGAACTCGATGAAAGGTACAAGCTGTACAAGGTGGGGCCCGGTGGTTTCTTAAAATGAGGCTACGAGTATCATCCAATTTTGGATCCTTTTTCATCAGCCATCCACTTTGGGGATTCCCAATTTTAAGAAACCAGCATATTGATTGATTTCATCGCTGGTTCCCCTATTGTTAACCACTATGACTCTAACGCCCCACAAAACCACCATATTGACCTAAGCACTTCGTGGCAAAGCTCATGGAACATACGGAGCGCCGTGGCTCTGTTCCCAACTTTTGGCTTCGCGGACACACCGCGGCATCCCAGCTGGTCCTGGCAGGAGTTTCCAAGGGGGATGGGGGTCTGCTGGGGACCCAAGGTTCATTGTTACTGGTCACCCTGTCATGAAAGATATGCACAAGTCATCCCACCAACCATTTGTTAAGAGTAGGGAAATAAAAATGCTTAAGATACCACCAACCAGGCTACTACTGGTAAGAAATAATGACGAATAAAAGCCCAGCCAACTCGAGTTGGCCACAACTCTAACTAAGCCCCAGAAAATCCCCAAGAACTGCTGGGTTGTTTTGGGGATGATTGGGTAGAGAATTCGATGGACCCCAAAGGAAAACTTCTCAACTCTGCCGCCATTGCACCTATGAAACGCTCTGAATCAGGGATTCCTGATCATGACTTGCTTTTAGCCCATCAAGTCAGTTGGTGTCTGAGCGATTGCTATGAGAAAGGGTTCATGGATCATCATGCATCTGCACAAGTGCTGTAGGGCAGCCTGCTGGATCTGATTTCGCGACTTGTAGCATGCTCTGCATGTCTGAAACCAGATAACATTGACCCAGGATGAAGCAACTGTTGCATCTGCAGGGATATCTGTTGGGGCATCTGGTGGATAAAGTTTTGATGATGAAGCCACCACATCCAACCAGCAAACCAATCAACCCAGGCTTCACTTCTCAGCTAACGACTTGGGAATTGGCACATGGACAGCAGTGGGAAGGCACGTGCAAATTGGAAAGGGGGTTATCGTTGGCTGCCATGTTTGACCTCCACTTGTACATAAGGAAATCAATACAACATATAATCAACTTACATATGATACATACTGATATATCTATATATATAAATATGTAAATATATCTATATATACAAATATATGTAAATATATCTATATATATATATATCAATATATGTAAATATATCTATATATATAAATATATGTAAATATATCTAAATATACAAATATATGTAAATATATCTATATATATATAAATATATGTAAATATATCTAAATATACAAATATATGTAAATATATCTATATATATATAAATATATGTAAATATATCTATATATATATATATACAAATATATGTAAATATATCTATATATATTTATGATATCTATTATCAATCATAATGATTGACAATAAATACATGACAATCATTGAGATAGTACATGTATACATTGCGTGCATCCTCACAAGCGCCGCGCCGCTGATTTCGTTTTTGCGAGATTCCACAAAAATTGCAGAGGAGTTTCACGCCTTGCTGCAGGCAGCATTGCATTTCGCTGGCGTGGCCGAAAGCCACGCCGCTGAGCTCCGTGGCAGCCCGGAGAAAAACGATGTGCGCAGGTTCAAAGAAGGATCGGAAATCCAGGCATCAAGGTGCAACTCAACCTGATCATGGTCGAAAAATGTGAAGAACGTGCGAAATCAAGGGGAATTGTGAGGTTTTATATGCATGGTTGATGAGCTGGTATGATGAACATGAGACTACTCAGTTCGCAGAGCGAGGCATCAAACATGCTGCACTTCCACCATGACCCTCGAAGACTCCTGCATTATACAGTCAGTCGTGCAAGTGCTTCCTGGTAGCTGCCAGGAAGCTTGGGAAAATGGATACGAAACACTAAAGCTCTTCTGCCCATTTGGACTTTGAAGAGATTTTTCCACATCCCTGTCTGAGACATTCTGAGACTGGCTCCTACTTAAGTAGTTGCCAGTCCCTTCGCCCAAGCGCGTGTGGTTGGCAAATGGGCCAAGAGTCTGGGCCCACGGAGAAAACAACCAGACCATGACCGTTGTACAAGGGGAGAGAGTCTACTAGAAAAAAGTAAATGTACAAATTGAAGGATCCTGGTGGCCAAACTTGTGTCATCTTTTGTCCAGAAAAAAACGTATGAAGTACTGAAAGCTCTCAGGTCATCCTCTTTCACTGGCTGGTTAACAAGGGTTCCAATCTCGCTTATATGCCTACCTTTTGCTTTTACCAGTATTAAACCAAAATGTTAGGTTTCCTGATGTATTCTTAAAACGTATAGTTTTGAGAATGGCTTTGGGATGTTGCGGGACGCTGCCACTGTCCTGCGAAGAAAATAATATAGTATATTGTAGCTGGTTGGTGGTTTCAACCTCTATGGAAAATATTAGTCAACCAACCAACCAACCAACCATGTGTAAAGCCAACGGGAAAAATAGAAAATGTTTAAAACCACCAGCCAGTGTAGTCACGTTTTTTGTCCACAATCGTAGAATCCTGCTGTAGTGATGTCATTCCGTTTCCTCGCTGTCCACCTGACTAAAAGCCCTCAGCGCACCCTCTCCCGGAGGATTTTGAAAAGACGCTCCTTGGTGAGCAAAGGGCGCTAATGGCCATGCCATTGGGATAGCGATCCAGCTCAGGCAAGTGGGCAGCAGCATAACCAACATTAATCAATGATACCATGGTATGACTGCAGCGCATGTTCGGGCCTTGCATGTAGCAATAACTTGATCTGGAAGGATACGCTATGGATATATCGTACAAACGTCACGCAACTGAAACTCGATATTCGTAGCGACACTCAAGTGACCTCAAGTTGCTTCAAACATATAGCATTCTTTTTGGAACATCTCTCAGAACAAAACAAACACGTATCACTTTTGCTGCAAAGGATCATACATCCTTTCGCTCCGTTGATCAAACCTCAGCTCTCGTGTAAGAATCTAAAAAACTTCCGGGGCTTACTGGTCTTTTCAAAGAAGTTCGCCAACGTTCACAAACTTCGTGCCGCCACAAGATCAGTTCAGTCCATTCATGACTTGGAGTCTATGTTGCCATGCTTGAACATGGCTTTTGGGGGACGTCAACAACGAAATGGGCACAACTCCATTTGGGTGTTTCTCAAAGTAGAGTTGCCCCCAAAACATCCCATATGAATCCTTGTTCATTGATAAACCAACCATTTTTGGGGTACAGTTATCAACCATTATTAATTAACCATTAAGAACCATTATTAACCATTATTAACCATTATTAAACATCCTTAACCATTTCCAAGTGACCAGGTTCCAAGACAGTGGTCGGAGTCGGGCACATGTAGCCTCAACGGTGGCATCGGCCGACCCCGGAAAAACCTGGCCCCCTGTGACGCCTGCGTTGCGAAGATCCATGGAGGAACCAAGCGCGTTGGATGTCATCATGGAAGGTAACTATCTATCGTGAATATCCTGGATATAATGATCGATTATAAATGGATAATTTTCAGAAATGGATTATATCTAGTTCGATGATATCATGTTATTTTCCAATCATTTTGAATATCACTATCATCGTTCATCTATGATCAAGAGAAACCGTAGACACCATCTTGTAAGATTTTGTAAGGACATAATCACATACAATCATCATGATCATGATCACGATCAGAACCAACACCGCTGTCACCATCATCACCATCATCACCATCATCATCATCGTCGTCATCATCGTCATCATCGTCATCATAATTGTCTTCTTCTCATTGAGAACATAAATTGCATAACCAACACACAGGTGTTTATGCAAAATAGGAGAGCCCATTTCATCGTTTGTCATTTGTCATGCTTGGGAATCTGGTGACCGAGGTACTGCATACCTTGAAGGAAACCGCGAAAACCGATTACATCTCCGACATGATGAAGGGACGATCTGACACAGAGCTAATGACCTACTCAGGCAGATCACTGTTTATCCCCTATTGTTATCCACTATTTTTCCTCAGTTGAAGTATTAGCCATTAAACATTGAACCAAAACACCTGTTGAACAATCCAGCAGCAGATCACAGAGATCTGGAGACAGCCACGGCTATAGCATGGCATGAGCAAAGCGCACCAAAAGTTTCACATTCCAGTTGTATAGACTGGAACGGATGGTATGCGGGTAAACTAAATAGTATGAGGGTACTGTTAAAATGCATACAGTATACTATAACATATCATATCATGTTGATTTTTTGATATCAAATCTAAAACATTATATCATATCAAATCATTTTATGTCGTATATTAAATCACATATACTCTATATATTGTAAAATATTGGATAATACTATACTATATCTCTATTACTCTGGTAAACGAACCTGGCAATGGAAAATGCAACCACTATTTATAGTTTCCCAAGGTTTCTTGATATATGATATGATATGGTCATTTTCCATTGCTGTCTTAGATCACCAAAGTGCAATTAGTTTTGCTGCAAAGGACACAAAGGGCGCCAAGCCACTCGTGCCACCTCCCACGCTGCAAAGGCTTTTCTTCCTCTTCTTTCACCTGATCTATGATCAATGCACACTCTGTCTGGTAGGACAACCAACGCATGGATACATTCTCAAACTGCAGTGGCCGCAACACCAGTCACCTGGCAAGCATCCCCAATATCACGATAACCACTGGACATGATCAAAGGCGGTGGTTCTGGGGTCCAACAAACGCCAAGCATCCATATGTTGATAGCTGAATGCACGGGCCAAGGCATTGAACCTGCGGGCACTGGTTTTGGAGCGTGGAAATCGTGAGGCTCCTTGACTCGAAGGCTGAGTAAACAGATCACGGTTGGAATGGCACAGTTGTATGGCACAACTACATTGTATCAAATGATTCGTGTGCAGATTGGTTTGGATAAACGAAACTGTGGCAGACTTAGATATAATATATACACAATCGCGTACATATTGTTAAAAAAACTTCTTTAACAATGATGCTATATAGTTAACGCAAAAGACTTCTGGCGTTGCAAGTTGATATATACACATATATATATATATATGTTTACACACACACACACACATATATATATATATATGGATATGGGATCGCGTTGGTAACAGTGCCCCACCGGGGCTTCCAAGACACATGGGCACTGAGTATGCAAGACACATCATTTTCCAAGCCCTTGTCATGATGAAATTCAGAAGCACTTATTGACTTCTTCCTTCGCAGCTGCTACAATGCCGGCACAGTCAGGACAATCTGGGTTTACCTCCACCAATGTGAATACCCAATGACTTTGTTGAGACTGGTGCGGCGGCGAGCAGCGCTGTCATCAAAAGATGCCGAAGAAGAGGAACTGGAAGAAGAAGAGTCTGCAACCTTGTGCTTCTTGGCCAGCGGTTCCACAATGCTGCTTTCATTGCCATCACTGTCCTTGCCCTTGGCTTCCCCCAGGTCAAGCTGAGCGTCGGTGTCTTTGCCCTTGGCTTCCCCCAGGTCAAGCTCAGCGTCGATGTCCTTGCCCTTGGCTTCCCCCTGCTCAAGCTGAATGTCGATGTCTTGGCCAAATACATCAATCGCTTCGGATTCTTCAGTCTCATTAGTGCCCACCTTGCCATGATGGCAGCCTCACGTCCTGGTATACTTCTTGGCATCTCCTCACAAAAATTGTACAATTGGTGCAATTGGTACCCTCTCAAGGTTTCGTGCTCCTTGGCATTGGTACCATTGGACCATTGGTGAAATTGGTACCCTTCCATAGGTTTGGGCCACCCCCAAGCCTAAAACCATGAGAGGGTACTAATTATAGCAATGTTGGAAAGAGATGTCAGTGTCACTTGAGGCTGCTGCCATCTAGCCAAAAATTGGTACAATTGGTACAATTGGTACCCTCTCAGGGTTTCGTGGCTCTTTAGCATTGGCACCATTGGTGAAATTGGTACCCTTCCATAGGTTTGGGCCATCCCAAGCCTGAAACCATGAGAGGGTATCAATTATAGCAAGTTTGGAAGGAGATGCCAGAGTGAGATTTGCAAATATGCATTGATCATTGATTGCAATATGATTTGAAGCAAATATTTTTTCATTTTGGATGGCCAGGTACTTTGAAGCAAATAAGTTTTGTGTTTTTATTGAAAAACTATCTCATTGAACATTTTAATTGAATATTTAAAGCATAATTTCAGCTCCCATGGGGCACTGTTACCTACATGTACCCGTATATATATATATATATATCTATATTTATATATATATATAGTCGTGGTGTTGTAAATATATATATATACATAAAAATTTACATATATCTCTATATATATATATACATCTGTAAATATATGTGTATACGTATGCATATTCAATACTTAAATATATCTAACATCATAATCATTGACGATGTTCCATAGATTACAATGCAGCTGGAAAAAAGGTCATAACCATTTCACACAAACAAGTTTTGCACGCAGAAATGCTCTCGCATCTATGGCCTGGCCGCTGGCACATTCATCTGGCTGCGGCTCTGGGTGCGGTTGGACGGCTGCCTGGGCAACGACTGCGCACCCGTTGGAATCGTTGCTGCCACGTGTTGATGCCAGTTCTTCAGCTGGAAACTGCACCTTCAAACTGAATCAAACTGCCTCTCTGAGAACAAAATGAACATGTTTAGAACAATATATCTTCAATGGCAGCTAATCATTTTGATTTTTGGTTGATTAGTAGATGGCTTACAGCACATATAGGCTGGTTAATGGTTGTAGTATGATGGTTAAAAATCCTTTGCAAACTGGTGACACCTGCTCATTTTTTTATAACACGGTTTGTTAATCATTGAGTGTTATTCATGGTGAGTATCGATGGTAATTAATCGATATGATAATATGATGAAGTTGCGTTTGCAAAAAATGGGGTCACAGTTGGATGCTTGAACAGTGTTCAGAATTCATGACATGAGGATTCCATGATTTTGGTATAGAAAGAATGCTCGAATTGAAAGGTTCTGTTGCATTCATGAACAGGCTTCTATTTGCCTCAAGTTGCTATTGGAAGAGTCGCTGGAAAGAATGGAAGGCAATAATATCATTGTTGCCGTCATGAGGTCAATTCACCCTTAGTAGACAAATGCCTGCAACAAACAGTCATTCAACTCGCCATCAAAGCATTGCTCTCTTATTTCTCCTGAATTCCCGTTGAATTCACCATTGAACATCGATCCCCAGGAATCATTACCAGTGAAAATCCATCAAGTCTCCACACAAATCCTTCACCAGTACCTGTCAACCCTTACCAGGTGACCAACGACAGCTACATCTCCCTCCAGCTCCTACCCTGGATGATTGGTGACCTGGTGACCTCCCACAGCTTAGCACAGCTCCTCCCTGGGCGTCCCTGCTGTTGCCGAGCCAAGCGTGGCACATCCAAGCAGCGCTGGGCGATCACGTCGATGAGACCGTCGTTGGCACCTGGAAGGGCCAGGGCCATGGTGGGGCCATGGTGGGTGTCTCAAGTCATAGGAGTACCCCCAGTCATCATTTGGTTAACCGTCTATGGTAACCAACCAATCCTCCTTTTGATGATATAACCATTGATCGTGATAAACCAACCATGTGGTGGGGGGGTCCCCTTGAGAAACACCCATATGTGTGTCTTAGCTACTCCGGGCGCCCCAGTCCCGCCTTGCTCAAAGTCCGAAGCAACCAGCGCACTCTTTGGTGACAGCTCCTGCACGGATGAACGAGCTTCAAGGGTTGACGGTTGATGGTTCATGAACAATGTGATGAATGATGAATGATCCTTCGGAACATGAAACAACTAGAAATCAACAAATCAAACATGTGATTAATGGTGGATAGTTCATTAACAATTGAACAATGTCATTACTAGTTGTGAATTGATGAATGATGGCTAGGACTGGGTGACGATGGATATTTCTGCCCAATGATGGCTAACAAGGATAGTCAGTTGGTTTCAGAGGGGATACCAGCCAATTAATCAGCACAAGCAACCACCTTATGAGAATTCTTTCCACTGGTGGCTTCATAACCTTTCTCTTCAAGGGTCCCAATAAACTATCCCCAGCCAGCCAGCTGGAAGAGGTGACAATGATCAACCATGGTGGCGGAACTCAACTGCCACTTCACTTGAACTCAATCTGATGAATCACCGCGATGGAGAGCACAACACCAACACGCCAAATTCTGAAATCCAAACATACTAACCTGCTGAACGAAGAAAAGCTTGAATGATCCCAGGTACGAGGTAAATGTACAACATGCACACACACACAAATAGTTTGTCCTGGCCTAGATCTTGACCAGCTTCGCGAGAAACTAGATTCAATCTCCCTGAAAAAGCGTGTCAGAAGTATTAAATACAAGCTCTCTCCAGGCTTCCGTATTACATTCATCTCCTTACTTGTAGAAAATTGCAGTGCGCACTCTCCAGTACTGGTAGGACACGCAATCCTCTCACGTATTGCTGTCATCTGTCGTCCCTTTCTTGGTCAAATTTCCCGGGTCACCACCAGCCATGACGCGCTTGGTGTGAGCCGCACCTTGGCTGCACGATGCACGGAGTAGGAGCTCAAGCGAAGGTAGGGCCGCAAACAACCTGGGCAAACGACTGTCCTGGCGGTTGAACTCATGACTGGTTACTGTACCCTGTGGGAAACCGTTGCAGCTTGACCTTCAGTTTAACCAAACTAACCAACTAACTAACTACTTGCTAGTTGGCAACTTAGTCAGTTAGTTAGTTGGAAGATCAGTTTCTGCAGTCCAGTTGAGATACGGCTGGAGCCGTTTCCAGCAGAGGTAATTCATTGACAAATAATGAGGGTGACTCCTGGTAACAGCTTCTACTGGAAATCAATGGTTAAATGGTTTACCTCAACTGGAAAACAAATGATTGGGCTGTAAGCAACTAGAGCTGTAAAAATAGTTTGAAGGTTGTGAAATCGACATACCATTTACAGCTTCATGGCTGTTGGGTGTAGGAGGTCAAGAAAACACTCTTTACCGTTATACAAGCCAGCCTGTAACAGAAATGCGGATGAGCCAAGAGACTGTACATAAGTGGCCGAATCAGCACAAGAAACCGCCTGAGATGCTCAACAAACAAAGGATATCACTCATGCCGGATTCTGATGTGTCAAAGTCTATGGATGTGCATTTTACGAGCAACATCTACTTGACACAACTGTCTGTGATAAATATGGGACTGTGACGCCGGTGATGACAATGGCGATGATGATGATGATGATGATGATGATGATGATGATGATGATGACGACCATGATGATGAGAATGATTGCACTGTTGATGATAACTGTCAGGACGATGGCATTGCTAGTAATTGGAAGGTCCCCAACCCCCATCATTTCAATCAAGACCGCACATGGATCCACTAGTCGACAAACGCAAGATCTCCATGTTCTGTACCGAGTCATTGTATTGGCACCTCGAAATCCAGTCGCATCTGCCATGCGAATTCAACAAACACAAATGCGAGTAAAACCATGGCGACGTGGGCAAAGGAAAATATGGACTGATTGAAATCCGATTGTATGCCTTCGTTATGCTTTGCCCGATTCAGTTTTGCCATGGTGTGCCCCAGGGTGTGCCGTTTGTGAGTTGAGATGCTCATAAAGGCCACGATTGCCATTCCATGCCAGCACCAACAAGCCTGACAATGCACCTTGGCTGGCTGGAAGACATCTCTCCGCAACTCCCAACCATGCAACAATGCTACCTATAGTGGGAGTAGGGGATACCTGGGGAAACATAAGGAAACGATTGTGAAAACCAGGCTCCAATTGAAGGATCCTATCGAAAAGGCTTTCCATTTCTCCCGAGTTCCAAGGCAGATTCTCAGGGTTGATCCACAGTAATTCAGAGGGATTCCAATCCTTGCAATAGGAACATACATATGGGTGTTGTCCAAAATTCCTTGTTCCGGGAACGGCCATCTTAGCGAGAAAAAAATTTTCTTTAGCGAAACTTTAGCGAACTCCATGTTTAACTTTCGCGGGCCCAAAAAACTCTTTTTTTTCAGAACGGGGCCTGATGGGGGTGTGATTTTGTGATAAAAATAGTAGTAAAACACTGGTATTTACAGTATTTTCTTGCAAAACAGTAGCTGAAACCCTAGTAAAACGAGTAAAATCACACCCCCAGTGGCTCATAAACAACATCTACTTGTAGAGTAAAGTTTGGACTCTCATACTAACACATGGTTTATCAGCAAGCATTCACCTTAACTACAATCAGCCAAACCCTACCAAATTATAGACACTCCTCCCTGCCAAATATAACAGATAAAAAAATCCTTACTTACAATCATTTATGGCATCCACTGATGAACACTCCAGGCTCAAACACAAAATCCATTGAAAGTATCACCTACTATTTAGTTCTCCCTGTGGTCTGAAGCAACAGCAGATTCAACGCAGCATGCATTATTTTCTGCTGCTTACATCATGTCGGTGCAGTTTTTGAGTTCAAAATTTATGGCCTCTCATTTCATGGCCTTCTTCGCCTTCATGCCCTTCATGCCCTTCATGCCCTTCATGCCCTTCATGCCCTTCATGTTTTTTTGTTTTTTTTGAACCTTTTGTGCCTGTCAGGGTTTCGTGCATTTCTGGTTTTGTTTTTTTTGATTTTTTTGTGCCTGTCAGTGTTTGGTGAGATTTTTCTTTGCTGACATGCCCAAAACCATGGCAGGCACAAAAAGTTCAAAAAAAACAAAACCAGAAATGCACGAAACACTGACAGGCACAAAAAGTTCAAAAAAAACAAAAAAAATAGTATCTATGGAGGAAGGGGGGTGGGGGGGGGCGCATAGATTGTTGTTTTTTTGTTTTTTTTGAACCTTTTGTGCCTGTCAGGGTTTCGTGCATTTCTGGTTTTGTTTTTTTTGATTTTTTTGTGCCTGTCAGTGTTTGGTGAGATTTTTCTTTGCTGACATGCCCAAAACCATGGCAGGCACAAAAAGTTCAAAAAAAACAAAACCAGAAATGCACGAAACACTGACAGGCACAAAAAGTTCAAAAAAAACAAAAAAAATAGTATCTATGGAGGAAGGGGGGTGGGGGGGGGCGCATAGATTGTTGTTTTTTTGTTTTTTTTGAACCTTTTGTGCCTGTCAGGGTTTCGTGCATTTCTGGTTTTGTTTTTTTTGATTTTTTTGTGCCTGTCAGTGTTTGGTGAGATTTTTCTTTGCTGACATGCCCAAAACCATGGCAGGCACAAAAAGTTCAAAAAAAACAAAACCAGAAATGCACGAAACACTGACAGGCACAAAAAGTTCAAAAAAAACAAAAAAAATAGTATCTATGGAGGAAGGGGGGTGGGGGGGGGCGCATAGATTGTTGTTTTTTTGTTTTTTTTGAACCTTTTGTGCCTGTCAGGGTTTCGTGCATTTCTGGTTTTGTTTTTTTTGATTTTTTTGTGCCTGTCAGTGTTTGGTGAGATTTTTCTTTGCTGACATGCCCAAAACCATGGCAGGCACAAAAAGTTCAAAAAAAACAAAACCAGAAATGCACGAAACACTGACAGGCACAAAAAGTTCAAAAAAAACAAAAAAAATAGTATCTATGGAGGAAGGGGGGTGGGGGGGGGCGCATAGATTGTTGTTTTTTTGTTTTTTTTGAACCTTTTGTGCCTGTCAGGGTTTCGTGCATTTCTGGTTTTGTTTTTTTTGATTTTTTTGTGCCTGTCAGTGTTTGGTGAGATTTTTCTTTGCTGACATGCCCAAAACCATGGCAGGCACAAAAAGTTCAAAAAAAACAAAACCAGAAATGCACGAAACACTGACAGGCACAAAAAGTTCAAAAAAAACAAAAAAAATAGTATCTATGGAGGAAGGGGGGTGGGGGGGGGCGCATAGATTGTTGTTTTTTTGTTTTTTTTGAACCTTTTGTGCCTGTCAGGGTTTCGTGCATTTCTGGTTTTGTTTTTTTGAATTTTTTGTGCCTGCCATGGTTTTGAAGCTGGGATGCAAGATTCAACATGGAAAAATTGCGTTTCACCTAGATTTCAGAGGCCTTGGATGCAGAAAACACCGGTATTTACAGTGTTTTATGAGCATTTTTATTGCAAAATCACACCCCCATGGAGCCCCGCTCTCTTTTTTTTTGGGTGGTGTAAATATGTGTAAATAAGGATTTCAAAATATCTGGCTATCTTGGAGACTGGACACGAGTCCCCTGTCCTTGCGTCTTTGCTCACCTTTTCTTCACACATCTCATCTGTCCATCTCAGGATCTCCCCAAACAGTCTTCAATATAAGATCTGGCCAACATGACCATCTCATCTAGAAGGGAGGGCTCTTCACAAAGAACCTGATCTTTCGCGATGATTTTCGCGAAACTTTAGCGAAACTTTCGCGAAATGACTCTGATCTTTCAGGACCTGATAAACATCATGTTTTGTTTTCTTCCGTCATGGGCTGTGAGAACAGTACAAAATGAACTTTCGCAAAAACTTTCGCGAGAAAAAAAATTTCTTTAGCGAATTCGAGAAAAAACTTTAGCGAACCGTTGATTCATAAGATCAAAGGTCATGGCAAACTAAAGTCCTTACAAGGACCTTTTGTACAACTCCCATATACATACATGCTATCTAGAATCAGCAACAACCAACCCAATGACCCATAGTTTCTACATGTCTCTGCACCAAAGGTAAGCCACATATCAAAGATACACCAGGGGCTTTGGGAGCTGAGTTTGGCTTGCAAACATTTTCAGTTTCTCTCAGTTTTCCGTGGAACTGGTGGGGAGCTGAAGTTCCTGCCATGGCAGGTTGAGGCAATGGCTACCCGCCTCACCTGACCTGGTTGATGACCATTTCTAATCTCTGGAAAGCTCCGTGGATCACAATTTTCCCACAATAACCAACTCTCCAAATCCACATGACCAGAATCTGTTGGAGGATCCAGTTAGATCCTGCTAGCAACCAGAAATTGACGATATAAGCACATGATCTAAAGCTCTCCAAATCAAACAGAATCTCTGGAAAGCAACAGGATTCTCCAGTCAACCAACAGTTGCAACTGTTGCCCCTCACTGAAGTTACTGCAATGCAAGCGGGCTAACAACTTTCGTTCTGAAGCAACGCTTGGGATTTTCCAATTTTCCACGCCAAAACTGCTTGGTTCGCTTCCCGAAATTACCCCCTGAATCCACTACAAATTACCAGCATTGATCTATAATCAATTATATAATGCAAACTGAGCCAACATATTAACCAATGTTAATTGTTAATAGAATGGTTACTTGATGCAATGTCCAACCTTTCCCAGGTTTTTTTCAGTGGATGGTGGCGACCATGGCTATGCCTGTGATCACCCGAAGCTTACCACGATGCTGCCCAAGGACCTAGGCTCGGCAAGGCCAAACGCTGCCAGGGCCGTGCCTCCGAAACTGAAAGTTTGATCCAGGCCGATTTGGGGATCCGCGGCTTCGCTGCTTCGCTTCCCTTGTTGCACGGGTGTTGTAAAACATGTAAGGTTATACAAGTTGTAGAAAAGGTAGAGTTTTTCCCTTGTTGTTTGCCTTCCCTTGTGCGATACAATTAATTATACTATATGTATATCCTGGAAGAAATTGTTGTGAATTCTCTGCAGTCTCTTTCAGATCACTTTCGGTCGGGATATGGGTATGGTCTGTAGATATTCACATTGTGATGTATGGACATTTGCATGACCACCATGTTAGTGAAAACATGTACATGCTATGTCATAGTGATTCATGAGTCATCAGTATCTGTCCAATGGTTCTATTTGATTCTATTTGTGTGCACCTGGCACATGATCTACTTGCACGCCCAAGGACAATGAACATCGCATGACACTTGTTGGAAACATTCTGAAGATTGCATGTGTCTACAGGGCAACTACTAACTACCATCCATACATCCATCCATCCAAATGTAGTTGATATATCAAAACCCTTTATAAACCTACATATACACACACACAACACGTACAGCTTGCCAATATATTTGCATGCATGCGCTTAGTGGTTTTGCTGTGCCCTACTTTCATTCCCAGGCTTTGCTAATGACACCGTGCCTTCAAGGCTTGCCACAATCGTAGGAGAAAAAGGCGGCGACGGAAGGCCACAAGCAACGCAGACGTACTGATCCTCGGTGGAAGACTTTATCTGGTTGGTGGTTTGAACCCTTCTGAATGATATTGCTCAACCATGCTTAACCAACCATCCATTCCACATATAATGGAAAATGAAAACAATTTCGCGCGAACCCTGACGTTTGCCCGCGCTTGACTTGGAGCATTTCCCTACGTTCAAATTCCTGCGCAGGGCCGTTGTTTTTGAGTCTCTAAGTTAATAAACCTAAACCATAAACCCTAAAACCCTAAAACCCTAAAAACCTGACCCTAAACCCTAAAGCCCTAAACCCTAAAAACTTAAACCCTAAAGTCCTAAACCACAAATCAATGCGTATTGCCAGTGGTTTTGCAACTTCTCTAAGCCATCTTGACTTTGCACAGCATCCTCCATTGCAGTGACGCTTTATGGGTGTGGGCGAACGTCCGGGTTGGGGGGAACTATTTAAAACCACTTCGCAGATCCAGCCAGTTGTAGCTTGGGGCATGTTCGGAGAACACCTCCTGAAAACTGACGTCATGCTTGGTGAATGTTGATGGCCTGTAGATTCACCTTTACTTCGTATCCAGGAACACGGGCCAGCCAATCAGCTTGGAGCTGCTAACAGCTGTTGCCCTGTGAGAAGCTACTTGGATCAGCCAAGGTTGCTTGTCCACTGAAGGTTACATACTTTGAAACTCAGCAGAAGACCGATGCTTGTCAATCAAACCAAAGCTGTACAGGGACTTGGGTCGAATACAGAACCGTATTTAAAAAAAAACCGACAATAACATTAGAACTGTAGTACAAAAACAAACAAAATCATTAAAGATTCATGGACAACACAAAACAATAGTAGACACATGTAAACACCAATAACAAATAACAACATGTAACAAGCACTTGATCAAGAAACATCAAACATCATTGACCATCATGGACTGCTCATTCGTACGTTAGCTCAGGCCTTCGCCTCTGGGCGAACCAACAGTGCCCCAAAAGCTTCACAGGTAGCTTTGTGGATGTCATAAGCGCAGATAAGTGTACCCATGAATGACATTTAGTGCCTACAAGGGGTTGATGACCATGAAGTTAATGAATGAAGTGGTTAAAAGAATTAATTAAAATTCAGTAAATGGTCACCATCTCACCATTCCAAGGTCTTCCAAAGTCCTCATTGCATCCTCTCAACCCTGGGTCCATCGCAGCCAGCCCTGAGCCAACCATCGCCGCACGAGCGCCGCTTCGCCCAAGCGCCCAAGGGCAGCGGCAGCGGTGCAGATCAAACGTCGCAGCAGCTGCTGGGGCGACAAAGGCGCCAGGGCATCGCTGGTCACGGCGATGAGATACGTCTTACCTCAGCTGGGACAGCAGGGACAGCACGGTGCATCCAAGGCCCTCATGTCACCATGGATGGCTTCACCATGCTTCAACATCCAAGTTCTTCAGGGGTGGTGGTAGGTGACCTGGCCAGCTTTAAATTTTGTTTTGACAGCTTGCGAAGTGACTTGGGGTGAACCGACGACCATGTACACCTGAGAAAGGCTTCTGAAATCTTCTGAATAAGATGGCGAAACATCTACATAGTACACTTCGACCAACAAGCACTTTGGTAAACCAGTTTACTCCTTGCCAAAAAGAACCCGGTACGAAGCGACAACAAACATTGGGATGTAGCTGTACACCTTCCAAGAGCACCAGTCCCGTCTGTTCCATCTCAGGTTTCAGGATCAAAATCCCATGGACCCAAAGTGGAAAACAAAACTTAAATTGGTTTAAAACAGTTTCGAAGATCACGTATGCACACGTCTACAACATGTAAATAGGTTGATAAGCCCGCAGTTTATGCATGAGAAAGCGACATGTTGTCTGAGGTCATGTGGGCATGAAAACTTCAAACGAACAGCCATGCTGCCAGCAAAGATGATTGTGATAAATTGTGTCTTGGTTGCATCGTACCGGTTCCATCACTGAAAATAGGAATTGTTCAAATCATAATCAACCATTACTGTATTAAGCAACTTTTATCAAGATGAAGCACTATTAACCAGCAGCACACAGTACCAACCAACGTTAATTGAGAAATCTGTGACACCCCACCTAAGCAATGATTGATCATACAATAGGAGGAGATCGATCATTATTTCTCAACCATCCATGCTTTGGAGGAAACTCACCAGCTGTTTTGCTGGTTAAACTGGTGCTGGTTTGTGAATACGAGATCTCGTATTCTGCACCATCATCATCAACATAATTGGCTTGTGTTCAATCATCCTTTGTTTGTTGATACTTCTACTTCTACTACAACAACAACTTTGGTGGATGTTTGTAGTTGGCCAGCCGTTGCTAGATGGCCGCCTGATAAACCCTGTTTTTCGTGTTTTTGAGGTCTTCATGTAAAGTTTCTGTTGTTGTATTCATGTCGTTTGTCAAGTGTGTGTGTGCTACGTTGATGCTACGTGGGCATATGGGGGTGGGGTGGGGTGGGGCATGTTAACGTTCACTTGCATTTGCGAGCAATGTTGATGTTTTGAAGAAATTCATACCGCCGTCTTTGAACAGAAAGAAGGCCACAGTGATGCCTGCTTCTTTGGACGGGAAGAAGACCACAGTGGTACATCCACATGTGGCTTTGTTTTTTTTTCAGTGGGTGTACCGCATGCACATGACACGTGGCAAAACCCCACGACAAGTGCTGGAACCACTGGCAATCCTCTTTTGACAAAGTAGTTTTCCCGGGTTTGGAAAAGACAGATTTTTCAGTGTGGAAGCGTGTCTAGCATATGCAAAGTGAATAATATGCTGTAAATACCAGCATTTTTGTGCTCAATATAACATCATAAGAAGGATGTTCATGGCTACGAAACCCCACGGCCGCCTACCAACGGCGCACCTTGTAGTTGGATGATATCCCACAACTACAGACTGGAACTACCCACTGGAAAACATGGCCAGTGATTGTGTACCATCTGTTTCCATCTGTGGTAGATCCATCAGCTGAAGTAGCGGGGGCCCTTGCCGTGAACCGATGCGACGGCCAAGCGTCTGAGATTTTCCATGCGACCACGCAAAGCACGGCGTCGCGTGCGGGGTGCGATCTCGCTCATCATGTTGTCCCCTGAAAGGACTGTCACTTTCGTGGTGCAATCCATGTCACCAAGGTACAAACTGAAAGGCCAAGGCCCCCTCCTTCACTCTCTAGCTGCATGGATGACGTGCACAACTAACTGCCAGCACTGCAAGACTGCAAGATAGAAAAGAAAGGGTGTAGTGAATTTCTGCTCCTGAAAAACATGGGATTTTTTGGAACATGGGTACCCCAATCATCCTTCAATAGTCTAGTACGCAAGAAACCAACCATTTTTTGGGTTTCTTATTTTGAGAAACCACCAAATGTGCGAAAGAAAGGGCCTGCCCCAGCCTGGCCTGACAGGACGTAGGGATGCCGGGCAGAAACCTGGAATAATGTGTAGATGAGCTCTGGCCAAGGGTGGTTGGTCCCTCCTCCTTATGTCAACCCCCCGAGACACCCAAACCTTTGGAGACTTGGGCATTTACATGATTTTTTACATTTAAGGGAGGCTGGCTCGGGGCTTGGGATCAAGGAACATTAGGAGAATTGGGTGAAAATGAGTGCTCCTGGAATAGGCTCATCTTATAACCAAAGCACAAGAATGCACAAAATCCACACTTTGTTGGAGGATTACGTTAGGGTGCTGCATGTGGGTATGCGCAAAATAGGGTAACCTGGCTAAACCACCAAAAAATGAACAAACCAACATTTCAATCAATGGGAAACCACTGGTTGACTGAGGGTACCACGTCATGGCTTGGCAAATACCCAGCCGTGCTCACACCGTATTAGCCAAAACCAATGATGCTAAAGCTACAGATCCACACCACTCCAACCGACCAACTGACCACCCGTGCAGCACTTGGATCCAGAGGCGCTAATGGTTGGTTTGGTCCGACATCAATCCACCACTATTGACTAAGCATCTATTGGTGGTTAGTCATGAAGTAGGTGGTTAGTTACATATTAAGTAGCTTGCCTATGGATCCTTAGACATTAGGTGGATAGTTATTAAGCATAGCCATGAAAATCCATGAACCGTTAGACATTAATGAGTCCGTTAGTTATAATGAGCTTTTTCATCAGTGTCTCAAAACCCAAACCAAGCAGTTGATCCTTGAGAGGCATTCACATCCCCTAGGATGCGTTTCCTGGGCCCTGAAGGCTCACCCAGTTCGATTTGCCCAGTGACGATGTTACTCCAGCTGTTGTGCTCGGCCCATTGGTCCGACTTGAAATTAAACAATCGCCTGCAGCGTTTTCGATGCAACCCCACTGAAAATCTCCCGCAATGCTTCTGCAATGAAAGGCTCAAAGTCCCCACAGGACGTTGCTGTAGAAATGCAACGAAAGTGCCTGCACATGGCCTTTTACAGTCCGGTAATCAGGATTTGGTAGCCAATCATGACAACCGAGTGAAACTGAATTGGTCTGACGAAAACCAACAACTCCCAGAACTGTTCCTTGCTAATCTGTCGCTTGATACTTGATGCAGTGATCACCAGCGGCATATAACTCAACGGCTGATATCAAAGGACAAACAAAATCAAGAGTGGTCGCTTTACCAACAACTTGGACGATCACATGAACCGACCCTCGATTGTTGGTCATGCCAGGGGACTGTTATGGTGGTATAATTGAATACATATCATGTATATGTGACTGAGCCATTTTGAACCTACCTTAATTAGCAGCAAAATGAGTGAAATGAACCGTGCTTGCTTAGCCAACAATCACCATTGCATAAGCAGTCGAGCCAACAATACCAGGGAAGAAGTGAAATGATCATTGCAATGGTTGCCTAGCTGGTGGTTGAACCACCCCTATGCAACATTTTAGTCAAACAGCCAACCCTTGGTTTATCTTGGGGGAAATGAAATGAGAAATGTTTGAGATTTGAAACCACTGACTCCACTCACCAGTTGTGGACACTTCAGCCAGGCTTCTTGAAGAAAGAAGGCCAGCGATCTTGCGCTTTGATGATCATGCAGCAAGCTGCCTGCCGCACACGTGGTGATCTGCCATGCTTCTCTGTGTCTTCAGAGTTTGACCAGCTATAGCATACTATGGCATACTTGTCATACTGATTTGTTCGCTACCAAAGCATGAATCTTTGATCCCTTCAATTTATTGGTTGATCCATAACGGAAATCAATCTTGAAACTACCACCACCAACAACAACACCACCAACAGCAACGACATCACCACCACCTACAGCAACGGCATGCCCCTGCGGCATGTTATCATCCCATCCCAGTGCTGCTGAAGCGCCACCATGCCATGGGTGAAGGAGCCAGGCTCCACAATGTGCTTGGTGCAGCCGTCCTGCGCAGCGCAACACAGGGGAAGGCCTGGCTGCACCCAGCTTGGTGAAAGGCTCATCTATCTGACTGTGTGTATACCAAAGGTATAGCTGTTGAAGAGTTAACCCAGATATTTGCCTATGAAATCTTTCACTTATTATCATTACATATCACAACAGTGCCTATGAATGTGAGTTTATTGTGGTGTATTATGATGCTTGACCTAGCTTGACCATTGCTTGTATACAAATGCCCCAAGGGAACCAAATCCATACACCTCCCAAATCTGCTGAGCCAAGTATGCGGGACAATAATAACAATATGCACCTCAGCATCCAAATCAAGCCGTACAAAGTCGACCAGAATCTTGGGTAGCATTCTGTCCCCTGGATTTTTCAGCACGGCAACACGTCCGAAATGATTGATTGTTTTACACTGTTACATCTGTTAACGCAACAATTCTCCAAACAAGGAGAAGAACAAGGAAATGCATGCAATCGCTGATCACCCAATAATCTTGATCATTTACAACCAGCTCAACCGGCTTTCCAAGGGCTGTGAATGTGTGCTGCAAAATGTCACCTCCCCTCTACAGCGCAAGCCTCATAATCTCCAGATTCGTCTTCGGAGCGCTGGACAAGATGTTTTGCATACTGAAATCAACGTATTTCGGAGGTACACTTAGGTGCTAGTAAGCAACAATCAAAATTCAAAGAGTGATTCAATCAAGTGTTTCACATCAATCAAAATCATTAAACCGGAACATTAGAAGACATCTGAAATGGTCAGGTACCAGTAGTCTCATCGACCCAGCCGCTGCTCAGCCACCCATCACCACTACCGTCCCTCGTGGCCGGTGCCTGGTCAGTGACCTCCATGAGACCCAGTAGAAATGGAAGGCTGCCTGCCATGGCGTAGCAGATCAGCAGGTGGAAGGCATGGTGAAGCTATGAATCAACGTTGGATCATGGTGAAGTTACCGCTGGTGATAGTGGCAAAGCATGAATTGTAAAAAGTATGTCGATCCATTTGGAGAATGGTCCGGCTGGCTAATGGCTGATGAGTCTATGTATACATGTATATATATATATATAAATATCTATCTACATATCTATATATACATATATCTATCTATTAATATCTATCTATACATATCTAAATATATATATATATATATATGTAGATGTAAATATATATATATAATTATATATATATATATATCATTGCATTACGTGTGTTACTATCCTAGTCATACTTTGTAAGAGCATGTAAAAGCTCCTCAATGGCAATTGCTTTGGTGGTGCCATGTTTACCAACAAAAGGATACTAAGAGAGGATATGACCAGTATTGAGGGATCATACTGGATATGACCCCACAAATGTGAATGACACTGTTTCATATAATGGCTCATGATTGGTTGAGAAGGGCTAAGTTATGGTTGCTATAGGGAAAATGCTGCGCAAGTAATAAGGCGATCACTATAATGTACAGATCCTATACGTATGTATCTCATCTGTAGGCTCATCCGCACATGTTGACTGACACATATCAGACTTGTTCTATATTCGGCAAATGATGCTCATGGCATTTCATTATGATGTATCCAGGTATCCCAAGATATCCCATAGTCAGTATTTTGTAAATGGTTTCTGGCCTCTAGGCTTTTCTCTGCTCCCTTTCTCAAACAATTCAGCAACCTGCTAGCACAGTATCAAAGACCATTTTGATGATCCGTGGGAGTTGCCATGCTTCAAACACCAGCCGTGCTTGAGCCGAAATCATCCACAACAGGTTTGAAACTACGGTCTCATGACCTCATCCCCTACACCTGAAACAAAACGCGATTGTCAAAGTATATGCCCACTATGAATGGTGCTCTGCTATGTTCTCGGCAATGGCGGCTTGATCTTGGGGGTTGTACATCATTTTGGTCAAATAGAAAACACAGCTTCACTTAGTGGCCCAATTCTTTGACACAACCAAAGAAGAAGTCTTGGTGACATCATGTGACACTTGAAATCGACCTGGAATGCTCAAAACACCTTCCAACACTAATATGCGTGCAAATGCAAATACAGAATACATGCTGATCCAGGTACACCGCGCCGACACAGTTTGGCACTTGGGGGAGCCATCAACTTTGAGGCTATAAATAAACTCTAATATGAAGCATTTCAGTAGACATCTCAAGATGTCTGAGGTCGTGTGATCCCTCCCCAGTCAACCCATGACCACTGGATTCCCAGGGTTGTGTGCTCTTTTGGCTCGATCCTCCCTATTGTTGCTGATGGTTGGCCTTTCCCAAGACTACTTCTCAAACACAATATCAAAAAAAACATATCAACACTGTAGTCTGATGATTGCCGTTGATTTCTATAAAGATGTTTGCCAGTCTCTTGGTTGCAACTTGACAAGGCCTTGGACCAACTTGGACCAGTCATTTCTGTGGGAAGTCATCCCTCAACGACAAGTAGGATCAAGCCCAGCGGCATCCTCTCAATGGCGAGCAAATGGCAGACACCGAAGCCACCCATTCAGGTCCTGGCACCAGCAATGACTCTGCGCCCAAGCCCTGCCAGAAGTTGGTGATGTTTGGTGATCTTATTAAGGACAAACGGATGGGGGAACAACCATGGGTGATATATGCTGATACTGACCACACGTAATAAGCAATACAAATCATAAGTTCAGAGGTGATGCAGCCTTGATCCGCAAACACTGGCAACACGACATTGTAGTCACAACGGTTGGTGGTGCCGTCGCGCATCCAGCTTTGACACTTGACAAGTTGAGCAGCTGCGGCCTGTCCCAAGGCCCCAATGGTCTTCAGCAATCATGTTGTACAACGCCACCTCAGCTGAACCCAAAACGACAAAACTCCAGGGTCTTAGGGAAACACGTCCTCCAACCAAAACTCAAATGGCAATTTCTTCTGTTGGGACACTGATGGTTTTGGGGCTAGACCTCTTTAAGTTAACAAGGACATTCAAGCCGCCAGCAGTGCTTCATCAAGCTCTCCACTCGAAATAGCAAACGTCATCACAACATCCCATCTATTGTAAACCACCCCAGCCATGCGAACAACATCAGTTGGGATCAATTCTTAGTCATTCTCCGTTGGCGTTTGGTCGTGCTCCGTTGGCGTTTGGTCGTGCTCCCCAACTAGCGCTTGGCTCCGCCTCCACCAAGAATCCTGGTGAATCTCCTTCCGTGATTTGCTTCTGGAGACAAAAAACAGATTGCAGGGGTACGTATAATATGCATTTTCTCGGGTGCCCTAATCCGCCCAACGCTAAGCACTCTTAGTGCCAGTAATGCCATATCCATGCATTCTCGGCATACCACCCAATTTACGCAGCATCCATCTCAAAAGACTGTTGCTTTTGGGTAGACCTGGCCGCTATGAATATAGAGTACTTTAATATATACATGTATACTATACTATAATATAAAATCATAAACTATAATGATATGTATATACTATACAATCTATACATATATAAATATATATATATACATATATATATTTATATGATTGATCCATAAGACTATAGACCTACATGGCTGGTCCGTCATGTTGGTCCCTGGGATCAGACCCCATGGGCGGCCCAAGCTGCTGCAGTGTTGCCGCCGAAGCTGTGGCCCACGAGGTGCACCGGGCAACTGGCGTCCCAACGCTTCAGCAGCCCTGGTGGCGAGCACATGGCGGCTCAGCGACCGGTCACTGCGGCACTGCATAGGCAAGTGCACTTATACATCTATACGTCTATAAGATTGTAACTATACACGATATCTTGATACTATCTTGATAATATCTATCTGAAAAAAAATGTATAATGCACAAATCATCTAGAATATATCATAAATATAGGGAGTAGTACATGGTACAATATGGATCCATGTAACTTCAGTCACACATCAGCAAATTACAAACTCACCCACTGGACAATAAACCTCCATCAAAACAAGCTCCACTCAGTACAATACTATGATTTATCAAAACAACATACCCCAGCAACGTCGTGTTTGTCTTCCCCCGTGAATTTCCAAAAAAAGTGTTCAGCACGCACACCAGTGTCTCTTGCACCCGCCATGTGCCGTTCACCCACCGGTCCTTTACCACGAAAGTCCATGCCATATCGTGCATGGCAGTTCTGCTGAGAGTGCTCCTCACCTGAAAATGTGTGGCTCATCCCAGCGATAGGATCCATCTACGCCGTAGCTACACCATCCCACACCATTCCACACCCAGTCAAAACAAAGGTCACGCACAGCGCGCTTTCGTCGACATGGCATGCTAATGAACCAGACTGATCAACTCAGAAGCAGGCCATAGTCAACTTGTAGACCCATCCTCGGTTCCAAATGGCCCCCTGGTCGCATGTGGGTGGTTGTGCAGCAAAAACGACCAAAGGATCTGCGGCTGTTGTCACGGGAATGGTAGGTTGATAGTGGTGGCTGGTTTAGTGAGTTTGAGCTGTTGCAAAAGGCCATCAATTCTGACATGCGCTCATTTGTTGAATTTCACATGAAACATGAGATTCATTCTAGCGGTGTTCCTACCAACAAATAGGAGCCCTAATCTTGTCAATCTTGTAGAGCTATCAAATATCCTCATCATAGATGTTTGGTTGTTTACCACCCAAGCTGGCTCAGCAGTCCACAGTGTCACTTGCTCTCATCCCTAAGCACAACAACTTCAACCATGACCCATCATTTCATTTCAACAAACTCAGCGGTATAGCTTCACCATTCTTACCCGACAAGCTAACCAAACTTCCATAAACAGAACCAACTAACCCAAACATTCTGCGGCTGAACCAACCAACCCTTTCAGCGCACCAGCTGTCACGCTGTGCGTGACCGCAGCCAGGTCTCAAATGTGCAAAGGCCTCACAAGCGCGGTCGTGGTCACTGCTGGCTGCGCCCAGTTCCACCTTGGGCAGCGATGTTGATGGATGAACCAACTGCTTTTAACCCATGGGTTTAACTAAAATCAACCCATGAAAAACACAAAATCGATCGAAAAAGAAACCATGAGTTGATGCAAACTGATTTCTGAAGGTGGGTGCAAACATGAAAAACTTGAAACTCGATGCAGTTCCCCAGTACCAGCCCCTTGACTGACCACTGTTGTGTGTGTGCAATGCAAAATTGATAAGCAGTTCCCACCAAGAGATGCCTGCGCGGTAGAAGCCGAAGTTAACTCTCCCTGATGGCAATCCTCCAAGTCACCCCATGTCAATGTGGAAGCCCAATACACTAGAGTTTTTTGTTGGAATGTTCACGTACCTTTTTGAGCTGGTTTGTTGTGACACATACTCAAGTACCCATCTTCAATGTTGGATAGAATCTCCACAGCTTTCCTTTTTTCATTTGCTTTGCTCATCCATCCGTACAGAACAACCGCCATGACCTAATGATCGTCTTATGCCCCTCAGGCTTCGATTGAATCCCAGGCACTGCCACGACGTCTCCTTCAGTCCATTGTTCTCTGATGAAGCTTAAGGGAAAGTAGTCCGGCATCCAACCTACAGTTTGTGCAGCCATGCAATCTCAGCATCTCCAGTAAAATCCATCAATCTCCCAAAACCTTCGTGGAAACCAAAATGGATATGGTAAATTTCAAAATCAAAACTGACAAGTTGAAATAATTGTTGCCACTTTTCGGACCCAAAACTATGAAACCAATTTAGGTCAATTGAAGCTATCACGAAGCAGCTTGAGCAATGGAAGCAGGATGATGCCGAATAACAGAAAACCACCAGTGGATTTCCCATCGCCAGACTGCCGGAGTATCATGAGTACCCCTCTCCGTAGAGGAGTTGACAGCAGTACGCACATCAGGGCGTCAACTCTTGTTTCTCTTTCAATATTGTTACCCCACGAAAACGGTCAACGGACAATCCGACCGAAAAACCCAAGTCCTGCCAAACTACCGTTGCTCACTTGGGAATGGACCCATTTGGCTGTGGGTCAAAACCGCGTACCCCTGGTTCCCCTATCATTAACCATTCTTTCCCTTATTATTGGTGGTCATTATGCCCTATTATTGGTTGGTTAATATTGACCCACAGCCATTTATCTCCGTTGTGATGCACCCGCCCGTGACTCACACACCATTTACCACCAGGGGAAGTTACTGGCAGGTGAACACAGCCTAGGAGCCATTGGTTTTGTATGGCAGGGCATGAAGTGCCTAACGATGCCTAACGAGCTGATGCGCAGGGCTGTGAGGAACCCACCCCCCAAACACGGGAACGTTCAGACCTGAAAACCGCGAAAACTGGTCGCCCAACAACCTTGCCATTGGCAAGTGAATCTCCAACAAACGTGCCAAAATGCGCTATGAACATGCAACAAAAAAACAGGTTGGTGACTAGCTCAACAAGGGTGATCATTCCGACTATCGTGATCACATATCAACAAAAAGCCAGCACAATCACAAGCACATTCCTTGTCATTTTTTTCATATGTATATTCCTTGAATGTGTGTACAGAAAACATCAAACAAAACGTGAAAAAAGTTCCTACAGGATCCCACGGTCCGACTGGATATCATGTAAGCTATTCCCGCCCAGCCGCCGAAGAGGGGCCGTTCAGACTCTGCCCAGCCCAGCAGGCCATGGATCATTACGAGGTCCGGCATGGCCGGATTCAGAACGGCGACTGCAGATCTGGAAGCGGAGACCTGCTTGGGAAATCTCGGGAATGGAGCCCTGCTTGAAATGTTGGAGATGGGCCTGTGATGTCCTGTGCTTCCATGTCGGCATCGCTACACATGGTATGGCTAGGTGGTTGATGTCGTTGTCATTTGCGCAAACAGACTGGTGCTGGAATCAGACTGGAGCAAAGCAGCTGCGGAATCAAACTGCCACAGCTCCGACTTCTCAAATCATCAAGGCATGTCAGGCCAGGAGATCTAAGGAGCCGGTGAGTCAGATTCAACACCACGACGATCACAACCCCTCAACATGAATGTCATCCCAGCCACATTGATCTTACCGGGTGGTGACCATTGGTCGGCATGTTCATCAAAAACCTTGATAATGGGTCATGAGAACTCCTTTTCTGCTCCCTATACAACATCATGCAACCTGCATAAAGAGACGACAGGTACAGTAGGTGGTAGTCGGCGTGGCAACTCTTTGCAACCACAGCACCATGGAGTTCGTGCCAAGGCTGGATGACTTGGCACCGTGGCCCCCTGTCGCCTGGTGCATCGTCATGGTGCAACACTGGAAGGCCTGGAGAAGTACATGCAAGACCGGGGACCTAATGTCCTTGGAATCTGCAAATCCACTGGCTGTGAAAAACTTGCGCCAACGTCTGTGATTTCATGACAATGATTTCTCTGCCAAAGGTTGCTTACCCACGCAAATAAAGCGCTTTTCGATGCTTTTTGTGCGACACTGCCGTTTTGTTTTGACAACTTACTCACCAAGCAGGTACCCTTGAAGGACACATTCCCAACAAGTGTCTTGGCACTCTGCGCTTCAGGATGTCCCCGCGTGAACTGAGAATTCTATTCATCACAAATGGGGTGTATCCAGGCCTCCAATTGAGAACCAACGATCTTCAATCTCTATAAGTTGAATCTTAGGTTTGGCAGAGACGTTGCACACAAATACCCACTTGATAGTGGAACTTGGAAAAAGATTGGAAGACCACATTGCCCCCAACCATGCCACCTGTGAATGGGTCAAAGACATACACTCCCAAAATTGAGATGTGAACATCCACAGAGTCCCAAGGTCACTCTACCCAAATCTTCACCAACTTTAAACGACCCACAACCCCTGCCCATCGGCCCATCGGACATTTCTTGGCTACTTGGTGTCAGCGCCATCAGGTGGACCGGTAACATCCAGCAGCTCTGTACTGGTGGCCACTCCCCAGTCCATGGGAGAAGGTGGATCAAAAGAGTTGGATCAGCTGCATGGTGTTCTTCAGCTATGTCCAGCTCTAGGTGTCCAACCGAATCGGGCACAGCAAGAGGCACCATGACGTGCAGTTGTGGCTAGGCGCAAAAGATTGACTTCCGCGGGTGCGGCTTGTGACTTATGACTGGCCATGACTGCTGAGCTCAGTGGCGACCACCTTGCTATCACATGCACAGCTTCCCGGTGCCCCTCAGCACACACGGCTGTTTGCGTGTGCGGCCAGGTCATTAGGGCACAGCGGTGGCCGAAGCATTAGGTGCATCCTGAAGCGGATCAATCTGAGATCAATGATGTCCCGGGTCGAAGCAAAGGGGGAACAATTGGATCACCGAAGCAACCACCATCTAATCAACGTACTATCCAAGCATGGAGAAAACAAGTCTACACAAATCATTGCCAAAAGGGGCAAGACTTCTCCATGGTTCTTACCAAGAGATGCATAGGCGTTCTGCAAATACTCAGGTCTGATTTCACTTCGATCATTGAACCATCGAATACTCTATCGAGATATATATCCACATCATGCACTGCTTAGATTCATCAGGGTATGTGCCAAAATAGTGGTACCCCCAGTCAACCAATGGTTTCCTAGTAAAACGATAAAATTTTGGGTGGGGCCCATGGGTTACAGTACCCTACGGCTCGGCACCTACCCATCCCGCGGTCACCGGCTGTCGGCAGCGCTGCCCCTGTCAGTCCTCTCGTCTCTCAAAGGGCGTCGCCGCGTAGGGATTCAGCGGCGAATCGCCGGCTCCTAGGTCTCGATCACGCGTTTTCAGAGGCACGGTTTCGACTGTTCAAAAGTAATGCTTGGAAACCGTGACCTTGGTTTATGATGGGTTTTTAATGATGGGTGGTTGGATACAGCTTGGTAAAGGATGGGTGGTCAATACTGGGTGGTTGGATACAGCTTGGTTCAAGATGGGTGGTTAAGGGTGGTCAATTGATGATGTTTGGTTGATGGTGGTTGGTCAACCATGGGTATGTCCCGCCCCGGCTTTGAGCTGGCGTCTGTGAAAAACTCACCAGGAAACTTTAGACACTTTCAATTGGTTGATTAAGGAACAGATTCCCATGATTGGTTCTCCAGCGCAGCTCTTGACTAGCGTCAATCATCCACAACGAATCGACCAAGCTTTTAGGCTACTATTCGAACAGGACCTTTCCCATTCCCAATAGCTCACCTAACCCGGGTCGAATTTCGATGAGAAATCCAAAATAACAAGTTCGTGAGATCATCAACAGGGTCACATGTTTCAGCACAGATGGCCATCCCTCCCAAACACACCGCGAGGCCTTGTAGAAGGCATAAGTTCTTTTTTCCACGTTCAAGGGCACAAGCATTCCCCCATGCTCCGGGCCCAAAGTCTTGCCACAGTATGTGGCCACTGACAAATAAACTTGGTGCTGGTCCAGGTTTTGGAAAGGTCACAATTGAGTTCTTTTGTCTGTTCTCAAGGTTCTAGTCAGTCCTTCATATATATATATATATTTTTTTTTTGCTGTTTTTCAAAAAGACCATGTCCAGCCTATGTAGCAGCAGCTAATGATTTGCGCTTCTTTGAAGCTTCACCGGCAATACTTTCGTCATCGCTATGGGATCTCTTGAGCATCATGGATCTTATGGAATTTTTTTGGGAATCTGTGAGTGATCCCCACCACTCCCATCCCCATGCCAGAACACAGTCTAGTGCGTTCTCCCTCGTGCGAGTGGTTCCTCGCCCTGACATGGGAATACCAGTGGCCATAAAGCTTACAGATCTACTCTTCTTGGCTTCAAAGCTCATACCCTGAGGGAGCTTGAGTTGCACAAAAGGAGACGATTTGTCAGGCACACCGTAGTTCAAGGTCACTCCAGGTGGTACTTTGTCAGGCGTGGTGAGGTCACTTGGGTTGCCTCGCACCACTGGAGATGCATGTGTCGAATCCTCTCGCGCCTGCCGCAAACAAACACGCCGAGCATATATGAATAGATAGGTCTGAATATGATAGAGGCTGTGCATGCAGGTCTCCCTCTCTCTCTCTCGCTGTATGCTTGCCTGTTTGTATGTATCTATATACGTGTATGAATGTGTATGCTCTTGTGTGTGTATGTGTGTTTTTTTTTGTATCTGTGTAGAAGATGCAATTATGAGTATCCATGTGCATGTATGTGTATCTATTTGCACATGTATATCTGACTATGTGTACTCATGTGCTTAGTGTATGTATGCATGTATGTATGTATGTATGTATGTATGTATGTATGTATGTATGTATGTTTGTTTAGTCTATGTATCTACGTATGTATGTATGTAACGTATGGATGGATGGATTGATGGATTGATGGGCGGATGGACAGAGGGAGGGAGAGACAAAGGGATGGAGGGATGGAGGGATGCATGGATGGATGGATGGATAGGTGCATGGATGGATGGATGGATGGATGGATGCATGGATGGATGGATGGATGGATGGATGGATGGATAGGTGGATGGATAGATGGGTGGATAGGTGGATGGATGGATGGGTGGATAGGTGTAAAGTTTTCAATATTAAGTAAAACATGCGGTGAACAACTGATAAATGTTCAATAAATAAACCGTAGTTTTTGTTTACGTAAAAGCAAATTCACTTCGAAGATGCTGCTGACCACGATCGAGATCTAATGCGTACAACTGAAATGTCAAACTAATATATCAAGCTTTTCTAATGAAGCAATGCTACAAGCAACACATGTGTTATGGTGCCTCATCTTTGCTTCTAAATGCAAACCGAAGCAATATTGATAATGACCAAATATATAATGATGAGACCTGTTGTAAACCATTCTCAACCAGTAAAACATCTCTATAAATAATCATTACCTGCTAACCATCACCGACCATTGCAAACCAATTCATAAATCAAACACAAGTAAGCACAACTAACTGTCGATTGCATTAACCAGTAATTACCCACTACCACGCATTACTCCCCACCTGTAATAAGAGCCACTGCCAACCAGACCATATACTCCCTGTTCATTCCTGGGTTGTAACCACAAATGCATGACCGACCCTGACAAGCCATCAGTATTAAACATTTAAACACGTCAATAAGTAGTTATCAACAGCAACACAAACCAGCACATCATCAATCATTCATTAGGAAATTGCCAACCTGAACAAACCATTCATCAACTATCAAATACTCAATCAGGATCAGCCACTAATCGAGAAATCATTAATAATACAAATAACTTTTATATAAAGTTTCTGCATCAATAAACAGAAATATCTCTAAAGTTGCAGGCATGCCTGACTCCTCGAATGACTACCAACATCTCGATCAACTAATTCTCAGCGTTTCAAAACTTCTCAGCCCTTATTGCTCATGATTGTGAACCACTTTGACTCTAGTGCAAGTGAGCCATTAGCAACCCTGCTACTGGGGTCATTCTTCTGGAAAGAGCATGGTAATTCTCTCTATGAGACAAACCACATTTTTCAAAACAACAATTTGGTTGTAGGTTTGTTGGATGGCCTTTCTCGGTTCGTCGGAGACCTCCTTCCCATTTGACTCGGGCACATCTGGAAGCATGTCCTCATCCTGAGCGGAATCGCACGCTGGGGGAACATCTTCGTCGTGACATCCCTCAGCATCCACCATTTCCTGCAACATCTCAGGAACAAGGTCTTCCTCTGAACCACCAGACTCGTCGCCTGACTCCTGCGAAATAGGTTGGCAAAAAACCTGTTTCATCCGAAACAATTATGCCTACCTATCTCAAAAATGGAAATTAATACACTTGGAAATATTGCAATAATATCATTTCACAGCTGGTCCATTTAATGCACTTATTGGTTTACTATCACAACATGTTACTCACCTAATGTTCTTATTCAAATATCTCCAAGACCACCTCTTTTACTTCTAACCTTGAAGAAACATCTCTGGGATCAGTGTACATTATGTCAATGTCCTCGTCAGCTCTCGGAGCTTCTTCTGTTTCTTCAGACTTCTTTTTCCTGGTCCGAACCTTCAGATTGATCAAGGCTGCAGTGATTGCTTCATCAGACCAACCTAGATGTTTGAGAAACAGCTCTGCTTTCAAGCGATGGGTGAGAGTGGAGTATCCCTTCACCTTCAGTGTTGACAAGAGGGCTGTCAGCAAGTTGCATGGTGTGGTGCAAATGCGGTGGTGAGCAATGTAGTTTGGCACATCCATCCAATCGCCAGTTTGTTTCCACGCCATGTCCTGTTCGAAGACACAAGCATCCACAAATGCCACCTGGCACACAGAAACAAAGTGATTGGATGATTCATTATTGTTGTAGGTGCGACTAGTCTAGACTAGAGATGTAAGAAACAATAGGTCAGCAACACACAAGCCCAATTTACTTAACCTTGATACTTACTAGCCACTCGAAACAAAGACTACTTGTGAAAAGATTCCAAAGCTCCAGCCTGAATGCTCTCAAGTGTTCTCAAAAGAAACGTCGTACATCCAGCAGAGAAACTGTGGGAAGCAAGCACAAAGCAATCACCAGCAGCATTGTACTTCAACTTCAGGGCCTTGATGGCATTGGGTCCTGATGCCAAGATCAACAGCCGGGAGTCCTCCTCGCAACCATGCGATCCCTCAACACGAATGAACATGTGAGTGGTCAGTAGCCGGCACAACCACGTTGCACGTGAAGCCTCAAGAACAGCTTTCTCTTTCTGATCATCGTCTCCATCGCACTCCGTCCAGCAATCACGTAGCAACATGAAGGCCTCCAGGCGAGCCACAAACACATGAGGCTTGGTCAGAGCCTTGTTGGATTTACTTTTTGTGAGCCCATGGGCACTCACTCCAAGTGAAGCGTCTGTGCACCTCATTGCATGGTGAACTGAAGACTTCACCGAAACATGTCCACCATGAACCAAACTGCTGCTCCAATCTTTGTCCTCCAAACCAAGAGTAGGCAAAGCTTTGGTTCTGGATTGCACTGATTTCGCAGCACAGCTGTGTAAGTTGGCTGGGATGGTGCGGTCTGACTTTTTGGCTCGTCGGCATGTGTCACGAAGGTCATTAAAGACCAGTTCCGAAGGGAGAGAACTCATGAGACTGTCAGTGCCCTTGCCTTTGCCAGCCAGTCCAGCCACTGCACGGACACCAGCAAGAAAAGCCTCGCCGCCCTTGGAATTCACCAAATTGGAGTCAAAGGCTATGTGCCTCACATCCCAGTCAAGCAATCCAGTGGTAGAATTGATGTGATAACAAATAGCGAACGTAAACCCCACCAAGTTACAATTACATCTTCAAAACTACTATTAGGCTAAGGTACTCTGCTTTGACCATGATGTCACGAAATGGTTGAAACCTGGTGAAGAAAAACAAATCATACAGTTTGTCCTGTGGACGTAGGCCATCCACAAAGCGTGTGGTGAACTTCCAGGTTTTCTTCATGTCTTTCAGCAAAGCAGGCAATTGTGCAACTTCCAGTGCTGACACAGCTCGCCAAGGATAACTCAACTGGTACACTGAGAGATCTGAAAGGTGAGCAAGAAACGAGGTAAAGAGCCGGGAATGGAAATGAAGCAATTCCTCAGTCTCAGGACCATCATTGAGCGCTCCAAGGTAGATCAGGGCTTCCGATCCAGTGCAATCTGAAACTGTCCGCCTGGGAAGACAAAGAACTTTGAAAACATGTTTGTTTACCAACCAAGAAAGACTGCTTTGTGGAGAGAAGAACGTTCTATGAGCTTTACATAGCCCTACTAATACAAATAAGATTAAGATTTGTTGCAAGTAGCAATTCAATCCAAATGTCAAACCCCCGTCATCATAAGAACAACCTCACCCCCTCATCAGAGAATTCTTTAAATACAGATGCCTTCAAAAATGATTGTGTGGACTAAAAAATATTATAACATCAATCATTATCTCATTCAATGAATTTACAAGGACTACTCCCTTTTAATGTTTACCCAAACAAATTCAACAGATTGCATCAATAATGTCCATCTAGCTTCTGCCACAATTTCTCAACTCTTCTTCCAGTTGCAAGAGCCACTGCGTGTTTCAAAGATCCATTTGAGCTGCTCTGAATGTCGCGGTCCTGGTTCTGTCTTGGGATGGTGGCCCAAACTCGAGAAATACAGATGGGGATTGTTTGTATGTCACTGGCAAAACTTCTCAGCCCGTTTCAAGTGGAAACTAAATTGTATCAATTGGGGTGCCAAGATTCCATCTCTGCGGTGAACAAACGAATCGCCTTGAAGGTCAGAATGACTGATCTCATCAGGTCCTGCGTGTATTGGAAAGAGGGAGACGCCTAATGTAATATGTTAAGTGTTGATCATTATTATTGTTACTTGCTAGTTAAGCTTGCTGGATGCAACTCAGCGCAAAGGAATTACTAGCAAGGACGAGTGTTGATCAATGCATCATTGTCAGAAACAACTTTCTGGAGACATCCGAACATGTATGGGGATGAACTGCATTTGATACATGAACATGTGCCACACGCCAGGATAACACTTTAGACATCGATGAAATCACATAGGAGTACAGCTGAACACAGTTAGTTTAATCTTCGTATATCCCCATCTGTCCTGATTGCAATCATCTGCCAGCACCTTGATTGATCGTTTTGGAACCAGCATCAGTTGACAACAAGCGACAATTAAAATTTCCAAACACTTGAATCAAGTATGTTTGAGGAAGCAAGCTTGGGTTCACACATTCCACGTAGATACACGTAGATTGTAGACCTCTGACTGCCCATTGTCGGCGCTATCAGATGGTGGCTTCAGAGCCCAGGGATTGACACCGTCCACCCACCAACCGAATGCATGGACCAAGCACTGGCTGTGCCACTGTTGGTCCCAGCTCGAGCAATGGTCCCAGAAGCTGAACCAACGACTGTCAGAAAACTTCTCCCTGACTTCGTGGCAAGATCCTCCAGGTGGCATTTGAAATTTGGGGAGTACAAGGAAATAACATAAGCTTGGAGAATGCCCCGCAGGTGAATACCCCACAGGTTTTGAAACACCCATCAGTAGGTTTTTATTTAGCAGGAAGGTTTTGTTGCTACTAGAAACCATTTGAATTTGTTGAAGTAATCAGGCCTGCGTTCTTCTCCAACACCGCAACCAAGTCAGAGACATCAAAGGAGCTTACATCTCTGCCAAGATCCCGAGCAACTCCACAAAGGTACATCTCAGCAAGTTCCTGAGCATTTCCTCGTTTCAAAGCTTTCACCAATGCAATTTTGAACTCTTGCAATGTTCGGCCATTCTTGTCGGTGGCAAATGGCCCTCTGCTGTACTTGAAAACTCTGTTGAGCTTCTTCATAAGCACATTGCCTCCACTGGCAGCAAGTGATGCAGCAACACGCCTGCTGACCCGATGAAACATGTCAGGCCAGAGAAGCACCCAAAGCCCCAATGAGGACATGTGTAGCCAACACAAGAAGCCCTGCAGGGACAAATTTGGTCTATCGAAATTTAATTGGATCAAGCAAAGAAATGCCTTTGGTAGAACCAAACCAAATAAATCAAACAGTATATGAATGTTGAAATATTCAAATATATAATGCATAAAAACTGAATGCAAATATATGCATCCAAAGATACATGTCTTTAAGTATGAGTTTTTACACTGATTGACTGATTGAATAAAGTTGATCGAATTTGTAACAACCAGCCTCCGTGCCCTCATCTGCACTGAACACCAATCGGTAGTGGTCTTCAGTCAGGTAAAAATCTGGAAGCCGAAGACCAGACTTGAAATCGTGGCAAAAGAAGAGGTCTTGAAACTGGTTGTCAGGTCTCACACATGTCTCTTCCTTCAAGTACAGCACCCGCTCACCGTTGGAACCCCGGGGAGCAAGCAGGTTCTGGGGTTTGCAATGGGAAACGGTCCAAGATTCCGGCATGTACTGCTTCAAACAATTGGCCAATGCGCAAAGAAGAGTCTTGGTTGAAACCCGGAAATCTTTCCAAGCAAAGGCATCGCGTGCCAACTTGAGCTGGTGATGGCCAGAGCTGGGCAACTGCCCTTTCAATGCCTGCTCCAAGCTGGCAAGTGCAGCTTCTGTTTGCTCAGCAGATGCACCCAAAGGTAGGAGTTGTGTAGCCCCTGAGAATTGACGTCCAGCGATCCTCCATACTACCGAAAGTACCTAGGTTACAAGCTTTGGCTGACAGACATTGCAAATAACCCTTGGCACAAGGTTGACCAAGGCATTCTCGTTTATGACAATGAACAATTAATATAAATAGTAATTCTGAATAAGAATATGCATTTACAATATGCACTCTTAGATGTTTAGAATAGTCTCAATATAAACATTTTGTTCACTTTAAATGATCAAACACAATTGTCACTGGGCAATGAAGCAAAAAGGATTACTTTCATTTCAGTGTGAGTCACACTCTCTGAGCCAACCATTGCAGCGTCCATGCAAAAGTTCAAAGTGCGCAACCCTTCCTGGAGGCATCTTCCTTGGACAAATTCAGCTGACTTCCCCAGTAACCTCACACAAAATTCCATGGATGTTTTCCCAGCGATTTTGGATCCTTTCGAAACCAAACCCAAGGAGTGCATTGTGTGCTCGGATTTTGTGCTGATGTATCCTCCAGGTCGGGCCTGGAAGCGGGCCACCAAGGTCAAAGTCAGGGATTTGTTGCCCTTGGCTCGGGAACTTCTCAGAAATGGATGATACCGGGCCGAGACAGTAATATCTGGGCACTGTGTGAGCATCACTCCCTCAAGGGATTGTTCAACACTCTGGCACCACCAATGGACAAGACGTTTGCAGGCACGCTTGAAGGTGATAAGATTGTTCAGGCCTTTGTCAGATCTGCATCGGAGAAAGGCTACCAGCACTTCATGCACAGGAATTTGTGCAGCCATATTGCAAACCTTCTTTTGGAACCTGAGGGAGGTATCCAACATGTGACACTAGTAACAAACATCATTATTGAGAAACACTGACTGAGGACAAGTGCAACGTAAGCATACAAACAAATAATAATGGGATCGAGATGTTCAATGCTGTTTAGCTATTCATCGGCTAACCCAGCCTTGTCCACGGAATCTCCAAACGCTTCATGATCTCCTTCAATGCTTTCGCTGAAATCTTCTGGTCAACAACATCTAAGGCAAATAGCCCTTGGCTGCCTGGAATCAGAATCAGTGTTGATGGTAACTCAGTTCTCTCCTCCATTGCTTTGAGAAGTTCAATGCTGGCAGTCAACGTGTTCTTGTTGAGGGAAATTCCCATCAAGACAGAGCCCACAGCTAGGACAATGCCAACTGTGGTGGCTCCATCCACTGGCAAAGAGGCATCATTGGCGATGCCGCCCTTGTACGAAGTGCGTCGCAAAACCTCATTGGCTTGGAAGACCAATACTTTGAGTTGGGGAATATTGTATTTCGTCTATAATATATAATTTAAATATATATATATATATTTATACATAGATATATATATTTATACATATATATATATATATATATATTTCTAATTACATGATATTGATATATTTCATTGTTGCTTTTCATGTACACATGATAATTTAACAATAATAACTATTATTATGTTGAAAATAAAAATAACAATAACACGACACATGTTTTGATTATAATGAAAATAATAACAATGATAACAATAATAATAACACTGACTGACACCAACAATCATTAGAATAATAATTAATCATGATTAATACTAATCAAAATGATGATAATAGCAATATGTATTTATATATACATATTGATATGTTATTAATGTCTAGCCTTACTAATTAATGCATGAAGCAATACTACAATTTACATTGGAACAATGTAAACAAGGAACAACAATCACTCATAGAACAACAATCACCTCTACTGTTCCGCACAATTCAAATAAATGCAGTGTCTGTACACAATCCCAGAAACATGCCCAGCACTAAGACCAAGCTCTTGCGAGAATGCCAGCGTTGTGCCCTGGAAGTTCTTGGTGAACCATTGAGTGAAAGGTGTCTGGTACCCCCACCATTCTGAGCACGCAAAGTACATAGCATAACCGTCAACCTGGTGGTCAGCATCCACCTGGACAAAAGCAAATTCCAGCATCATCATGAACAATAATTAGAATCCTCAGGCATCATCTACAATGCATAAATGATAATTATGTAATGTTGACATGTAATACACAATAGCGCCTTCATGACAGTCCACACTCCTTGGGACATCTCCAACCAGCGAAACTCGTGAGGGATGCACGATCTGCTGGAAGCCACACTGGATGACTTGTCAGAAGGTGAGCTACCATCAGTGATAGGAACGTGATCACTTTCACTTTCACCAACCGGAAATATGTCCTTCATGTCAGGAGCAAATGGAATGTCATCCACTGCATTCTGCTCGACAATGGTAGCCATGCAAGCCTGGACCTCCCCACACAATCTGGTCCAATCCTGATCAGGAAGATGGGACTTCAGCTCGTACACATGGTTCCATCGGTAAGCAATTGCCCTCCTCAACTGTTCGATAGCACTACGCCTTGCAGCTTCTTTGGCAAGATCATCGTCTGAACCAAGTGGCATAGAGGAAATCAACTCATTGATGTTTTGCAACCAATGCTCCTGCATGGGTGGTTCATCATCTTAAACTGGCAGCAAGGATGGAATATAATATTGGAGGTTTGCCATGTGCTGGTTTGCCATTTACATACACTCCACGGTAGTTTAATTAATTCCAACAGACCCCTCTCCTCTGGAACAAACGCAGCAGGTTCTACACCATTCACGTCACTTGAATCACCCAAGGGAACCAAGGCTGTGCTCTGAGCAGCAGCAGGCTCTTCCATTGGTGAACCCCTCAAAATGAGATGCCAGCTGGACACCTCAAAGTACTTGGTGACATGTTACGGCTTCGAACCAAAAGCTCTTGGGCAAGCAATGAAGGACCCTGGAAATGGTTGTAGTGGTGTCAGCAGCTGAGCATTGCACAGCTCAACAGCGGTATCACAAGTCACAGCTTCCTATCAAGGTCAATGAGTTAGACAATAACAACCTTGCCCTAACCTCTACCCCCTCCACCACAGACAGAGCATTTTGGCAACACATCAAAGTAGATATTCAATGCAGCGAATTGCAGCCAGCTAATTGTTCTTGAAAGATTCCCCAATGTGTGTTTAAAACACAAGCAAACTCCGAGTTACGCTATCGAATTGAGAATCTTTACAAGGTCTCAGAGGAGCCATCTCTACCAAAGAATTCACCGCACCAATAACATAGACATTGTGGCGGTGGCGGGTGCTGGTCACCCCAGAAAAATTCCTCGGGAATTTCCATGATCCTACTCCTGTCAAATGAATCTGGCACCCCCATGGCTCTCAGTGCAGTGAGCCGCCATTGTACTGCATCATCATCATCTGCATCCACCAAAGTCTCTGCCACACTGACCGTGGGACTTGAAGGGGCAGGTCTGCTGGAATTAGCAGTAGTGGAATGAACTGGCTCTCTTGGCACCTTTGGGGATTCATCTTCAATGAAGGCCATTTTTCTTTTCAATGCAGGTGATCGTTGGATTGGAAGAATGACTCGGGGAGACTCTTTCACAGGTGGCTCATAGGAGGCCATTGCTAGTCCCAAAAGCAGAATCACCAAATGGAGGCAGATTCTGTACTTGTCCTATTTCGAGCCCTAATCCTGCAGGACCACGTTTGGCTAATACCCCCTTTAAACACCTGCCTGCATACTCAATCAACCCGGGCATACTCAATCAACCCGGCATACTCGATCAACTCGGCTCAATGTTCCCCTTAAAAGCTAGAAATTGATTTCACATCATTTTTTCAGCCGAGAACGATCAGCCCAGAACGATTGCAAAAGTCATCAAAACCTAGGTTTTGAGCACCTTTTCAAGTACTCTACCCATTCCCGGCTCAAAATAAACGCGGGTTGAAAATTGATGCTGAAACAAAAAAAACACCCCAGAACGATTGTGTCTCCCGAGAACGATTGTGTCTCCCGAGAACGATTGTGTCTGCCGAGAACGATTCTGCCTCCCGAGAACGATTCTGCCTCCCGAGAACGATTCTGCCTCCCGAGAACGATTCTGCCTCCCGAGAACGATTCTGCCTCCCGAGAACGATTCTGCCTCCCGAGAACGATTCTGCCTCCCGAGAACGATTTCAGGCCATGAGTGCGTTCCACAAATCTGGCATTCCAGTCCTGAAAATGACCCCAGGGATCCCCTTGGTAAGAATGATAGAATTCTCCTAAACATCTAAAAGGTGATTCCAGGAATGATTCTCCCAAACACCTAAAGGGTTCCAGGTTTACAGAGCATAAAAGTGTTGTTGACACATCCTTCGCACCTAACAGGAAACATCCCCCAGATTGACATCCCCCTTCAGCCCATAGATTCCGCAGCGGCATCATTTTCAGCATACAAATCTCACATATAACTAATCATCGCTATGGTACGTCCTCAGCCAACCTACTAACTAAACATGGTTGGCCAAGAGGAAACAAGTCTTTCTCACCTCTTTCAGGTCTGACTCATGTAGAAACGAAACCAAAGTCAGACCCTGGATCTGAACCTTGAACATGTGGTAGAAACGAGTTCCATCCATGTGGGAAATGATTTCCCGAGGCATTCCCACCAGATCAGCTCCACACATTGGCACATGTCCATCACCAAAAAAAGTGCGTCTCACCTCGATGTGGAGAGGAACCTTGCCACCGTAAAGGACAGTCACAGATCTGCGAGAGGTAGGGAAACGACCATAGTCATGAAGCCAAACTGTATAAGGACTTGCCATAGCCGATCAGCAAAGGAGGAGTGGATCAGTCAGGGGCAATCCATCTAACAACAGCCAAAACATCTCATATATTCACACGCATGCAAGTCAATGCGCTTCAGCTCACCAAGAAACAAAGCAACACACTGAAGAACTATGAAGGGTCAATCAAGAAAGTGAGAAAGGTAGAGACAGAACAATACAATAAGAGTCATGGTGCGCCAAGAGCGTTGAATGTGTTCTGCTTCACTGTTGCTCTGCTTCACTCAGCAACCAATACTAGAATAATTACTTATCATGACTCATGATTACATACCGTCTTCATATGTCTTAAAGACACATAAGAACAACACATTACATTGATAGCAATGTCACATCAACGAGCAATGAGCAATGCACAACCCCAAAGAAGTCTGCTAATGTCCAAGCCTTGTATGAAGTTGCACAGTTTCACAGCAACAACAGCTGACATTATTTCTACTGCGAATCACTCTGCAATTGCCCAACTCAAAACATTACCCAGCCAGGCACCCGTCGAAAGTTGGAAGGAACAATTTAACAATGATTGATTGATTTAGTTTTGGCTGAATCCAAATGATTAACATGTCACATGTACTGTTCTTTTGGGTACCTGAACTCCAGGGTAATCAACAGTGATTCTCACATGTTAAACCTTTCAGGAGGAGTCTCCGTAGTCGACACTTCCAATTTTCTGACACACCCAAATCTTCGTAGAGACTTGGGGTCCACGAAAGGGATCAGGGCTGCTCTCACCTTCGCCTGACCGATGACTAGAGATAGGATTCATGTTATCAACCTTTGGCTCGATGACCACTGATTCGGATAAGGAATAGAATCACAAGGCTTTAGTTTGAAAACAAGTCATCACATTAACAGCAGCTCCCAGCACACCCAAAACCATGTGCAAAGTCATCAAAGAAAGTGCACATTAATGTTCTGACTTCTCTGAGCGAGAGGGACTCAGTTCAGGAAGGCCTTCCTGGTCTGCATGAGCATCTGAAGCATGATCTTCTTCTTCTGCATCTTCTTCGTACTCATCTTCAGCGGCATCATCTGAACCACACTTGCGCTTGGGAACGGGAGAGATATGTCGAACTGCGTGTGGTCGGCGAGTCATGGGACCCCACTTGCGAGGCTTCGGGGTAAGTTCCATTGTGCTCGACAAAACAGGTGATGGGCTTCTTGGATACCGCCCCTTGAGGCCAGACTTCTTCATATATGTCTCCTATGTGGGTATGTGTTGGTGTGGTTGTTTCATGTTTTGATGTGTGAATTGGCACACGACACTTAAAATTAAAAATGCTTACACTACAAATCAGCCCCAAATCCCGAATGACAAAGCCTAATATATAAATACGAAACAACCAATCGGACATGTGCTCTCCCCGAGGTATGTGTTCAATACGGTTTGAACCAACAGTCTGTCCTTTTGATCAGCAATCTTCTTCACAAGCTTCCCAGCATTGGATCTGCCAACCCAGGACATACAACCATAGATTTCTTTTGCTTCAGAACCCGCTTGCTTGGGATGCCATCCATCAAAGACTGCATTGAGGAAAGTGGCAACATCATCCTGGGCAGAACGCACGAAAAGAAATCACAGTAAGTATTCAATGGCTGGTTACATTCATCCAAACCTTTCACTTGACCAGAAGTAAATAGATTAAGTTTTTTACAATACTAGGGTCTGAATACAATATGATAATTTAAGATTCAATTACTAATCAACTTTCTGTTGACACCAAAACCAAATGCTACTCTTTATTGGGAACAAGAATCCAAACCATCGGCAGCCAACATCTTGAGGAACAATGCAGAATCGCCATTCTGGAAAGAACGAGCAAGGTCAGGTTCAAGAAACTCTTTTAGAACATCGTCAGTAGCATTGCCAAAGCCAGGAGTAGTGCTACTGGGAGCACGAGTGTCTGGAGACCGCTGTCTCTTTCGGAAACGATCCTGCATAAGGTCATCATCATCTGAAGGAACATGGACATCACGAATACCCTGGATGGGAACTCAATCAAGCCAAGATACAAGTTGAAGGTGGAAGATAAAATATAGCATTCTGAATTCTAGCCTTTGGAGCTCAATAGAACCAGAAAGAGACAGCAGTAATGGAAGGTTTACTAAAACGACTACTGTCCTTTAAAAACACATTTTTCAACACAGCTAGGTTCCTTGGAAGCTCGACCCCGACGATCATTGCTTCTGGAACGGGATCTCTTGCGAGATGGGCCCCCTTTGTCCTTCCTTGTTGAAGCATGACCCCTTGGGCTGGGAGAGTGGTCCCTGCGGTTTCTTGGAGGGAGCCTAGGATCTCGACCTTCTCCACGGTAAAGGTGAAGGTGCTTGTCCTTGCTCATTTCCTTTGTCAGTTCCTTTTGAGCACTGGCTGAAAGAGTTTCAAGCAGCTGTTTCAGCTGCATATCCCATTGAAGACAGGTCTCTTGGTCGTTCATGCGCTTTTCAACCTCTGAACCCAAAGTCCTACAGGTCCAACTGGAGGGGAAAGTAGTTTATAATGCATATCTTGACTGGATCTGAATGTAACATGCAACACGCAGGTAGCAACTTAGTTAACTTGAGATGTGGGGACACGAAAGGTAGGCAACGCAAGGAAAAAAACTCAAAAGAAACTTTCCCGGTGGGGGGGAGGGGGTTTCTTTTGGCTGGTAAACCTTAAACTTCTGAGAGTTACTTTCAATTGCCCTTTTACTTTCAGAGCTTGGAACACAACAATGTTAATTCACCGACACTTTACATTTGAAAAATATCAAACAACAATTGAGTGGTTGTTGAGACATAGTATGCTTAGCTTTCTTGGCACAGGATGAACACACAGACAACCTTTGACTAGCCAACATATAATAAAGACATTTAGCTCCGAAAAGTTGCTGGGATCATCATCATGGGTAGACACAGAGGTGTTTGACACTGCCTAAATAACAACGTAACAATAGCTTCAGAAGCCCTGTCCTTCGAATAGAAGTGATGTTCTTGCTGTGGCTTATCACCGAGTACTCGTCCATGTCGGCCACTGCAGGGTTTCAAACCCTGACCCTACTGTCATCTCTACTTCACACATAACTTTTAGATACTATATTGTGGTATTATTAGTATTTGCATTAAATTGGCTTCATGTGTTTCCTAACCAACACATATATATATATATATATATGCTGATGCAGAGGGTCATTAATAGATAAGCAATAGGTCTTGAACTATAATAATGTGTTGAACAAACGTTCCTAACAATAATGACACATCAAATACAACACAAACCCCTGAAGAGCAAACATATCCCATATGTTGCCTGAAGTGAAAACCACTAGAACAAGGATTTTTCATAGCCTTACTTCATACTGAGGTAGAGGCAGATTTGTTGGCTAGTGCAAGGATATTGTAATGTCATATAATATAGTAATAATGGAATGATGTCATGTAACTTTTGGTCAGTGGATGCCTTTCTGCAAAATCTGAATCAACCGTGATCTCCAGGCTTTCTCTGCGTTGGCTAAATTCTGCGCCAATGACAATCGTAGCTCGAGGCTTTGGGAATTGTCACTGGGTCGAAAGTCTTGGAGGTGCTTTCTCCTGAGTTCTGTCAACTCTCCTCCCACCCGCATGACCGCCAACTCTGTGAGATGTGGATGCACTCTTGCAATGCACGTAGCCAGAAGAGGCGGTTTGAGGTCGCCAATCTTGGTCACGGATTTGTTCAAGATACAGCTTTTGGGCTTCCTCAGCACCGAGGAAGTGACATGGACCTCAAACCCAGTCTGGAATTAGGAGCCAGGATACCCATTCAATTGTACCCATTGAAGCGATGCAGACCATTATTCATTAGGAATGTTTGCTGGTGAACCATCCAACCACTACACTTGTATTTACATGAATGATGATTTTAACTACACGAGCATGATATGCATGCATATATTTTTAATTAATTACTTTGTTTTAGTATTAACTATAAAAGCAATATATTATTGTGATGTTTATGCTATGTATGTACCCAGGATTACCCAGGTAGAGACTGTTTTTTATTTTACTATGCCTACTTAGTTTATTTAGTTTTAGTTTATCCTAGTTATGTCATACGTGGTTTGGTGGCCATGTGCCCAGAATTGACAAAGAAACAATTTCACTCATGCAGTTTGAAGTACATACATAAGTCTTGTACTAACAAACTATACATACACAAAAACTTCATTTGACATCAAATAAATCAATACACATATCTAAACAAGTATATACATAAATAAATAATAAATATATATATATATATAGATAGATATGACATATATATATATACACTTGTTTTTGTATATAATTATTGTCAAGCCAATATGCATTGGCCTGAATGAACCAACAGCGAAAACGTTGTCTCCAAATCGAGTATCAATCCAAACGCAGATGCAATCGCGTTTGTCAACTGTACTTGACCATCATCATCCCCCGATGACGATGCGGATGAGCCCGAGGATGACTTCTTGCGTTTCTTCTCATCATCCCGTTTATTGCCTTTCTCTGATTTCCGTACTGCTTTACCATCTCTAGCAGACCGACCCTTTGACTTCTTTCTCGTTTTCCCACCACCCATGACGAAAGCTGAAGCTTGCTAAGACCACAGGAGCAAACGTCTTGAACAGAAATGGACTAATTGTAAAACATCCAGGTGGATTCTAAATGCTTTGTTCCAAATTGAATGACACTTTGTTATTGTTATATTGAGAACATGCCATCATTTGTCAATTGTTTCCCAAAGACCTGATAGACTATGAATCAAACAAATTTTGTAATAGTGATTAAAGCATAGACACTTTGAGTCCATAGCATCATATTGTCACCCCGTGAAAATCAACCAACATTGAATAACATGCAATCTGATCTGTTGAAAATGAACCAATGTTGTCCCACATGCACGCGCAAGTCACACTCAACAATTAACTTCACCCCCAATTAAGTTGAATGCAATGCACATGAAGTGACTTCTGCCTGTGTCTTCAGTTGGTCTAGAGCGTTTGAGGCACAACTCTGTGCAATTTTTTTCCAGGACACTGTGTGTCTAGACATGTTCAGCACTTTGCACTTCGAAACTTCTGCGTGTCGAGTGTTGTACACACGGAGGTTTCCCCGCAGTCCCGACAGATCACACTGAAGGTTTGATGCTTGGAAACAGTGAAAAGGATTTTAACTCAAATGCATCATTGAATGACGAAGCTCAAGTGGTTGTTTGGTAATGCTTGATCTCAATTGAATTCAGAATGTTTGGAAACCAATTCGCAACCAATACCTCTGTGCACTCCAGGAACCCCATAATTGTTCTGAGGATTTCAAATGAATACGAAAAGCAATGACACACAGATTAATTAATGCCTGGACTTCACATCTCTGCAATTGAATTGCATAGCCCTCCTTCGAAGAAAAGAGTAGCATCGCATCTTGTGCATTGCATACCTCAGGTGGGGGGCGAGTTTTGGGACATTAGGCACGCAAACGCACGAGGAAAACTTGCCAAGGGGAAAAGGCCCACACACTGAATTTCTGAAAGTGTTGAGAATTTGCACTCAAGGACAAGGAAACATCTGTTGTTACAGCCAGATTCAATGAAAGTAACAAATGGATTCAGGTGCTCACCTCTTTGATGGCAGCCTTCACCCATTGATTTGCACAACTGCACAATTACTTCTTTGGTAAATGATTTGCGCAGCCTGACTGCCTGCTATCAAGGTACAATTATCTAGGGTCGCTCAGCCACACGTAGCCGAAGAAGACCAAGTAGCCAAAAGCCTCAAAGTGCGAATCCCAATCCATTGAATGAGAAGAACCCACATCCTAATCATTATTAATTATTATTATTATTATCATTATGTTTGGAAGCTCTTGTATGAAGGGAGTTAGAACTGATTGCAAATGCACTGGGATCAGTTAATCTTGATTTGAAACAACTCCGAGATACACACTGTCTCAAACACAAAAGGTATTGCTAGACTATTTATTTCAAATTGCCAATATCCATCCATCAGCTAGTGCCATTCCAGCCTCTTTGTCATTACATCTTGCATAAATTGCTCGTCATAATATCAATCAGTGATGGAAAAAATATCAATGATTCGTCATGTGCCATGTGTCATGTCATACCATCCTTCTGAAACCAATGCAAATAGATCTAGATGTCACAAAATTTCCTGAAATTGAGCACCGCGCATATGCCAATATCATGACATTGCCAGTTTTGATTCTGTAGCCTGCATCAATGAAAGCAATCAGGTGCATCCAAGTCACCGTCCCAGGGATGTATCGACCAACGTCGTCCAAGAAGAAGAGAATCAGCCCGCCTGAAAAAGGAATCCAAATGACAGGTTATCGCTGATGATGATCTTGACCACTAATATGACTGAACACGACGCCCCAGAAACTCAATATACTTATATGATATACTTACTTTTTTGCATTTAATGTATAACCTTAGGTTTCAAAGTAGCAGCAACATGCACCAGACTACTCCTCTATGTTGCTGCCTTGCCTTCTTCGTAACCTTGATCCAGTGCGTGATAGAAATGGTCGTCGTGGATGTACTGGTTCTCGAGCTGGACGATGCAGTCTTCTCCTGGGCACAGGCCACTCACACACACACAATACACGATTGAGGGACTAAGCCCTTGTGTGGTTCTTTTTTTTGACTTAGGATTAGGTGCCCGGGGTTTCAATTTCTATCACCAGACCCATTTTTCTAGTCTAGAAAATCAACATACGTTAACTTCCATGTTTACCTACACCTGTAAGATCTACATTTGATTCCCCAAAATGTATCAGTTTGCTAGATCCTTACTCATTGATACTTTTTGCAAAACAGCATGTAATCGCCAGCTTATTACACCGTTGAGTGGTCCAAGAAACCACAATTTCTTTAGACAAACCATTGTCCTTGCTCTTGATCTTGGGACTTGCCTTTGCCTTCGAAAAGGAAAGCGGTGTGTTTTCCCTTGAACTAGATTGTTTGGATGATGACGCCTCTGCTTTCGCAAAAGCCTTTGCTTTGGCCTTTGCCTTTGCCTTGCCTCTCAAAGCCTTTGCCTGTGCCTCCATCTCAGCTGCTAACAGCTGCTCAAATCGGTCGGGGTCACCTTGAGCCTTCTTCGCAGCTCGATGCCGACACAGGATATCCCGTTTGTTGACTGAACCAGAGGGTAGAAGGTGGCTCGCAATGATCGCATTGCCAGGGTCAGGACCATGTGGACGAATGCGGGTCTCAGGTTGGTCCTGCATTCCGAGGTCTCTTTATGACATCCCAAGATAAAATTTCTTGTTTGACTAATATTAATTACTTGATGCAAACCCCTGAGAAAGGTAATTGGTTAATCATAATTGAACAACTCAACTTACAAACCAATGGGTCGGGGAGTAAACACCAGCAGCATCACCGCACTGAAATATGTTTAGATGTTTATTTATGAATATAAACAAAACAAACTGAATGCACATTTCATAACAGAACCGTGACTCGTTCTTGAAGCATTCTCCTCCGGAAGGAGAGTGCCTGGAGGGGGAAGGCCCGCAACAAGCTGCTCAACAAAGGCCTTGATCTCAACCTCTGGGTTCAAACGTTTGTTCTGGCGAAGGTCAAAGGCCAGCTTGAAAGCCCGTCCAAACCAGACAGGGTACTGCGATGACTCAGACATCTCTCTGACTCCCGTAGCCCACCTAGGCAACAATTCATGTCAACATGTAACATTACATTCATCATCTAGTTCCGAACAGGCACAAATTGATGAAGCAAAAGGGGAACGCAACATTGTATGAATAGTCGAGTGTCTGGCTCGAATACCACCTTCAAACTAACCAATGATATCCAACCCGCTGCAAACTCAATCAACATATCAATCCATGATAACCCTCGTGTCTCCAAACCCCAAGTGCCTCTCCCCTTTCGGAGCAAGTTGAAGCAAGAACTTCTGTCTCTCTGGGATTCGCTCAAAGATGCATCTGTAGATCATCCTGGTACCAATGAGATAAGCATAAGCGGAGAATGAATGCACATCCAGCTAAACAAATCAAGTGTGGAGTCTAGTTTGTATGGATGCATCCCGGAGGCTGTTGGAAGTTTTGAAGCATGAGTACCTGTTTTAACATCCTTTGCCTTTTGTACAATATTTTGCCCCTAAGCCATTCTGAAAGACAGCACCCAGTAACACATGTACATCAATTTCAAAGGGTCAGGGTCCTCATAAACTTCAAACCTTGCCATGTTCCCCTGAGGAACAAGGGCTTGGCGGACACTGCCCCAAATGCCCATAGGCTAAGGGATACATCCACGAAGACACCATCCGAATATCGACAATGTCGACTGACTGCTGGCCATTGAAAAAAGCGGGATGTGTCCTGAGATTCGCATTGGGCTGAGTTGATGTGGTTCGCCTCTTTGATTCCAGGTGTGAATGCACATCTTCAAAGCATGGGCGTTTGGACAAAAACAAGTCTGATTTACTGAGTATAGCAGGATCAACAGCAAAGATCATTTTCCCCAAAGCTGCCCACACTATATACGCACATAAATGACATCCATGACATATGACATAGTTTACATGGATGCATGTAACAATATGATATATTGTTATTGATTTCCAACCGCAACTAAGTGTGCTTCAAACATCTTCAAACCACAAGTAGTGTTCAGAACAGGTGGAAAAGAAACATAGTTTAATAATATGTGGAAAAGAAAGATTAAATTGAAGTGCCAAAGCTCTGGTTGTTCAATAGCCCAGGGCACGAAGAGCCACACCAGCAATGGAATCAGTAACTCTCCAATTGACTGAGCTGTCGAATTTCCACATACCACATTCAATTGCTCACCATTGCCAACAAGGTCCTTATGTGGCAGGTTGGCAAGTGAGCTAGTAGTATTCGAGGAAGTATATCAATTGCTAAACACTTTAAGTGTATGCAAATTGAATACAGCTTGTTTCAACACCCAAAACTTCAATAATGGTCATTGTTTCAGCAAATCCAAGTAACGACCATCCTGAGAGAGGTCCCCAAATTTACCCACACCCACGAGCCGCACGTGGGTTCCAGCAAGCTGAAGCCTTCAAAGGGTTTGGTGCGAGCAAGGCGGACGGCTATGTACTCCAAGCCCGCCCTCTCGTGGAAATTCATTTGAGGATTAATCCTGATGTCAAACCTGGCTGCTGGCAACCCGCCCTGCTCGAAAGCATCGGAAACACGACCAGCACCGCAGAAGATCTCCGTAAGGTAGTAAGGGCAGTCCATATACAACTCCCTGTCCTTGCGCCCTGGAGGGGAAGGTCAACCCAACTGAGAAAACTACAGGATTGGAACCATCCCCGAACCCTTAACAGTAACAACTGAACAACAAGAGCGAACAATCTTTATCCCAAACAGCCTTGCTCCGTCGACAAACATGGAAAATTCTGGATCAACATGCCCTTCAACTCGTCCAGGGTAACAGGCAAAGGAGGGACAACTGGTGTCAGCGTGGTTGAAGCACCAGACATGGCTAAAGGGCAACGAGGTCACAAGGGAACCGCTTTGAGCTAAGTAACAGCATCAAGAAACGAGTGTCAAGAGAGGAGGAACACCTGGGAATGTATCCATTCATGTCAACAACATCCACAAAGTCTTACTTTCATTTCAGCATCATTTTTTTTAACGGAGAACGATTATTTTGCTGAGTAAGAATCTTGCCCCGGAATGCGTATCCAACGTTTCGAACTATGTTGAATCAACAGATTTTCTTCCAAATCATTCGATCTACAAAGGGCTCCACTTCTGTCTTATCAGGAGTTGTTTCCCCAAAGGTTGCTGGGTCACCTTGATGGCATTTGATGTCCATGGTGGGATCTGCCGGCCATGGACCCGGTCTATCGTTCGCAAGCATTGGAACGGCCTGCTGCCCCAGTCCTCCTTTGATGGCGCAATTGTCTGCAGTGGAACTCATCTGGCCTACGGCGCCACAGGTTCCCATGAGTTCCAACAGCTGATTTCTGGCCGTCAGAACCATTGTGGACCCTTGTTCATGCATGGTGAACAATGGTTGGTAACTAGTATATAACAATTAAGATTTTATAGTTCAAAGGTCAATCATTGAATTCTGTGTTTAGATGTTCGCTGGTATCAACAATAACCATCGGCAACCATGGTTGACCAGCAATGCCCATGCTGAGCCATATATTTATCTGCACCACAAAGACTTTATTAATCACCATTGACCCGTATGAAGCACTATTCATCATGAAGATTCATGAGCCATATTGAGCCATCATTACCTATCACATATGGGTAATGTCAAAATAAGGTAATTAACCAATAACCTCAATAACCCAACAAAAAATGATCATTTTACGAGGGAACCATGGGTTTTGGGGGTACCAATACTTTGGCACATACCCATATAAGGTGGGCCCCCAACCACTTACAAGTTGGTTTGTAACTAACTTAATGAGGATTAACTACCAGTTATGGAGGTTATAACCCAACTTATAACTGCCGGGGGCCCACCTTGGATATGAAAACCACTCGCCCCTGGCAGCGGTTGAGCATTCCCAGCTCCACTGGCAGCCTGCTGCTTGACTCAAAGCACCCATGGCCTGGTGGCCGACCAGGCTGCGCAAGTGCTCATTGGATGATGGGTTACCAAGTCGATTGGTAGTCCATTGTGGATCCCATGATTAATGTCTATTATATATAATCTTTTTTTTTTAAATCTATTTGTAGCAATGTATCTTCGTTGTTAATTACTGCATAAATGAGTAATTATAAATGATCCATTAGTCCATTGGCACGCTGAATCCATTGAGTTCATCCAGGAGCTGCCAATTTGTTGGTCAACTCTGTCCAGTTCGGCTAAACAAACTGCTTGCCCGACTCTCACAATGAATTCAATTTGCGAGTTCACATAAAAAATATTGTCATTACGGAGGCAACAATGCGTTTCTGTGGTGCTTCCTCCCTGGAGCGGAAGCAGGCATCAGAAGTACTTACTGCTCTTGCCATAGAAGTCCGCACACCTAAATGTCAGACATGTGGTGGTTTCTTAAAGTAGGGGTACCCCCAACTCATACAATCTTAACCATGTTTCATAATAAACCAACCATTTAGATACCTGGCCACGCAAATAAATAGTCTACTGGGAGTTGGTTGGTGTACCATTGGAAACGCTGGGGTAGGAAGTTTAGTGGTACCAACTGCGACCTGGCGCGGGTTCGCGCATCCACTGCAGGTGGTTTTCTTGCAACCTACTGGAGATTACCTACCCAAGATATGGATACCAAGATGATTAATGACGGATGATTAGTGGTTAACCATGCATGGGTAAGTCATGATGGTTAATTAATATTGCTTGATCATGATGATATATGGCCGTTTCTGAAAAATAGGGGTACCCCCAGTTGTCATCCAGTTATCCACCATTTATAATAACAAACCAACCATTTGTGGGGCTCCCTATTTTGAGAAACCCCCACCATATGTTGCCTGATCACTAGACAGTGTTTTTTCTTGGCAGCTGCTCAAGCTTTGAAAGAATCTTTTCCAAACCATGACAAGATATTGGAGTCAAGATACATTCACATCCCCCGCGGATATGCTCTCACATTCACGAGACTTTTGTGTAAGCAATGACACGTGCACAAAATAGTGAATTTAATCAATTGCATTGTATTGTGCTCACGTTTGTTCTCTATGATGACCAACATTCGACAGTGTGTATCCATGCGCATCGATAACAATCAAAAGGCTCATAATTAGGTGTGACACATCACATTGCTAGCTCCCCTTCTCGTTCCCCATCAAAACCAAATTCAATAAAATATTGAAGCACGTCTTGATTGTTTGAATCCTATATTTTCCCGTTCGCGCATATGTGAACCAAACATAAATACCTGCCCAAACACACATGTATCCAGGTAATCCACCATCACAGCCGTCCAAATGAACACACTGGCCGCTTGCATCACCATCAAACCACATAACCAGATATAACTTATGATATAACCGCTGGACCCAACAAAACTCATCTGTAAGGTCTGCCATGGTCTGCCCGAGTCCGAGTCCTGGTGCAACCTGGTGCTTGCAAGGCTTGCAACCTTCCCGCGCACCTTGAAGGCCAAAGGCTTGCAGGTGTTCCAGCCTTCGGTTGTGCATGTATTCGACCTGGGAGGCCAAGCACCGTGCCAGTTCCACCGTTGATGTGGTGCTTTCTCAAGCACTTGGGGTTCCCTAAATCACCCTTTGTTAATAATCTACTGTAATATCATTTACAGCAATACACCAACCATTTTTTTGGGGGTCTCTATTTTGAGACACCCCCATGTTGATACCACAGTTCCATGAACCGCACAGGTGGACGAAAGCAACAAGCATCTGTGGCTATCATCCCGCTTGGGGTGGCTGTCATTATCAGCCACTCATCCAACTTTGATGGCTTCCATCATTGCGATATCACCCTGGCTGTGCATCCCTCAGCCATGTCAACACATGCCCAGGCTTAATGTGGTGGAACGTGCTGGAGGCAGATCTCATTCCTTCAACTAGTCCCCGTGGTTGGTTTTACAACTTGGAAAACACCAGGGAATCACGAAATGCGACTGTAACTGGAGGCGAAGCAATAGTTTGTCCAGCTTTGTCTGAGCTAATATCCATGCGCAGAGTCTGGTTGGACACTTGCATCTGCTTTGGATTCAGGCTCTATCCTCTGTAATTCTGAAGTATCCACTTCCAAGACGTGTTAAAAAACTGGCAGGATTTGAATCATCCCCTTTTATCAAGGACCGCTACATTTACCCACCCTTGGAGAAAAGCGCCCTGATGTTTCGCCATCGTCTGAGCCCCCAGCATGTCTTCACTTGCGACCATGGCCTGTCAAGGGTGCATCAATCCAAACCTAACAAGGTTGTGGAGAGCATACACGACGAGCATTTGGAAAGGAAATCTGCTTCCCTCTCTGCCTTAATCTATTCACACTCGCCCAGCGAACACAAGACAGCTATCAGCTCATGATTCCTATGATTGATTCAATATTTTAGACAACATATATATACCTAGTTAAAGTTATATCATATCTGATAACATATGTTCCATGTAATCATCATCAACTAAATCCAAGATAATCTCCAATAATCATAAACCAATGCCACGCAATGGCTGTGCACAGCGGACACAACACTGGCTTTGGTTAAGACGGCCCAGCTTGGGCCAATCAATAGCTTGTGATTGGCCATGGCATGCCATGGCAAAGATTTTTCTGGTTGAGCCAAAGCCACAGTCAATCGGTGCATCACTCTTGAAACTCTATCAGCGGCCAGAGCCTATGGGATTTTCATGGATGTTCCATCAACGAGGTACCTCCAGCTGGCTAGTTGGTTTCAAGGATTATATAATGAGTATCATTGGGGCATGGTTGGGGACAAATGCTAGCTGCACATTCTAGCACCCACTGGTGATTTGCGACACGGCAGCAACTTTTGGTTGCTGGGTGGCTACCTATCAGCCACAATTCACCATGTTGTTTATTTTCCCAATGATCATTCATCCCTGTAATCTGTACTGGCATACTAGCCATCATTCGCCATAACTTCCTGTGGTTTACCATCATACGCATTAGCATCATTGACCACTATCAACTAGTATCACTATCATCAAACAATAAGCCAATGAATTACTGGCTGGCAACCACTATCAGTAATTGTTCCCCACAACTATCACCACTAGCATCTTTACCACTATCACCCAGTCATGGTTACAGTAACCAGTAAATGGTGGTTTCTAGAAATAGGGGTAGCCCCCATATAATCTATATAGTTGATTAACCATCTAGTGCTAAAGCAACCATCACTGTGGGGTTCCCAATTTTGAGAACCCCCCAATAGTGGCACCTATGAATTCACCTTCACCACTACCACTTACCAGTCCGGTGGCGCCAGGCTCAACGATGCCTTGACTAACTGCGAATAGGCGGTGTTGAAAAGTTGCGAGCACCTGACGCCGGGACGTGCGTCAGCTCGACGATGATTCTGAACACTTGAGGTCACCATTATCAATGCGTATAGTAGGGATGCATAATCAAACCGTTGGCGATTTTGAACTAATAATAATCATGAATTGATGTTGTATAACCGTCATTATGAACCACTAATTGACGGCCGTTCTATTGATGTTAACCATCGTAAGCAATGAAAACACATTATCATATCATTTACCAGCCATTGATTTGTCAACGACAACAGCCAGCCAGTGACTAATCAGCTTTAATTGCCAAAGTGCGGTAATTATATGAATTGACAAATCAATAATCAACAATCATTCCCATAGTTGACGATCAAATCATACAGTTTATTGGCCAAGTATAGGTAATAAACCAACCATTTCCAATAGTTCAACCTGTTACCGTAACCACTTATGGCCAATATACCCAGCTATTGGTAGGTCCAGCTGTTGACAAAAAAGCACCAGCTGTGTAACAGAAAGAACTATTGTTCTACCATCGAACCAGCAAATATGGGAGGGTATCAACTCATTTGAGCAGCTATGAACGCTAGTCTTGAGAATCATCAACACTTGGGTAACACAGGAAGTGGCACAACCTGCAGTCACTGCTGGAAACATGAACACACTCTTGTTCTCAAGGCATTGACCTCGTACACCACTGAGCTAGAAGGTGTCTGGCTATGACCCTGCAGGAAACCTTCACCCAAAAAACATGTAAGCAATAGATTCAGAGTGTGATTGCCAAAGCCTATCATCATCAGGCGCGTCTCATGGAGATTGAGCTGACGCACGCGGCACAAAGGTATCATTCGCATCTCCCCAAGCTAAAAACACATCGCGAGCACAAAACAGGTGCCTGGATCCTGGGAAGCATTGACGTACAGGAAAACGAAATTATACTATGTTAGAACCGGCTCGGTAGATTGTATAAATGGAATCTGGTGGTTTTCGCTGCAAAAAACACTCAGGCCAATAACCAACATCTCTTTCTAAGTTCGTCTGCAGGAGGCACGAGAGCGTAGAAACGAAGAACATACTGTAATAATGAACCAAAAAAGATGTTCTCAGCAAACTAAGATCTATACCATGATGTTTCTAAAGGTGCCATAGTGGTACCCAATCACTAAGATCTACATAAGTGCCCAATCACCGTAGTGATGTTCCGAACCAACGTGCTATTTCTCGGTGATTGGGTACCACCATCGCAAGCGGTCCAGGACCATTGCCAAGGCACCCCCAGTAGAGGCCGAAGCATTGCCACATTGCATTGGCAGCCTGGCATCGAGTTGCGGCGCAATTCCCCACCTCTGGTATCAGTGGATGCTTGATAATAATGCTGAAAAATGCACAATATTGCTCTATATAGTAATGGTATGTAATGGTTCTTCGTGTTAAATAGTGGTCTATGATTGCCAACCTGGTGACTGTTGGGTCATTTCATCGTCATTTGGCCATGCTTGGGCCCCCACCTGCACCATCTCCCGGACACAAGCCGCCATCAAGAGTCACAGCATGATATGTTAAAGGCTTATAAGTCATGAGATCTTACAGGCTTCTAGGCTAGGTTACATTACAACATGTTACAACCATGGTGACTGATTATCAATGGGATGATCCATCCATGATTCATGCATTCAATTCAATTGATGTCATTGACAATATTTATAACTGATTACAATCAACATGTGAGCAGAAAGTACATCCAAGGACAACCGCTGACTTAGTGGTTGTTTCAAAAGAGCTTCCAAATGTCATAGCTTATATAGCTTATGATCGAGCAAACACCCCGCTATGGATAGGATCGTTGAAATTTTGTGGTATCCCAAACCAAACCGAAACCTTGTGGTTCCAACATTTTTTTTTCAAACACTGATCATCACTTTGGGTACAGTAGTAGCCTTTTGGCACCCTGAGAAATCTTGACAACCCCGTCTGGCTTTGGTCTGAACATTCGGTTGTCTAAATTTGAGATCACATTTGACGAGGAATTTGGAAGGTGCAAACGATTTTTTCAGCAATCAAGTAAGCTATGCAGAAAACCACATTCTCTGGAGATTTGGTTGATCCAACCTGTCCCAGCACGAAGATGCCACTACAGTGCCCTGCTGCCTCTGCGATGGCTGAGGTCACCTGCTGTTGGGCAAACTCCGCTGTTTGAGCGGTATTGGAAATCAACGATGTCACTACGCACTGCGCACTAAGGTGGGTAAACATACATGGATGCAGCATGATTCGTAGTCAATACTATACAAATATGTACTATGTGTAAACATCAATGGTTATCAGGTACCATAACCATTATCAGTTTCCTTTGTACATATGTGCATCGCCTGCATACACCATACTGCGTTTCTCCTGTGGTTGAGTATAGGTGCAGCCATGAATTCTTGCTGATCCCCGCATTTTGTCACAACATATCATATATCTCTGTAAATCTATGTAAATCTTATTCTCTGATGTCGCGGACATTCAGCATTTGCCATGTCACTTCCAGAACAAATCTCTGAGCGGACAAGAAGCACCAGGCAAAAAGACTTTGAATATATTATATAAGACTATGGCAGTTATGGCAGCCATTGTGATGATGGTCCTCCTCAGCACATCACAGTTAGAAAGCAATGAATTCTTCAAAACAGCATTCAGCTGCAATGAATGGCTCAGAGTGGCCACTAACGGATTCCTGTTGGATATGGTTCATGCTGCTCAATCATGGTGCTAATGATGCGCTTAGAAACCTTGCAATACTTCAATCCGTCGACCAAATGGTGGTTTCCCAAGTCATAGGGGTACCCCTAAGTCATCCAGTTCACTAATTGTAAGTATAGTAAGAATCATAAGCAGAATCATACCACCAGAACTTGGGGGTACCCCTAAATCATCCAGTTCATCAATTATTTATAGTTTGGGGATGTTTGGGGGTACCCCTATGGCTTAAGATACCCCCAAATCTGTGGTTGCACCAAATCGATCCGTGATGATGGCACTGGGTGCCCGCACTCGTCCCAACGAGTTGCTGGCATCGTAGGCACACTTGCGCCAGTGCGTCTTGTTGGTCGTACTTAGCGCCGCGGCACGGCTTCGGTGATGCCAACAAGGCTCCACAACAAAATGAGCGATAAAATTATGGATCCACAACGCAATGAGTGATAAAATCTATGACAAGTGGGACGACAACAATAACCTTCTTTTGTCCGACTATTCATGGTTCCGAGTATTGTTCTTGGGAGGTAGATACTGCAGTCTTTGGCTGGACAGGATCGCATCTGGAATCTTGGGAAACCCACCTCTTTTTTTGACAATCCCCTTTCTGGATGGGCTTGCACTGTCAATGATGGACTCTTGACAATGCATGATCAGAATCAGCGAAAGAGCAATGTGGCAATGTATACAAGTCACTATCATGATTGGCATTGCCTGCCTATACTTGAACCACAACACCATGTCACACGGCCCAAAAGACACTACGGATTATGATAGTTACAGTCTCCAAGGCATACCAGGTAGGCCCAAAGAACTCCCATAGCCACCAGCCAGCAATTTTGACATGATGTGGGGGTACCAGTTTACCACCGTTCATGGGGTTTCCTCGGATTCCTCACGTGTGGTCCTTGTGATGTTGTCATTGGTTGTGGGCGGGGTGGTGATCAACCAACAAGTCTTTCGCCAGAGTGCTCGCGAACCAATGTGCCAATCCGCTCTACCTGACCACCTAACCGACACCTCTGTTTCAAAGAGTCTTTGGACGCCAGCAGGTGTAATATTCACCCCGGTTAAAAACCATAGGTTGATTAATTGAGGGAGGATTTTTTTTTGGGGGGGAAACCAAGGCTTTCACTTTTGGGGGATACCCACTATTACAGTAATCAACCAGGATCTTTTTAATCCGGGGTTCAGATTGCTAGGGCAATCCACAATTGGTGTGGTACCTCCAAGTGGTGGCGCCACCCTTTTTCAGGGTGACCATTCATGGTTGGGACCCCGTGCCTTGACATACCTGTTGTGCTTGTCAATCAAGATCTGAGACCCAAATTCAACTGAGGGTTCTCCGCCGCGGTTTGCATTGAAATTGGCATGCAACTACCTCAAACTGCTGGAACCGTTTCATCTCGTTGGTGGTTTCAACCTCTGAGAAAAAGAAACATATTTAGTCACTCAACAAACATCGCAAATATTGGAGGAAATGGAAAATGTGTAAAACTGCGGCCTAGTTACTAGTTCTCTATTTTAGTGTTACTAGTTACTGTTATTGTGTTTTGAGCATCTTTCATGCCCCAATTTGTCCATGCTGCCGAGGTTCTTCATGAAGCATTCCAGCTTGGAGTCTGAAAGCTCGCCATACATCTGCCGAACGGACCAACAAACTGCTGGGTTTCACCGCTGTACGGGGACGATAAGGGCATCACCGCCGGATGCTTTGAAGACGACATCGTGGATCTGATCTGTCAACACAGGAGGAAGGTAGCTCCTCCCCCCTAGTGCATTCGGTTCTGTACCCCTCAACAGGTAGTGGTGGTTCAATGTACTCTACCCTCAATTCAGCAACCAATAACGACGCGTTGGTATGATTCAGGTGGAGCCGCCTCTCATGAGCGGGTCATATCCCTTACAACGATCCATTGAGTACCAAACATCTCGAATCACTCAAGTGAATAGAACCGACAGGCTCGCATGACCCATCATGTCGAATTGTATGACAAAGGATTCACAACCCCCAAAGAAAGCTATTTTCAGTTGTTTCCATGATACTCGCTGCTGTTACTAACAAACCCAAAAGAAGGGTTGTTTCAGTTGTCAGCGTTTCAGTTGTTTCCTGGGTCAGTTGCTACTCGCTGCTTGTTACTTCCATCTGCTCCCACACATTTTCGCAGGGATTTGGGTGTCTCCACCTTGGCCCAACCCCCAGTACTTCACCATGTCTGCGCGCAAATGCCCACATTGGATGTATCTCAGACCCAGATTTCTGGCGGGTCAAGTGTCAAGCATCCAATGAGCTACTCAGCCCAACAAGAGTCACCTTACACCGGTGAATCACCACTGGCGAAACTGCTGAAAGTCCACAGGGTGTCAACCAGCTGGTGCGGTTGTGACATCTGACGGCTCCCCGGCCCCGGCACCTCGGTAATGTCACCCAGTAGCTGTGCGTAGCTGGCTGCGCAGCCAGCTTTCATCTGAAGCGCGTGAAGCGCAGCTGCCAGGTGGGGACCGTTCAGCTATGGCAGCGAAACCGTTGGCAGTTTAGAGATCCCAAATGCTCCGTGCATGGCATGTTTACTTTCATTTGTGACCAAAATGTAGGTACATTTACCTCTAAGATGACCCACATGTAGGTAAATATGCCATAGATGAAGCATATGGGTGTGGTTCGAAATGATTCAATCAACCTCCTGCGCCCAAGTTGTGGGCAGTTTTCCTGACAGTCAATGCTGTTTACGGCATTCAGGAGATGCTGATTGTACCATCGTACAGCAATGGTAGATATACATCTGGTTGTTGCTTACAAACTTACATGCTAAGTATACCTTGCTTAGAGCTCACCATGAACTTAGCTATAGTGCGTGAGCGGCACTATAACCGACCACAAGTAGCCGATCCATGTCAATCCCTATAGCTGATAGTCATTGATAGTCGTTGATTAACTATAAGTCGTAAATCCCTACTTCATAGCTAATAGATCTAATAGCTAATATGTCATAGATAATAGCCATAGCTATTAGCTGTTGATTCACCATGACCAGCCATACAAATGTAACTAGTGAATTTCTGGGAGGGCACTGGTTAATCTCTGTGAGGTGTCCATGGAGGCTCTTGGTAGTGCAACATTTAGACAAGGACCTTGGAGAGATAGACCTTGGAGATAGACCTTGAAGGTTGTTGGAGGTTCCCTCCGCCTATGGACAGCAAATCGGGATCATGCGTTGAAATGTTCAAGATCACAGCGATGCAGTGTGCAAAGAGCAGCAGCTCAAGGTATGCTTGCATGAAGTGTGCACGGGGAAATGTGGCATTGCTCCACTTCGAAGGACACACATATGCAAATGTTGGGGGATTCATTGGGCAAACACGAAGCAGAGATGACATGATGGACACTCATGGCTCAAACTGTCCTTGCAGCAACGTCCATGGTCAAATGACACATGCAAAAGTTATCCTGTGCAAGCAACATAGTTGGATTCCAAATGGTCAATGGTCCCAAAGATTTCCCTGATGTCCCAACTAAATCTATTGGTCTCTTAGCATTCCTCTTTCATATCTACGTGGAAATAATCACACCTAAATCACTCAATCTATTTCTTAGAAACATTCACTAGAATCACTAAGAGGTGTTCATTACGTTTTTTTACTTGTAAATCACACCTAAATCACTCAATGGCTCAATCTATTTCTTAGAAATCATGAAAAACCTCTTACCGCTTCTAAGATATTCATTGCATTCCTCTTGTTGCTTCGCTGCACCACCCTTAGGCAGCCAGGCCAAGGTCTCTCCGCTGGTCTCATTCCTGGTGCAGGGAGGCCGGGCCGTTGAGGTTGGCAGTGTCCAACTTGGTAAGCTACACCAGTAACAACCAAGTGGGCAAAAACTGGTAAAACCAACTTATACAACTTGGTAATCTTTGGAACAAGCAGTAACAACACCAGTAAAACCTTCGACCTTCGTGCTTTCTACACCAGTAAACATCAAACACTAGGTTGAGTGGCTACAACTAACATCTAAGCACTCCAACTTGGTAATCTTTCTACAAGAGTAGCAACCAACCTACCACTCCACATCAAACAGCCAAGCATGGCAGTTGCTCAAGACTGTTGTCTCGTCCTTTCACACTATCCTTGGGGCCATAGCCATGTGAAACCTCTTGGGTTTGCAGAAAGCAGCTGTTCGCAATAAGTAGGTTGGTGCACAACCGTAATGTCATTCTCTCAATTGTGTACACCTCAGGCGTCCCTGTGAAAAGTGATCATGACCTGTGATATCTGTCTTAGTGATCTCTTAAGTGATGGTTAGGTGGTTTCGTACTTCAATGACCATGTAAGTATGGTTCTTTATCAAGATAGCCCCAAAGCATCCAATATTAGTTCATTTATGTAATCAAGCCACCATTTTTAAAGGTCTCCCCACTTCAAGAACCCCCCCATACAACGCGTGATGCTTCCAGAGGTACCACAATGGATAACCCGGTAATGGTCGTCGACTGGCAGCGGTTCCCTCCTCTCCATCATGGCCTGGCTCAACGTTACCCGTGGCGGAAACTGGCTGGAGACAAGTAGGAAAAGTAACCATATCATTGTGCTATGCAAATGCATACACATGTCTACGTGCAAGCCTATATGAACATAAAGACAAAATACATATAGATATATATATATATAGCTAAATATGGAAAACATGTATATAAATATATAGTTGTGCCTGTAAATTCACAACTGCACAACACATTATCGATACGTATATCTACCATTATCTCTGCTTGAAACAGCATGTCTGCATCACTTTATCCGTAGTCCATCTGTGCCTCGATAAAGACACCTGAACATGCTGGTTTCCATCTCCTTTTATAGAGATGGATACGATACATGCATACATTCATATATGGCAAATGACCTGTTGAATTGTTTGCCAATACTGAGTAGTCAAGAGCACCCCTCTACATCTCTACAAGGTAAGTAGGCATCTCCTTTGTGGGATGTGCACACCAGCAATATTGCTCAGCTCGGACCCATACCGAGATACAATTCGTACGAGCCTTCTGAAAGATATCAAGGAATTAGTCAATATGAATGTGTATAAAAGATTTTGAAAAAACTATAGCTAAGTGGTATTGATTGACTCAATTTACATGTTCCAAATAGATCCAAGTGGTGCTTCACATTTCATTGGTGCTACTCGTCGGTTCCCCGTCGCCGGCCTCCACAACGGGGAACCTCAGAAGCGCGGTATGGCGGTGCGGCTGACCATTCTGTGACACTGAGGGGAGTCCCAGGTTCGTTGGGATCTCATTGAAGTTCGTTGGGGTACCCCGAAATCATCCTGTAATAGTCATGTATAGTGATAAATCAACTATTTTTTGGGTCCCCTATTTTGAGAAACCACCATATCTGGCTTTATATACTGTAAGTAATCAGTGCATTTTATAATGGACATCGAATATTTATATCCCTCAGGGGTAGCAGGGAACTTCCCTCAGCACTCCAATGGCTCTGCAACTGTCCAATCATTCTCTTGGCGTCAAGTCACTTAGTTTCTTTCTGCTATTTTCCCCTGTTCCGAATTGAACGCCGAATTGACTGGGTTGGAAGTCAGGAGCCTTCTGTCAGGCCTTTTTCTTGCTGGCCCATCCCCAACTAACAATGATGTAAATTCAATCCACTTCATCCCGTCTCTTGGCCTCACATCCGTCCTGTGGCCTCCCCTATGTATGACCAACCCATGCTTGAGCTAGCGTCCCTTGTCTACAAAACAAACCGCCAAGGAACTGAAATTCAGCTGCTTTCCAAGCATAGACCAGAACCTCATTGGTGGCTGACTGAGGAAAGGGCCCGACCGGATGGCAGCAACGTGTCATGTGCACATGCCTTTGGATGATAAGGCTCTTGGAAAATCTTGTGGCTCCTCAATGTGCTAAGCTATTTCAATAAATATGTATTGAATAAAAGTACGTATATACAATACACACGTAACACTAAAGATAGGTAAATTGTGTATATAGATTAGATACATGTATATATATATATGTGTGTGTGTGTGTGTCAGCATACAAGCTTCTACTGCGGCAGCAACGCTATGTGAGCAACGTGTTTGCCGGTTCATGTTTCAGCTATGGCCTAAATCTATTTGCCAATGGATGACTCTGTCAATGCTAAGGTCAAAGGGAGCCTGTCAGATTGGCTGATCAAATGAAGGTCTATGAATGACACAATCGTCAATCAGTCTGTGTATCTACGGACGGATATAGTCTGTACATGTCCATCATGTCCAAACATTTACAAATCATTATACATATTTATATACATATGTGCACCTTTACAGGGTTCCATGTTAAATCACAAGGTTCTAACATAAAACCCACTGCAAACTAACATGGAACCTGGCGATCAAGAAAACCGTGTTATTCAACATGGAACCAAAAGACCTTTTTTACAGCACGCTAAACTTACATGGAGTATATACGTATGTATGTCATACAGGTGTTTGCATATAAGTACATGAACAACTATCAAATATCGACTAGTACAGTATCATGTTTGTAAACTGTGCAACTTGTGGCTGCTTCTACAGTGAAATGAAGGTTCAAAACTACCAATTCAAGTCGATGCAAGTCAATGCGAGTCAACCAATCAATCAATCAATCAATCAATCAATCAATCAACCAACCAATCAATCAATCAATCAATCAATCAATCCATCAGCACTTCGCCTGTTTATACACTGCACATTAAGAATAGTGTCAGTTGCTGTAGTGTGCATACGTTGCCAAGCAATCACAAATCATGAGCATCTCCAAGATGCATATCACACAAGGTATTGACAAGTAGTACAGCCCTAAATGGGATGAAATGACCACTGCACTGGCTCCACTTCCAAGCGTTCCATCATCACCCTCGTTGTTGCAAATCGTGACGGCGTTGGTGTCGGCTTTGGTCACCAATCCCTCTACAGTCTCTCAAATTTGTACCAGACCAATTTTGACAGGAAATGAGCATCACATCATCACCTAGAAAAGCATGGAACAGCACCCTGACCGCAACACAGCCCACTGTACCCATCCGCTTCTCACACTCTGCTGCTTCCAGTGACAGAACTCAAATACGTCAGCGATCCGTCGGTGCCTCGCTGCATGCCTTGCCGGTGAGTGGGTTCCCGCCGTTGCTCAGTGGTTTCTTCAAGCTCCAACAATGGAGCTGTTGCCAATGGAATGACAACCAATGGGAGTACTGGTACATCCTCATGGGATCTCATGGGTATGGATATCCAAATAAGAATGACGTTACACAACCAATCCATAAACTGATATCGACGGACATGAAATGAGTTGAAATGACCATGGGCTTGCATAAACCAATCAATGTCATTCTCTTTACATAACCAATCTATAGCAATACTGCGGAATCGCAGTATGAATCTGCCACACTTCCAAGTAAACATGAAGGATTCATCCACTTCTGGCACCTGGTGAGCTTTGTGAGTTGGAAGTGAGTTTAACACCATGGTATCACAAACCAACCAGCGACTGGTTGGAACGCTCAGAGATCAGCCGCTGAATCGCGGCTGGTAGCTGGTTGATTTGTTGGCTCTGAAGGTAGCTGAACCTTTTTTGTGAGTTCCCTTGGCTCCTGATGGCCTTGCTGCAGCCAGTCACAATCAGTCACCCCAGGCTTCCCAACGAGCTTGGATCTCCTCAGTGATTGCTTCGTCATCAAAGGCATCCCTGAGTCCAGCAAGCCGACCGGCACCGAAAGAAAGTCGCCATCACTGGGGATGTGCCTAGAGGACGGGGGCCCTAGGGAGACTGACTACGGTTGGAATTCTTCATGGTCTGAGCCACACATCCAAAATGCTCATTTGGGTCTTTCTCAAGTCATAGGGGACCCCCCAAATATCATCCTTTACTGGCCATTTCTTGCAATTGACCATCCATTCTGGGGGTCCCTTAATTTGATGAGAAACCACCCTTTCCATTCAAAGGGAATTTATCGGATTGGGGCACACAAATAAGGAAGAAATCATAAATCATAAACCCATATTCCCATGGCAGCGGAGCCCTCTGCAGCAACACCAACTTGGAAATGCTTGGAATCTTGGCCTCCAACAACTGTCCTCCAAGGGCCTTTCGTTCTTCACATGTATGTGGTTGTGACCCATCCCAAAAATCTTGGTCTTGGTCAATCAAGCAACTCATACACGAGAAAGTAAAAATGTCAATCAAGCCAAACTAAACTGACCAATTATGCTTTTTGTTGATGCTCCACCTCTGGTTGACCACCAACCAATCTCCTTTGGTAAACTAACGGCAGTGGAAAATCCACCATTTTGTCCCGGAAAAACCCTGAAAAATCATCCTCCTTCATGGTGGATTGTCCAGCCAGGCATGGAAATCATCAAAATCATGGTGGATTGTCCAGCCATGGAATCCTTCACCCCAGGGGATCTCCAGTTTCGCCCACGAAAAATTGCTGGGAAATCCCTGGTGACTTGGCCCAGCTCGTCAAGGCACATGGAGTACTCGATGATCACGGGCCAGGCCCAGGCTGAAAAGGTCTGAAGGCGAAGTGACGATGAAGTGATGGGAAGAATTGCGGCAGAATAGAACGATGATTTGAGTTATTATCATTACAAGTAGGATTATTAGGATAATTATTTTATATATATATATGTGATAATTCCTTTTGGTCATTAGGATATAATAATGAGCCATCATAAGCCTGTAATAAGCCATTGGAACAAGCCTATTCAGGATATATTCAAGACGATAAGCTTCTTGGAATAACCTATTATAGAAAAATATCCCAATTGAACAATTAGGGTATGACTAGAACAAGCCATGAGCCCATTGAATAAGCCGAATTCAAATTAGAATAAGCCATAATAAGCTTATTCAATATATTGAAAATGAAAAAGGCCATTCTCCCATGAAAAAGCTAATGAAACAGGCTATTCTTCCAATAAGCCTATGATTCAGAATAGATGAAAAAAGGCTATTCTTCCTTTGAATCCCAAGTGCAAGGCAAATTTTCTCCTGCAGGAAAGGTACTATAACCCAACCTGGTCGTGCTACCCAGCTACCAGCTAGGAGGATTTCATGGGTGCGCGTTCTGAATAGTTGCAATGGCTGAAACGTCAGGAAGCTGCACTCTGGGCCCTCCCCAAAAAATCCGCTGTGAGACGGTGAAACATGGTGAACGTGGTAAACACGTGAGATCACCCACATGACTTTTCATCATAGCATGTGCATGCATGAGCAATGGGAATACTGTAACTCTTAAAACTAATGATACTATAGAGGGCACGTACAGTTTCCCCAGGATGACTGATGTAGGTAAGAGACCTGTTGTTGATTGATAGAGAATTTGAACAGGGATCTCAATCCACTGTATACGAACCTGGAACTGTCAAACGAGATTAATACATCAACATCAACCACCACTATCAATCAACAAATGTTAAAAACATCCACCACAAAACACTTTCGTGAGCCAACGAGGGTCTCTGATATAACTTCGATCAATTTACTTGTTGTACATCTACTGTTTCGAGTACTCAGTGAAATCTGAGTGTGGATATGGATAGATCTGGGTCACCCAATGGCGCAATCTCCTGCTCTGACTTGCATAAGGTCTAAGGTGATACAGTACGAAGGTTTCACTGATGTTTTCAATACTACGCCATCAGTCATAGATCCAGATGTTCGGTGTGTGGAATCTTCACCAAGACCAAAAAAGTGATCCAAGGGTATCTTTCACGCAGGCGTAGGAGTATCTACGCCTATCCAAAAAATCCTGCTCAAACAGTTGTTTTGTATTGTTTTGTCCCATTGCATCCCCTTGCTGTAGGTGTTTTGTCATACCAACTGTTGCAGTGTCCATATGGCGAGGGGACACAATCTCAAACCCAACCTAGCCTTTCTTCAACCCTCTCCCACCGACCAAGGGTAAACCAACGACGCGTTGCTTGCCTGAAGCTTCAATAAAACCTTCTGCGCATAGGTGGCCTCCAGTCTCGGTGCTTTCTCATGACAGGTTTAAGGGATGACTATCAATGTTGGAAGGTCATCAATAAACCAAACTAGAGCACCAGTTGAAGCCATCATACAACACAAGAAAATGCATCATGCTTTTTGGTTTGTGAGAAATGAGTTGTGCTAAGGTGCCCATATCCCCAACACTTAAGGGGTGTTGGGGGAATCTATGACTGATCATTCAAAGTAAACATAGGTGAAAACTCCAACCAGCTGTGGTGAAAAGATTTGAAGGCACCATCTTTCTTAGGTTGATCTTTCTGTGCTTCACCACCAACACCATCACCCCACTACCACCACCACAGCTTGAGATGCATCCATCCCCAAGACAGCACCTGCGACCTGTCTGATGGCCGCGTGTCGATATCCACGGCAGAGCTATTGTCCTGATCCGCTGTTGAACGCCGCTGTTGCACGCCGCTGTTGAACCATCCTCTGCCATCTCAACCGAAGATATTTGGTGGTCTCAGCCCAAACAAAGATATGTCAAAATCATCCCGAGATGAACATAAGGACAAACCACCAATCATAATTAGTGGATGATGGGTGCATTCCCACTGCATGAATGACGTCCCATGACAACCGACTGGTGTCCTCCATGGTGGTTAAAGTAAGCATTGAGCTGGGGTCCTGGAGGCTGTCAGTTTGTATCACGATGTGTTTCTTCTTTGGTTCATGGGATCGCCAGGTACTCCCAAGTTGCAGCAAAAGACCATCACTCCACAGGGAAGAACAACAACTTGTTGGGCTAAAGGTTGCTGTGCCCACCCCGTTGGGGACTATCGGATCCCCAACCACACAATTACACCATTTAGTCATCCCCAACTTGCATCCCAGTGGCTCTGGCGTCGAGCAGGGTTGGCACGACCTGTCAACTCAGTGGTAATCGCACAGCTACGGTCGCTTAAGCATGGGTCATGTTCTTGGTATCACATTCTTGCCATAACCTTCACATTGCTGAGACCAACTCTTCGCATGAAAAGTCAGACCTGCTGGTGAAATGCTGAATCTGATCGCCTCTCATCATGCACAGTGAGGACACAAGTTCAGAAAGGCACAAACAATTCTGAAACATCAGTGTAGAATCATCATTGACACTCATTTCTATTACCCATCACACCGTATCATCAATAGCCATTATTGACTATGATTCTAACATGTTCTAAATTACAACCACGATTTACCCTTTGACTTCCAAGGACTGCGGCTTCTGACATCAATACTCAGAGCAACGAAAGATAAAGAAACCATAAGAAACCATACCTGATAGGAGGTGACCAACATATTCCGCTGTAGTAGTAGCAATTCCAATTACAATCCAAGTGTTAAAGGTTGGTTGGTTGGTTACCTCCTACCGTTGTTGGTATCCTGTAAATCCCCTTTGTAAAAGGTTGGTTCAACATCGTTCGACCGTGCGAATTCTGCTGGCATTTTCAGGATCGTGTTGCTATGAAGCAGCTCCCCCGCCTCTTTCAGCAATTTCCGAATTCGCACGGAAACTCGCTGCCTGGGCCACACGGCAAACCACTGGAGACGTGACAAAGCCACTATTGATGATAAATACTGACCAATAGCACTGTAATATGGATGTTTCGCAAAATATGGGTACCCCCAAATCATCCATCAATCGTTGTTTTCGACAACAAACCACCCATTTTTGGGTCCCCTATTGTGAGAAACCACCATGGAAAAAGACATAGTCACATACATATTAACAAGCATAAATGGTTCTTATCGCTATATTGTTAATATTAACATATATTACAAGTAACCATTTGATTATAGCCCTTAGTTGTTTCAAAAGCCATATATTATAGATTATAGCCCTTATTGTTTATATATCATATCCTCACCTTAGTTGTTTCAAAAGCCATAAAGTCATAGAGAATCCAATGTGAGGATACAGCAGTAAGCTCGGCTCCGCCAAGTCACAAGGTCTCAACGCCCTTTTTCTTGTCCTGCTCCTCAACCTGGGACCAACGAGATCCGGAAACCAGTAGTGCTTGAGCTTGACGATGACACGGAATGACCATATTATGTGTATTCACATTGATAAATGTATATAAATACATATGTATATATATAATGATGCGCATCAGGAATATAAACATATATTGCAACATATCCAATTATATACAAAGTATATACATAATCTAAACGTATGCGTGTGTACCCCACACCAATGTACAGCTGCACTGGGCCACGGGCCGCATCAGCCACCTGCTGGAGGAAGGTATCCACCTGGCATTACAAACGCCACAACGATGGTGACAACGTTGGTCAGTCATGGTATGTCATGCTTTAATAAGCGCAGCATGGTTTATAATGGTTGATAATGGTTGATATTGGTTGATGATGGTTCATAATGATGGGTCATAATGGTTTATATTGGTTGATAATGATGGTTGCTAACGGTTTAGAATGGTTGATAATTGGTAGTATTGGTTTTGATGGTTTTAATCATGATTTACAATGGTATCTAGCGATCCTTAGTCATTGATACATAATTTTGGTATACAATGGTCCTGTAATGGTGCTTAATCATGGTTGACAATGATCGCTTATCTTTCATCATGATTGATGATGGTCGAGAAGATTGGTGTTTTAGGTTGATCGAACATGTTGGTCAGCAACGCTTCTTGACAGCAATGATATTGGCCGCACAACTGTTTCCAAACATGTGTTCAATGACCCTTGTTACTTCTTGCCAACCATCCTGTAAAGAAAAGCAAATTATCTGAATAATATTGTTCATTGATTCAATACCATGGACAGGAACCCACCACACTGGAATTGCAAAGCACAGGAGTCAATGATGGTGCACATCATCACATCATCGGGTCAGCCGTGCCTGATCGTTCACCTTATCTGATGCTTCGGTCACCGGGCGTGCAACCAATGCCTCAAAGAAGGCACGCTCGGGAAGTTGGCAGTTTGACCCGTGCAAAACAAAGGTTTAAATGGTTGGTGCCCTTCAAATATCTGATGAACCGCCCGAGAGCTCATCCTTGAAAGAAACACAATTGGATCGAAGGGTAGTGCCAAAGGAAATATTGATATACAGCTCCTTTACAACCTGCTGGAATTGATCCATCACTGATCAGGAGATCCAAATTCAAACTCCAAGGTTCAAGATCCAAAGTTCAATAAACAAGATCAGTGCACCATTCAAGTACAAACTTGCGCAGCCTCATCATAGTTGAACAACAACCACAACCACCACAACCACCACAACCACCACAACCACGACCACGACCACGACCACGACTACTACTACTACTACTACTACTACTACTACTACTACTACTACTACTGCTCCTGCACCACCTCTACCACCACCTACGCAACCCAGGAGGCCCACAGCGAGCCATGACCTCGCCCACAAGGCCGCCTCGAACTCGGCTTCCGGATCTTTCGACTGCGGATGACGGATCTGGGTCTCCGAAAGTCGATGATGGATCGACTATTTGACAATTGGGTGATCATGGTTATGACTCTCTGATTATAGTTGTTGATAATTCTTATTGTAGCTATTGTGACTATTGAATTACTATTGACATCCATGAACTATATGATAAGGGGCTTTGAGGGATGATCACAGCTATCACCAACAACGCTTGGGACTTGGCCTGTGAAGCAATAGAACAAGTTTCTTGAATGAAGGATGTGTGGCTTTGGAGGGAAGTTCTTTGAGGCAGAAAAGGAGGCCATCATGCTTCAATTCATGCACAATCATGGTGGTCGTGGATGATAACACTATGATTCCTTGGTGGTACTTGAATCAACCCCTATACAAAATGTTAGTCAACCGACCATCCCTAAATACTGACGAACGTAGAACATCTTTAAAACCACCAACTTATTAATGATAAGAGATGCATATGACAACATGACCATTCTTCATAAGTTCATCAGCTGATCTTCACGTGCTCAGCAGCTCAGCAATCCCTGGTGGTGGTTCCAGGGCCTCACCCTGGTCCTAGTGTCGCCTCCATGGCTTTCTTCAGACTCAAAGGTGGTGGCTCTTGATTGACGCCGCTCACCTTGTCGCTTCGCCACTGGGTTCAGCGGGAAGTCCCACGCAGCTTTTCAAGGGGCTTGGTAGTTGAACCACCCCGTCATGAAAAATGGTGGAAACATGGGGAAAAATAGCGAAACAACAGGGGTTGGTTATATTTGGTTATACTAAGTCGGGCGGTCATAAACCCATCATGAAAAAGGCAAAAGTCAACCAATCAACCATTTGTTGATACATTTGGTAAATAAGAAATGTTTGAAACTGCCAACCAGTAAAGGGATTGATGATGCTGAGTCAACACAGCTGGTTGGTATAGTCAAAACCTGGAGAAACCACCAGTCTTGCCGACCATCAAGAAACCCGATATCAACTCATGGCCAACGGTTGCTGTCCGGAGGATTACGACAACTGGAAGGGACGAGAATGGGCCAGTGTTCGATGCTGCAACATCCTCGAGATTCCTCGCAGATTGCCGGGTCAATGCCACGTCTTGCTCAGTGTAGGTGACGACAGACTGGTTCAAACTTCCAGCAGTCACACAGAACGTGGGTTTATGGTAGTTTATGAGCAATGCCTCTGATATGCACCTTTTGACAATTGTTGATATGCCTCTTTTGTTGGCGATTGCTGGGTCAATGATCAAATTCGACGGGTTGTAACCCATCTTTGCGCAAGTTACATGTGAGGTCTGGTCGACTCAACCTCGTGGCAATAGAGTCGGCATTACTGAAGGCTTGGAAATTGGTGGAAACGGCACCAATTCCTACAAAGAGCCACTGGTCAACTATGGGCTTATGATCTTTGTAATTAAGCAGGAAACTAAGAGCAACTGGACATAAAGTAACAGCTTTGAGGTTTATGTCTATCTTCATCTATCTTCCAAAGGAAAGCACGAGTTCAAAACTAGGTTTGCTCTTTGAACAGCAACTTCCTCTGGCATCTGGCCGGTCCCAACGGGTCCCACCATGGCTGGGCGTCCCAGCAGCAACTAAGAGCATGGGACACAGCAGGGCCATCTGGCACCTGGGGTCGCGGTGTCCCTATGGTGATCCCATAGATTTTACAGTCAAAGAAAAACCCATGTGATGATGTGAGTTTCTACACAACATTCATGTGTATACACATATGTACTTATATAGGTAAATACACTGCATATCACCGGTATGTATTCATATCATGTAGTGTATATAATTATGTAGTATATATAGATGTTTGCGTGTTTGTAGGTAACTTGTCTCATTATGAGGCATTTAGAGAACCAGAAGAGTGCGCTACGCTTTGTGCTTCAATGTGGGATGTGTCCCAAAAATGGTGTCAATTGCTTCTGCTACGTGGCTGAGTGATCTATTGCAGGGGACATTGCTACACATTTCGTTTATACGTTACAAGCAGCGGCTGTTTGAGCATACGCAGTACAGGGGAAAACAGTATGACAGCATATGGAACAGTGTCCATGCCTGATGAACACATATAATCATATCGCATACATTCAAAATCATTCAAATGCGAATATATACCTGTCTGATCCTGTCTGTATACTAGATAATTAAATATCATATGCGTAAAAATATCGTAATCCTTGTTGATCCATGCCAATCCTTTACTCTATCCATGTGTGACAATGCCATGAGCCCTTGAGCACTTTGGTCACTGTCCCAACTTGACTCCTGCCTCAAGACAGGTCTTCCGTCCATCGCTGTTAGACAAGGAAAAGACGATACGAAAGAGATCTTTGAGCCAAACAGCAGCCGGTGTTTAGCAGCGATGACCTTCAAGGCTTACCGATGAACAACAACACACACCACACCTCAGGGATGGCACCGCCAAAAAATCAGAGTATATAAAACAGTCTGTCGTTGTGAGGAGGTATGGGGAAGTTGTGGGTTTGAAATGTTTGAACTTGGACAAACAGTTCGGGAACTCCCTAAGGGGCGACGGCAACAAAGTTTCACGTCTTTCGCTATCAAAACAACTTGCCATATGTACACTGTAAAACAGCTTGACCTATGCCCGTATTCTGTGAATATTGATCTGGGTGAATCTGGTCAAACTGCATTTCACTAAGCTGCTCTATACACATGTTATAGGCATCTTCCTGAAAAAAATAAACACATGTAACCTCAGTGAGGTTGTAGCTTCACCGGGGTTACATTCATAAACTCTTGGCTCTTCAACTGCACACTGAAGAAATCAACAGCTGGGCATCACCCCCCGACATGCAATGCTTATGAAGTGCAAACATCCTGTTCTTTCCAGATGCTCTCAGTTGCCTGCCTGGATCCCTTGAAGGATTCAACGTACTGCTTCTGAGCTTTCTTCTGGTTGATGCGTCCACAACGTTCCATCAACTTGGTGAGGGCAAGCGCAAGGTCAAGCAAGGGAAACCAGCTGTTAGGGTACAACATTTCTGGACAAACCCAAATCGAGGAATCGGGCCAAGTTCAATAATTTGTCCATTCAGAACGCAACAAATGCAGATAAGTCTTCATTTTGGGGCTGCACCAACCAAACAAGCAGAACTTTTGGCGATGAAAACATGGTCTTGGGGATCACACTGATCACACCATCTATGCACAACCCGCTGTAGCACGTATCCATTTGCTGACAGGGTAGTTAGTAGTACCTGAATCGAAATAAAACATGCCTGCTTTCACATCAAAACAATCGCGTCATTGTCAAGCATGATGGCCGTAATCAGCACCACCATCATAATCAATCTCATCTGCATCACCATCCTCATCATTCACCATCATCGTAATCATCATCATCACCACCACCACCATCATCACCATCATCATCATCACCACCACCACCATCATCATCATCATCATCATCATCATCATCATCATCATCAACCATCATCAACTGTCATCATCATCATCATCATCATCATCATCATCATCAACCATCATCAACTGTGATACTCATATTCCCTAGTATTAATGGCTATTAGTCCCTGTACGTAACCATTTATCAACCATTGAATCGTATGCTGTAACTCGAACCGGCGCTGCGTCCCAGTGGCATCCTCCAGCAACTCTGTGAAGACGTTATAGCGTCGGATGTCGATCTGTTCCTCGTTCGCGGCTCGGTATCCAGCTGCTGGGGTGGGAGACCTCCAATTCACAGGTGGGCAGTGATCAAAATTGGGGTCTCTCTAGATAAAGGACCCCAAAAATGGTTGGTTTATGACATATCATCAATAAATGGTTTCCATAAAGGATGATTTAAGGATACTCCTAGTTTGAGAAACACCCAAACGGTGAATGTAGGTCTCCAACAACAGGACGGTTTTGTGATTTATGATGTTTTTTCGTTCACGGCTTGGTGAGAGTGAAGAAATAGCAACAAGAGTCAATAATTATGCAGCTCCACTTATAGCAATGAGTGATCAGTATAGTGCTTTGTCACACATCTTCATGCTTAATTAGGATAAATTAATAGCCAATTAGTGATCAGTTTAGTGGTCATGATAAAATGGTTATATAATGAGTAAGTATCGTCATAGTTACAGTGACTTCTAACACCCATTTATAGTAACCATTTTAAATGCATGTGAACTACTAGTAGTTAATTAGCAACAAACCTTTATATGGATATACATATAAATCAGGTGGATTTGCCTGCCAGGGACTATCTATGCTTTGTGCTGCTAATTGGGGATACCTGCTATGTGCGAATATGTAGCAACAAACTACGTTGGTAGTTGGGGTTCTAAATAAGTTGTTCAAAGCTGATTCATCTGGGATTGATTGGGTCAAACGAAATGATCGCCCAAGGTGGGTACTCAAATGAACATGCCAACAAAGACTATTAAGCTCAATTTCTGGATGTTCATTAGGGTTTTCACCCACGGCCATATCCCTATCATTATTGCTGGTATCCCAGTGGTATGTATGCGATTATTCTTGAGGCACTATAACAATTGCCATTTTCTAGATATTTCAATCAATTGTTGACCATTGCCAATCATTGTCATATCCTTTGGTTGATTGGTGAACCATTGGCAATCAACATGATCATACCTGTTAACCATGAACCTGTAAGCATGTTTAACCATTACAAATCATTGTCAGCCATGTTTTTCCATTGTTGCCCATTGTCTACCATTCACATCCATTGATATGAAACCATGATTTTGGTATCATTGGCCACAAGTAACTACTAATCATTGTTCATCAGAACCATTGTACATCACAATTTCTAGTTCCTAATCAAACCACTGCTGACTTCCTATTCTTGATCACACATTTCTAGTTGTTCACCATACCTTTAGTTCTTCACACAGTTGTTGTTCAAATGACTATTTCTAGTTCTCACAGAATATTTCGAGCTCTTATCAACATTAATTGCTAATTATCATATACGTTCTTCACCAACAACTCATATTCTTCAACAACTGTTGTAAACATATTGAATTAACCCCTAACTCAATTCATGCAACAGCAAGTTGACTCACTAATTCTGAACCACCACTCGCGCTGCTGACCAAGGCGCTGCATGTGCTTGGCCCAGCGCCACAGGATGAACGCCCACCTTGATGGCGTGCTGTGCGCCACATGGGAGCACCATGGTATTGCCGTGGGTACACCATGGTAGCCATACCAATGGTGAAATGTTTCACCATAGTGAAACAGTGAAATGTGATCATAGTAAAACATTTCACCATAGTGAACACTATCCGACATGGAAAACTGCGTGGAGTCATAGTAATCATGCTGAACTATGATCCGAATCGTTGATGGTAAACTGTGGGTCAACCATGATACCACTAGCAATGACATGAGCGAACGGTTGCTAAATGTTTAAGTCTTAATCATCTTACTGACTGTGACATTTGTTGCCTGTGGTAGTATTGTCAGCTGCTCTGACACGTGGTCATGGCCAATGCTAACCAGACTCTTTCTGGCAGTTTTGGCCAACTGCTCTCAAGTTGGCCTATGATTGATAGGGATTTGACACTGTGGTCGGTTTTTGCTCTTCACATAGGAACCAATGCATGTATGGTGTACGTAGCAAGGCCTATCTTAACTTCATGTACCAATATTGATCCGGTCGCATTTTTTTTGCAAGCTGCAGCAAGGGCTTGACACTTTCAAGCACAGAAAGACAAGAACAATATTGATCGGGTGTGAATATATATATATATATATATTATAGATAGATACAAATATCTCATAAGCAGATGCACATTTTCATGCACTGCTATTTCAGATCTGTGATAGTTCTGTCAAATATGGTAACTGCCTGCAATCGATTCTGATAGCCCTGGCTGGGTAGCAAGCGTGTACACATGTTGGACATAAAGATGACTTCAATGACTTGACACGCATGAAACATGACCTGGCATGACCTGGCTATCTCTGAGTCACTAGGACGTGTCATGGGAAGATTGAATTCCCCATCTAAACTGTCTTACCTATCAGTGCACCATGAATATGGTTTGAAAACAATCCGGCACTGTCACACACGCATGTGCAAAAATATTGGCACCCCCAAACGCAACCATTGCACACATGGCCAGAAAATGTACTTGGAATTCTCATTGATCGCAGGCACGTAACACATGGTTGATCTGATGCTAAACATCTGCTTGTTCAGCATCCCAACATCGATCTCGCGGCCCCTGCCTGAAATGCATAGACAGGACAATAGCCATAACCTCGTGAGAAAACAGCTGGGCATACGCAAACAAAATGGCCATCTAGTAGAAAACCCTTGCAACGTTAGTATGATACATCCTTGGCTTCTTCCATGTCCTTGCCTCTCATCACGTGACACGGGTCTGTTGTCAGAAATCTACCCACAAAAGAAAGGCTTTCTGACGATCTCCTTTCGAGTGGCTAACAATCAATCCAGCAGGACATATTTCAAGGATCTTGGTGATTGTTAGCAGCTAGCAGGACAAAGATCATAGAAGATCATCGAAGATCCGTACAACAACATTTCTGCTAGCTGAAAATGGTTCGCAACAATCAGAGATGATTTGAGTCACCAAACAATCCATATCTCCAACCAGCTCTTGGTTCGCTGCGTTTCTCCACTTCAGCATGAACAATATCCTCTGCGAGCTCCAGTCCCAGGATGCGGCTCCAATGGGTTGGTGAAGTGGGCCATATCACTTGTTGCTTGCTTGCTTGCTTGGTGGGTGGTTACCAGTTTAGTACCATTGTGCACCTAGGTTGATTTCATGGTGAGTTCCCAATACTTTGGTCGTTCACATAAACTTGAGGACTAATACTGTCCATGCTGTATGATGATATTGGTCCACCACAAACAGGGAAAGCTAGAAGCAAAGCTGTTGATATAGATACGCACGTGAACATATACATGTACAACTACACTTCTAATGCAAGCCTATATTTGCAGTTGCATCCGCACAAAATCAATCAGGAACTAGCATGATAACGGGCCAAATCCATGAATACCTGCCTGATAATCCAAGTATTGATACACCAAGTATACTTGTAACAGTCAAATGTAATTGTTGAAAGACCTGTAACAATCAAATGTGATTGTTGAAACCCAGTGTAATCCAAGTTTGATACACCACCAATTCGAAGTGGTAAGATGGTCATAAGCTGGCTCAGCAGCGAAAACCCCAAAATGTTCCTCGTATGCTTTACCCAGCTATAATACTTCATGCCATGCTGCCTCAGGAATGTATGTTAGATTCTGGTACCACAACATGTTGCACGAAACCTGTGCACAGCTTGCCACCTGTCTTGACCAAACCTCAATGCTAGCTGGTTCCCCCGTTTCCGTCGTCGTCCTTGGGGATCACAGGGCCTAGACCTGACAAGGCACAGCTGCAAATTGGCAACGTGTCAGTTTATACCTTGATGGACATCGTGTGTATGGTATCTATGTAAAAAAAGAAATTATATTGGATCTAACCCAAAAGAACAAAATGTACTCATGATTCGTAAATAGATAGACCGGTGGCTGTGAAGATGCAATAGAGGGTTGCAGTAGATAGATACGGTAGATACTACAGCAAATTGAAAGATTGATTGATTGATTGATTGATTGATTGATGGATTGATTGATTGATTGATTGATTGATTAGATAAGCAACACAAATAATTAGATCAGATCAGATCAGATCAAATCAAATCAACAAATAAACATATAGATAGATAGAGAGATAGATAAATAGATAGATAGATAGATAGATGGATAGATACATGGATAAAAAGAAAACAACTTAGATAAACAAAAAGATAAATAGATACATAGATGCATAGATAAAACAAACAACCGAGAAATGATAAGACTGTCCAGCCGTTCGACCCAGGAAAAATGCACAGGCCCTGGCTCTTTGATAGGGGCTATCCAGAAACACTTGGACCTCCAAACCATGCCTCGGAACAATCATGTTTATAAGGAAACTGCATGGTTTTGTTTGTTTCTACCGTACATTGAGAGCTCCAAATGGCTGATTTGATGATACCCCCGGGCCCCCGTTGCCTTCTGATGCCCCTAGACATCATGAGCCAGGTGTGTATGTAGATATTGGAGACATATACTGTATAAACACGTATACCTAGATCTTCCAGGGTTGCCTTATTTCAGCCCCTAAGCGGAAGTACTGAAATTTCTGACCCTGGTTCATGTTTCTGCCCCTAACTGAAATTTCAGACCCTAAGATTTTTGGGGTTTGACATGGCTTGATGGATTTCAACCAGACTCACTCCCAGCCGCTCCTGCTCCAGGATGTGCCAGCCATGGCATCAATTTGAAGAAAATAGAATCATGTTATCTGGATGATCTGCATTTTTCCGTGTTGGATCCAAACTAGTGCTGGGTTCATGTCAGAACATGTAATTTCCATGTTCCCACATGTTTCCAACGTTTTTTTCCTGCTTCTGCGTGGCCAATCATGGCCATGGCTCCTGGCTGTATCTATGCCGGGAGGCCTAGCACTGCTGTGTTGCACACAACTGTATGATCCCTGCTTTTGGGGCTTCAAGTACTTATTGGAACAATAGTTCTTGGATGTTGGCACGGTGATGCTGGAAACACGCGCTACAAGTATAAGATGTTTTTAGAAACCCATCAGTGCAACACATGACTACTCAGCGCTTCTGCTTCTTGAAGCGCTTGATCACAAAGCGTGTTTTCACCTTGTACGCTAACAAAGTGTTTTCGACTATGTTCACATTCGAGACTCTTCTCGATTGTCTCGAAACCTTTCCTATAAAGTCTTCTGCCATGGAACAGTCGTACAGGGCAGGATTGCAAGAGTATGCATTCCGATGCTTCAAAGCCAGCTCAATACGGAAGTGATCCATGGCATGGAGCTTGGGGACCATGGCGTACAACTGCTGGCCGGCCAAGTAAGAACGATGCGCTAGACGAGCATAACTCTGCACAAAGCCTTTCGTAGCACACATGATGCGGTGTCTGCACGGGGGGCGCAACCAAATGCCATGCTTGTAAACGCATTGGAAGCTCAATCCATTGTCACATGCTTCGATGATCAGTCCGAATACAGTCGCAAGTGGATCAGCATTCTGATGAATAGTGGCCACAAACCGGAGCCATTTGATGACCAAAATTGTATCAGAACCTTTCCCCCCACACCAAGGAAAACTCCCTAGGTTTGGCATGTGCAGCATTTCCTTGCTGAAACTTCGCATGGCAGCAGGTCTCAGATGACTGGCATCACACCACAGAGAAAATGAATTCCATGCCCTTGTCAGGCGCTCATCAAGTCCCCTGCCACCGTCGCCATCGTAGTCGAACACACCCTCCAAGCAAAGGAGAACAATTGTGGACCCAGCAAAATTTCTTCCAATTCCCAATCGGAAAATGTGAAACGCATCTCTTTTGAAGAATCGACTCGCAGCACCCGAATCCCAACCAGCAGCATCAAATGGGATGTGCTTGAATGGCGGTGTCTCTGACCACGGAGGTGATCGGTAGATAGTAGAGACCCACTGTGGCATAGTCCCCACCTCCTCAAAAGGTGCATGTGGACCACCTGCCTCACATTCATGGCAGCAGGGGATGCTGTTTTTGTGACCAACGTTCTTGTAACTGCGTGTGAGCAATCCCGTTTTGGCATGGTGTTCCATGTCTCCAGCCATGCCAAGAATAGCCACATGGTACACCGTGCCGCCAACAGAAACACCATCACAGCAAGCATCTCTCAGATTCTTCGATACGCACTCTAGCAAAGAGAAGAGAAGACCTGGAGTTTTCTTGTACTTTTTGGGCGGGAAGGCGAAGATCAGGAAGTGAGTCAAGTACGAGTTGTGTTTGTGATTGAGCCTTTGTGCCATAGGATCTGATTTGGCCAAACCGTTGTACACAGCATTCCGAGCGCAAGAGCAAACCAGATCGCTTGCTTCCGTGTCCAAACCCAACGCTGCTCGAAAACTGAAGACCTCTAAGGGGGCCTTCTTGTGCGTTCTTCCAGCATCACCGTGCAGTATTAATGGTATGGTGTGATCCAATCTAATCTTTCCTTCTTCAGCCATTTGGAAAACCTGGTGGGTGCCATGCTCCACTTTGAACAGTCGCCAGAATGTAACCAATAGCTCTTGGGCCCCTGGGCCAGGGTTCAATCCACCAAATAAAAGCCATGGTTCGGTTGACAGAAGCAATTGAAGCATATCCGTAGGTTTCAGATATGGCATCGAAATCGCTGCCCCGTTCTCTTCAAAGAGATGGTACGATGTAGGAACTTTCCTAGGGAACCAGTGTGTGGGAAATGATGGCTATCATAGCAGGGGTGCGGTTTGGTTGTCTATATAGACCAGGCAAGAATCCCAAAAACTAGTCGAAACAAAAACGTCACTGAAGCAAAGCCTTGGGTTCAGAGACATGTTGAATCTCTTTGTAGCTCTTTTGTACTGCCTAGACGCATTCTTCAAGGATCCTTTCATAACCGAACGAGTTGAATGGTGCAAGGCATCTATTCCAGATTCACATTGAAGTTCGGATTGCAAAGCATCACCGTGTTCTGCTAACTTCTTGGCAGGCGCCTTGGGTAAACACGCCAAGGAAAAACGGAAATAATACCCTTAAAAACGGAGAGAAAACACTTATCAATATCAAGCATAGGTGGAGGTAGATGGAAGTAGAATAGAATAGAACATCGTTGGGTTCAAGAACGAGACAGGCGCCGACACCAAGTCAAGGAAAGCCAAGGCACTCCATCAGCCACAGTTTCCACTAGATATTCCAGCAGTGGTCCAGGTGTGTCTCCACATTCACCTGGCATGGACATATACCCAGACTAGAGGCTTTATATGATATATATGGCATCCGTCGTCGATTGGACGTTTTTTTTCTCGCTGGCATGGCTGTGTGTTCAGCCTGGATGGTCACACCCAGAGATTGCAAGTCCATATGCTTGCTTGATTCCCCAAAGAAAGATTGCACCGTTTTGACAGGGATGAAAACAATCTAAACCAATCAATGTTGATTATACTTTTGTTCAACGACTGGTTAAAAACAAAGCAAATATGATAGATTTCATGTCACACACTATGATCATATAAGTGTGTACTTTATTGTTTTTGTTGTACATGAAACCGAACCCATCATACGGTGGTCGATACCTAGATCCGCATGGCCACATGGCATGAACCTCATCAAGATGCCCGACGTCTTGTGCGGGAATCTGGTTCTGCTTTGACCCGGGATGTGCTCCTTGAAGGGGTTTCACCCTCAAACTTCTGCTGCTCCTTTCTTGCTCGTTGCTTGATCATGTTCAGGAATGGCCTAATCCATCATGGCAGGCCATAGAAATTTCGATTGAAACTTCGTCACATGAGGAATTTCACTCTGTAGTAGTTTGAAACTGTCCATCATTGGTATCATTGCATCACCAAGACCCTGACTGCGATCGTGTGCCGAGGTTCAAAGCTTCAGAGCACCTGAGAGACGAGATGAGGCAGGATCGACGGATGTTGCACAATATCAAATGCTACAATGTGCTACAACAAACTGTCTTTTTTCCAGGCTATCTCATTCCCCCCTAAAAGGATCGATGTGTGAATTACTGTACAAAGATTCTTTTGCTTTCTGAATTAGGCAACTGCGATGATATTCATGGGATGCTGGCGCACTAGCCGCCAACACTTTTTGGTTGGTCCGCCCTGGCACCTACGATGTAAACAAAGTATGGTGGCTCTGGTTTTCTTCTCTTGTTCAGAGCCCCTTCCCCACCAGTGTTGGCTGCATTACGGCAACCGGTGTAGTGGCCATATTCTGATATGAGCGCAGCTTCCAACATGTGGACCATGCCTAAATCATGACTTTCAAAGACGATCCACATCACGCTGAAATTCTGGGACCAGTAGGATTTGAATCGATGGATGGGTGAAGAAGTCACCCCAACTTTAAAAATAGATACGCTCAAACCTAAGTGCTCTCTCAGAGAAACAACTTGTTGCTTTGCGTGGGCCAAGATTTTCCCACAAGTTGTCAACGGAGATAAATTCCTCAACGTCCGGTTGAAGATAAAGCAGCTTCGAAGTTTCTCCCATGGTAATTCTGAAGGCAGTGAAGTTGCTGACAAATCGTCAAGAAGCAACATTACTTCCTTGAATGTTGATTCCTTGGTTGCAAAATCAATGCGTCAAAACATAAGATACACAGACCGGAACATCATGCCCAGGCCAACCCCAACACCAAAACAGTGCACTCATGCACCTTGTGCAGGCATGTGTCATCGATTATGTGCTTGGTATCACGGAGAGCGACGGCTGAACGCAAGTGACTCTTTGGATGCAAGGCATTCTCAAATGGTGTCCTGGGTTGGGGTAATGAAGTGAAGTAGGTGGAAATGGTAACTGGTTTGCATCCACTGCAACACACTCAACAAATCAAGATCATCAGCTTCCAGCTTGAACCATAATTTTGGCTAAGAGTCTTAGTTTTCAAGAGCTGTTCTGCTTCCAGAGATGCTTGTATTGCACATCGCTTCTTGCCACTGGGGTCGGTGTAGGAAAGTAGTTCCACAAAGAATTCATCGAGATCCATGCTGCGCCCCAACAAAGGAGAGAATCTAAAGGAGACTGTAGTAAGGTTGGATCTTTCAAGTTTGAATGGCCTGTAAATATGAATTCAGATCGAGCACTATGGATCCCATGGGAAACCGTTTAAGATCCCTTTCGCTACAAATGGAATTTAGCACACCTGAGCTCTAATGTTTTCATGTATATATATATACGCATTCCATGCATGTATAAAAATGCCGCTGGTTGATTTGATCCACAATTTGCACACATGTACTTGGGGCCTGCGCCATCAATGTAGCAAATGCCACTAGTGCGGGTTGAGGGCCGCGGTATGTCAGCCAAGGCACTTGGACCGTGCGGTAGCGAAGTGGCTCTTCAACTGATCTTGCGACCTTGGGCGGAAGTATGGCTTCCAGGTAACTTGGTACATTGACCCAAGAGTGGTGCGAGTGTTCATCCGAGATACTGCTGTGTATAGCCATGTACAATTCCATGTGTATGGATAGCCGTGATCGCATCCGTGGTGCTTCCAATCCCTGCGTCGATCTCGGTGGCCTTCTTGGATAACCTGGGTCAGCAGCTAATGCAGCTAATTACTAACAGCAGTCTATGCTCAACAAATGCAAGGGGCTATTCAGGCTTGGTAACTTTCAAAAGCTAATTTAAATCAAGGAACACGTCAAGAGATGCAAGGGGTGGCTGGACGTTGGAAATGACATCATTCAGATTGGTCATCTTACAGGACCATTTGGCCAAGGCAGTCAGAACCTTGGTAATGTAGGTGCTAGGCAAGGCATCAGGGTCATCCATAAGTGGGAATGCCATCGACTTGAGCTCGGCCTTCTGCTCTGCCAAGCCATCAGCTTCCGCCACCGCCACCGGGTCTGGCCACAAGCAGCTGAAGATGATTGGTGTTACTTAACATCAAATATAGATCATTCACTAACCAGTTCACTACATAATGCCAGGTCATGCCTGCGTTGTCTTCGGGAAGATGAAAATCACCAACCTGGAAATCTTCCATATCCTTGTCAACTTCATTCTCATCCGCATCTTCTTCAGATAGCAAAGATGTACGTTTCCTTTTCCTAAGATACATGGTTTTCGGACTTGCAGCTATGAGCAAAGCCAACCAAGACTGACAAGAGAACCCCCAGTCAGCCTAAGTTGAATGCAAACTAGGCTCAGCCGACGGCCCGCCATTTGACTTTCGACCCAGTAGACGTTGAGATGCTTTTCATATCGGTCCTTCCTAAGGTAGAAAGTCTATGCATGGCTTGGATACTCCATTTGCACAAGCTGATGCATGCGTTGGGAAAATCTTGATTGCATGAAAGGAGCCGAATCCAGCCGTTGCGTTTACGGCATTCGGTCTTGATAGCGTTGATACGAGACCTGAGGGCCAATGTTGAATCGCTCTATGAATTGATTAGTTGACCAAAAACATTGAATGACTATACATGTTTGAGACACCAATAGGACATTGAACCTTGGTTGAACCAAAGTGCTGTTCAATGCCTTCATCCTGCATGGCCTTTTCGGACATGTAGGCTCCGTCCACCCACAGGTCGTTCTCAGAGATGCTCTCCACGTGCTTCCTGCAGCGCTTCGTGAAGAGATCCTGCAACGACATTGGATAGACTGAGGACTGGCGGTTGGTATCCACAAGAAGGATGGTTGGGGTTGATGGTATTGTATGCCAAAGTATGTGATGTTTTCCCATGTTGTTGTTGTTGTTGATGATGGTGTTTGTTGATATTGATTGATTGACCATTGCAAGTTTCAAAAATTATTTGGTTGACAGTTGTGAAACCAATGTAGCTGCAGTGGTCTCACTAGTCGGCGACGGTCCTTGTCTCCGCCACAATTCATCCATAGCTGTTTGATCTGTTCACGGCCACCATCAGTAGTATCCTTCCACATGTCGATCAGTTTGGTTGGCAAAAGGTAGGAACCATTCGCCCGTGGTTGCATCATCCGGTAAAGTTTGCTCATGTCAGCCGAGCTCAACGCAGTCATCTGTTCAGGGCGCTCTCGAACCTAAGAGCTTGGAGCACAAGATCATCAATCCACAATTGGTAAGGATTAAGTTTGCGGGGTTCAGCGGAAAGGCTACATAACCAAGTCACTTCTGTCATCAGATCGTCCATGTTGTCCCAGTTCGCGATGTTCTTGCCGGTTGGATCCTAGAATTGCAATCACGGATTCACAGATTGATAAGGAAACATACTTTGTTTTCAAGGCAAAATCGATCGATCTCCACAACCAAAAGACCGTCGATGAACATAGTTCATATTTATAGGTCAAGTGGGCAAACAGCAGTCCTGTTTCTCATTATCAGCAGCTTCCATTGCCTTGCAGGGAGCTGGCAATTATGCGTTAAAGAATGATTGGCCCCACCCCAAAAAACAATCATCGATTTTGTTCACCACATTTGGCAGCACCTGTGCTGACTCGAAGAAACCATAAGGATCATCGCAGGCAGCTTCCCAAGTATCCGGGACATCCAAAGCTGGGGCGGAATCATCGACAGGGACGGAATCACCCGCAGGAGGCTCATCCCCCTCGGACCGAAGAAGTTCTGCAAGAAGAGCCTTAACAAAAGGTACCATCAGAAGATCAATCATTGGGGCGCATGTCAGCGCTACTAAATTGGAGTGTGTATATGAGCGCTACCAAGTGACATACCCATCAGAGCTCTCTCCAACTCCAGCACCACCATCTGAAGTGCAACTAGCATCACCAGCAGCTGGCGAAGATGCCAATGGTTCTACCTGAGTCGGAAGTCAAGGTTCAGATAAGCGAAGTAGAGAGGGAAAGAGAAGGCCAACGAAACATAGAAAGAGAGCGAGGGAGAACGAAGGAAAGAGAAACATAGGAAACGAAAAGAATAGAACAAAGAGAGAAACACAAACAGACACAAAGAAACACAAATAAATAACGTCGACCAAAAATATATTTCGATCGATCCACATACCTGCATGTATATAAATACAACTCTATATTGATATCGGTATACAGGTCTTAAAAAAATTCACATAATCGATCGATAAATATATATGATATAAGCATATGATACATGTATATAATCTTAGATTGAAATCGATATGCATGTATATATGCACCATATATATGTAAATATAAATAAACTATATCTTATACATGCATATAGCTTTACATAGATCTATCTAAAACGTGACTAAATACATGTTGCGAAACAAAAACACATAAATAGATCTAGATGAAACAAATAAAGAGAGATGAAGAGGCAGAGAGAAATAGAAAGAGAAAGGGAAAACACAATAGATAATGGATAGAAATGCAAAACAACTCTTATCTGGCCTACAACCCCAAAAAATTAAAAGGAACCAAGATAATGGATAGAAATGCAAAACAGCTCTTATCTAGCCTAGAACCGCAAAAATATAAAAGGGGTACGCAAACCCTTTTCCCCTCCCCCCAAAGTGTTTGCTAGGGCCAAACAAATTGTTTAAGAGAGGTTGGTCACCTGGTGCCAAAAAGCCATGAATACAATTGGTTTGAAACAAGGAGCGGAAGGCGAAGCAACAACCAAGGTAGGAGAACTTGGCAATTCAGCCGGGAGTGTTTCATCCTCCGGCCCAGCAGTAGAACTAGGATCTATCCCAGATGCAGTCGTGGCTGCGCCTGCATCATAGACGTTCCATTCTTGCTGCACACGGCTCCGGGCTGGTGTAGCGACAGGAACGGCACTAGACAGCGCCATGGTCTTCTTTTGCTTCAACTCCTGACAAATTGGCTCTAGTCCGCACTAGCAATGGTACTAGTTTTATTCTATAACAACTTAAAAAATATATAGTATTGTTCAGGAATGGACCCATGAATGCCCAATCCTCCAACTGATGAAGCTCATTCTCAAGATCGGCATCGGTCAAGCCATCCAATTCCAGATCACCCATACCAACTTCATTCTTCACCAACTCCGCCCCCATTTGCAAAGTGTCAGCGGACCACTCACGGGATACTAGGTTCATGAGAAGGAAAGTTCTCACTTGAGAGAAATAAAGCTGATGGTGTAAAAAACTCATGGTCAAGTAAATTCTCATCGATGTACCAAACATTGAAAAATTGATATCCCCAAAATCTGTTCGGGTAAAAACGCCCCTAAGACGGGTAAAAACGCCCCTAAGACGGGTTTTTTCGCCCCTAAGATTTTGACATTCTGGCGGTTTCTCATGAATACCCTCACAGGAGCACATGAGCAACTCATGAGCGCATGAGCAAAACAAAAGGTACAAAACACTATACTCATGAGCAAAGCGCATGAGAACAAATGGTTTAGATCATGAGCACATGAGCAAAGCACATGAGAAAAAATGATTAAGACACAGGAGGACATGAGAAACGCACATGAGAACAATTTGCCAAGACACAAATGAGCACATGAGAAACGCACATGAGAAGAAATGGTTAAGACACAGGAGGACATGAGAAGAAGACATGAGAAGAAATGGTTAGACACAGGAGGACATGAGAAACGCACATGAGAACAAATTGCCAAGACACACATGAGCACATGAGAAACGCACATGAGAAGAAATGGTTAAGACACAGGAGGACATGAGAAGAAGACATGAGAAGAAATGGTTAGACACAGGAGGACATGAGAAACGCACATGAGAACAAATTGCCAAGACACACATGAGCACATGAGAAACGCACATGAGAAGAAATGGTTAAGACACAGGAGGACATGAGAAGAAGACATGAGAACAAATGGTCAAGACACACATGAGCACATGAGAAACGCACATGAGAAGAAATGGTTAAGACACAGGAGGACATGAGAAGAAGACATGAGAACAAATGGTCAAGACACACATGAGCACATGAGAAACGCACATGAGAAGAAATGGTTAAGACACAGGAGGACATGAGAAGAAGACATGAGAAAAAATGGTTAAGACACAGGAGGACATGAGAAACGCACATGAGAAGAAATGGTTTAGACACATGCATGAACATATGAGCACATCACATGCAGGACATCAAGCACATGAGAACAGTCCATTGAGTACAAGTCATAACTAGCCAACTCATAACCACCCAATCATATGATTTGTTAACAAGTTGGTTGATTGTGCATGTTTTCTAATGATGTACATAGTGATCGATACGGTCCAACCAATTACATTTCTAAGTCACAACAGGCAAACCACAACCCCAAGCCTCTTAATGTTTTCACCCTCTAATTTGCGGAAGCGGCGCAGGAGCTACTCCCACATCGACACTGCTATGCAAAAGATGCATGGCTGCATGGCTGATTAAAGCACCTAGGGCGGGATGGTTTTGGGGATTGCATCCCGCCAAGGCAGAGGAATTCGCAATTTGCGTGATCCCCTGGCATATCTAATTACATCACGGAGGTCTCCCTGCTCATCCCATGCCAATGATTCTGCACACCAAGGCATGTTCTTGAAAATGCTCACCAAGCATTCGGAAGAGCACGCCTAGATCAGGGACAACAATGTTGATCATAATCAATTTTAGGCATAATATATCAAACTTGCGAGAACTATTATTCAACAAGTTAGTACGTGCTGTACTGAACATATATGAATTAATATAAAACACAGCGGTGGAAACAAAATCAAATATCGGATTGGGGGACCCATGCAAGTTTCAACCACGTGCATCCATACGATCCGATGTTAATTTCCAAACCAGTGGCCTGAACCCGAGGAGCTCGCGAAGCTGCATCCGATTGAACCTCGTCAACCAGTTGAACCATCTTGCTGGCAAACTTGAACGTGTACCGCCTCAGCCAGGTTGAAGCTTGAGCGGAAATGACATGAGATTGATCAGCCACATTTCCCAAACACAATAGTTGTAAAGGGGGTTCAAGCAACATAAATAGTTCTTCATTGCGGGTTAGTGACTGCGAGCCCTTCATAGACTTGTTGCCCTTGAAACGGGCCCGGCCCTGCTTATCTACGTAGCGGGTTGTCAACGTAGAAGATCCAGCCCTGTCTGTAGCAGTGAGGTTACCAAGGTCAAGTTTTGCAATCCTCTTGGATGTTGACCAAACCCACGTCCTCTTCAAGCTTGGTGAATTGAATTTGCGCATCCAGAATGCAACTTTGTAGGTCTCAGTTCAACCACAGGTCAAGTAAAGAAATGGCAAATTATCAAAACACAAGAAACCAGTCAATGGAAATTGAATCAATAATAGCTCACAACTTGATTCAAAAAACATATAAAACTACTGGAACCCAAAGCCAAGCTGCTGGTATCCCAAGCCGTAGCAGCATCTCAACCATCCAGATATATCTTGGGTGAAGTGCTATCAAGCTGTTGTGGGGATTTTCAAGAAAAAAATCCCCTCCAAGAGCGACCACCAGCCACATGAGCAATACGCTCCTTCAGGGCAGCTTTCCGTTAACCATTGTAAGGTTCAAAACGTAGTAAGACCCCTAATTTATTTCTCACGCCAAGTCGTTTGGGCTCAGCGTCAACCCCTTATTTTTGAATTCGTTTATCAATGATGTCATGGCTGGTTTATGGATGTTCACCAATATTTTTGGACCCCCCCAAAAATGGTCCTTTTTCAGGGGGGTCCAAATTGTGTGCCCGGAAGGATCATGTGAATGCAGCTCAGGTGTCACACTTAAACATACGGGAACATACAACCAACTTATATTTGTTTCATGGCACCTACAAAACCCATGCCGAGGTTGGTTTGATGACAACTGTCATCAAAAGACTTTGATATTCATTGTAAGGTCCCTAAACTATACCCTCTTAAACAATATGTATATTATATAGTAATTTGTGGGATTGGATACGGCGACCATGGGCAACCTTTCCTCGCCATAAGCTTGTTGGAGCGGCGCACTGCAGGGTAATCCTCACAGCCCAAAGGAGTGAGAACTGAACGAAGCGATGACCCAGCACTCACCGGGATCCAGGAGCTGCAAACCACGGCAAAAAATGCCGCCAAGTTGTCATGGGATGATAGGACCAAATGTATGGCTAGCCTTGGTGTTTCAACGGTGATCAGCCAAGATCTATCACATCGATTTATGAAAACCATTTCTCCATAACAATGATTAAAACCATCTGAAGAATTAGCACCCACATTTCAACACATAGCAATGCAACCAAGCGGATTAAATTCACAATCTATTGGCTCCCAAAACATGGCTGTGGTTCTTTGTTCTTTATTTGCAGCATGGTGTTGAATTGCATTGAGTTAACCCATTCCCGGATAAAGCACAACCCATATTACAATGAGAAAGCAAACAACCACAGCCATTTACTTGCTCAAGATAAACCTGGATGCAGTAGGCCCGCATCGGAATTGAGATCCATTGGCGGCCGGGAGCTTTTGTTCAATTTGATCCTCTTCCCAAACTCTATGTCAACAGCGGCAGTGCTATAACCAACATGCTTTGAAAGGGTTGCAATCCTGGCGACCCCAGCGAAAAACTCCAGCACCTCATATGGAGCCCCATGTGGTGGAAAGTCATGCCACCACGTCAGGAGCACCAATAGGATCACTACCTCAATGGAGTGGGCTGAAAGTGGAAAGAATATATTATATAGGAATCATAGGGGATATATAAATGCGAGACACTACTGGCATCGATTGGTAATTGGGTGTAGTGCAGTTAGTATAGCTTACGGAATGTCGGGTATATGATGCATGCATGCATGCATGCATGATGTTGAATCACCGAAGTAAAGCTGATTTGATTCAACCACATGTTTGAACAGCCCTCGAAACGACAACTATGTCAGCTGAGTGGCCTTCGGAGTGTTCATTGCAAACAAACGTCTCAGGAAATGGTCAAATTGCGAAGGAGTCATGGCTGCAAAAGATGGGCGATCGAGCAGGTGATGTGCTGCGAAGATCAAACAGATTCTAAATTCTAAGTCAGGTGTGAGTATTCTTCCAGAAGAGTTTCGATGAATGTCGAATCCACGTTATTTAGATTTATATCAATTTCTTTTGGGATGCACAAAGTTGGTGATGGTTCCGTGTTTTTTTTCCAACCAGGTTTCTATAACCCTGCCGCTACAAAGGCTGCAGAGCAACCACCAATTGGAATAACAGCAACATCAAAATCAACGAAAGCCTGTGAAGGTCCATGTTCACCCGTGAGACTTGATTGTGCACCACCCTGCGAAATCCATAGCCGGGCGCACCCTTGGGCACAGGACCAACGCCAAATTTGGCCAAGTTGATGCCTCCCCGAAGTTTGGGAAACATCCATAGACCTGGCAGGATGGAGGGGGAGACCCTAGAGATCTTTCATAAATCAACCTCAGGATGGATAACCCTGGGACTTGTCATTGTAAGTCTAGTCAGGTGATGTTAGCAGTGGATGCCTCGGATGTGATTTGGCTTCCAATAAGAATCTCATGAGTTGTTGTTACTGAACATGCCTGGGCTACTGCATTTGTTCGTTGATGAAACCACTGGACGAAATCAGTCAAACAACACTTTTTGACCCCTTCAGATTGGTAGCGCGTGACGCAGCATACCCACAGCGAAGGCAATTTGTTCAGCCCTCTTTGAATTTTCTGTGTCATGATGATCACATCATGACCCCCAAATCGTTTGGAAGTCGTATTGATAGAATACAACCACTTGGCAAATATTGCCAGCCACAGCTACGCTAGCACAAACAAAGCCGCTTCTATCCGTGTTGCCTCCACATGACATAAACCAACCACACACGCATATAAGTCAGGGTACTGAATGTTCTTTATCTACTTCTTGTGTACATAAAATCACGCTACCAATGGCCGTAATTAATATAAAAAATATTTTGGTTGAAGTCGTATGATGGGATGGTTTGGAGGGCTCACGAACTAGAAAGCAGCAAGGCCACTCAATCCTCAGACTTCGGAATCCTCAACCGCCAAACCCTGATCTTCCATGAACTGTTTCAACAGTGGTGCGATAGCATCGGCGAAGGCTGCTGACATCTTCTTTGGATCATCGAAATCTTCCGAAGGGATGTCAACCTCAATGTTCTTCTGGACAAAGTTCCACCATTCCACCTGCGCTGTCGGGATCACATGTATAAATCAAGCAATGTCAAGGTCAAGTGTGGTGAATCACAGTTTCAAGATTTAATGCCATATCGCTAAAACCTTGTTAGTGATGCATCGAAACCTATTAAAATGATTTCTTTGGACAACCCCTAACCTCGAAAGAGTAGCGCCCGAGCTTCATCGCATCCACTTGCGGGGCAAACAAGCAGGTGGCTTTGCATTTGAAGACGATGCAACCTCCACATCCAAAGCCGCAGAACCCTTTCGTGGCGGTGCTGGAGTCGGAGGCACGATATCATCAATGTTGATTGGCCGCACCGGTCCTTTCTTCACTGCCTTCATAGCTGCTTTCACAGCTGCTTTGGCTTTGGCAGTTGCTCGCTTTGCCGCTTGCTTTGCCGCTTTAGCGGCAGCTTTTTCTGCTGCTTTTGCCTTGGCCTTGGCAGTTGTTGGGGGTCTTCCCCGCTTTGGCTGCTTCTCAGCTTTCAATCCCCATTGATCAACTCTCAGGACAACTGGTGGTTCCTCATCACCTCCAAGGCGTCCGTGGTAGGAGAACTGAAAATCATCACCTCCATCATCATCAGCCACAGCCACGGCCTCATGACAATCACCTTCAGCATGAGCCAATGGTTGCTGGGGCACATCGGCTGGACCATCATCTTCAGCATCAACCACTGATTCCTCCAGCACCTCGGCTTCACAACCATGTGCACCATCATCTTTCTGGGGCACATCAATCTCAGGACTATATCCATCAGAGACGGGCTCTTCGGGCTCGTCCATCTCAGCACCATGTCCATCAGAGACTGGCTCCTTGGACAAGTCCATGTCGAAGCCATATCCATCAAAGACTACCAACTGGGACTCATCCATTTCAATGTCCTGGCATCCATCAAAGATTGACTCCTCAGGCACATTCATTTCGGGATCCCGTCCCTCAGGGACCAGCTCCTGGGGCTCTTCAATCTCGAAGCCATATCCATCAGTCACTGGTTGCGGGGATGCGCAATGTTCCAGTGCCATCTGATGGATGTCCTGTTGGCCTTCAGGCATGGATGGTTGAGGGCTTTCTTCATCAAAGTCCTGTTGCAAAGAACGCTTCAAAATGCCATCCTCAGTATCAGAAATCTGGATGGTTTCAAAGCATTTCCCAGGGGCGCTCAACTTGGCCGCCACAACTTCTGCCACAGAAGGAGACAAAGCTTGGGTTTCAGCAGTGTCAGTGGCAACTGTAGATGCGCGTCTCCGGGCAAGGGCAAGCCTTAATGGGCTCGGAGCGCCAAATACCGTATGATCAAACCAAAAAACAATCAGCCCTTTATGCCATCTTAATCAGAGGTCAGGGGTTTATCAAAGCAATCCCAGCTTGGAATGAACAAAACTAGACTGATCAAGGTGCAAGAAACTTCAGCTGCTCAATTCTTCGATTGATTTTTCCTGGGTCGGATTCAAAATCCACACTGGGCTGCAACTGGGAACACGCAGGCAGGTCGTCCTGCTTGATGGGCACAGGCAGCTCATCCTGCTTGATGGGCACAGGCTGGTCATCCTGCTTCATGGGCGCAAGCAGGTCTTCCTGCTTGATGGGCACCTTTTGGGTATCAACCTTCACCGGTGATTCGTCAATGGTGATGCTTGATGGCCCTGGAACCTCCGAAACGCCAACACCTTTGGGAACATCATCCAACTCATAGGGGTCAGATTTCACGGCAAAGAAATTCCCAAAGTACGTGCTCTCGTCGTCGCTGTCATCGACTTCAACCGGGATTTTGGTCAGGCCATGGCGAAGCAACACCTTCCAATGTTTGAACAACTCATCGAAGAAGGGGTTCACAGCTGCATCCTAGGCAGACTGGAAACAGATAGATGGGAAATTAAGTGTTGATTGTTTTTCCCCATTCAGTGCATAGAATACAGTAGTAATCCCATCAACCCAAAGTATCATGTCTCCATGGCCCTCGGTGCGGTATGATACATGCATACGATTGTCATAGGTGCATGCATTAACATGTGATAACATGCGCAATGCGTCACGCAATATGCGCAATATCATATGCATGCCATGCATGCATGCACACAACAACATTAAGAAGTGATGTGGGTACGGTCGCAGATCCCTTCACATGATTCAAGCCAAGGAATGCCAAGAATCTCTTCTGGTTGGGCTGCTGGATGAGGCCAGTTTTTCGGCACCACTCTTGCGAACCCCATAGGTGAAGAGCTTCTTGAGTCCCCATGCATCGGAATGCAATGCCACCGGGTCGGGGGGAGCATTGAGGATGGATCTCAACTTGTGAACCTTGCAGGGAAAGCAATGGACATCACATATTACTTTTTCCCATATCCTAAGCAAACCATTAGTAAGCCTAGCGGCTTGGTTGTTGATGCTCCATGCATGCATTCATTTTTATTTGCCACCAAGCCCCAGAGTCAACCAACACACATGTTTGATTTGACCACATGGCCTCCAACTTCAGATCCCCAACCGATGGTGACTTCGGAGTATCTTGCTGTGGGCACCACCATTCAGCCAGAATTGTCAAAGCCCTGCAGTTCACTGCGATGCCAGCCATAGTAGGCTTATTGACAAGCTCTGGTTTGGCCCACTTGATCAAGCTGAAATTGTTATCACGGAGCCGTGTTCTGATAACTCGGCACGACTCCCAACGCACGGCCAAACTGTCACCTGAAGGCACCGCATCAGAGCTGGTGTTCTTGACCATGGCTGAGCCGCAGCGATCAACAATGGCGTGGCTGACTTGGAAAAGGGCTTCAGGTAATCCAAAGCTTTAAGACTTCGATGGAAATCAACAAGGAATGTGTGTTGATCGTACAAACGTTTGGCCAATCTTGACTACTAAAATTCCAAAGTCACGTCATGCTTGAACAGTTTCAGAGGTTGTTGGAGGATAAGCGAGACGGGATGACCTGTTCTTGATCACTGCTTTGGCGAAAAGGATTGCAGAGAGCTCGCCAAACCCATGGCGGAACTTGGATCGAAGTTGGGCTTCCTAATTGTCCAAGAATGCCATGGAAAGGGCTTCCTAGTTCTCCCCCTATGATGTTTGTATCATGGCATTCTTTTTTAAATAGAATTATATTGTTTCTTTGGTGGATTGACGTTACCAACCCGAGATGGCAGCCACCCCTGATGCTCAACATGTTGAGCCCGGTTGCTGAAGCCTGCGCAAGCCGAAGTCATACCTGTGGGTATAGGAAGGGTTAGGATGGGTTACCCTGGGTTAGGCATTACACAGAACATGTCATATCATGAATTATGCTGGCCAAACCATCTTAAATCATCCAAAACCAATGAATATGTGATTTCTGCCCCTAAGCATTTTTTCTGACCCTAAGGTTCTAGGGGCGTTTATTTCAATAGGGTCTAAAATTCTGCAGGCCTTGGAGGTTGCAGGTAGATTGAATACGTGCGCAAAACATTAGATGCCCACCACATTGACATACGCAATTTTTGTAGTTACACAGGCATTTCCATGTATGATCATGTATGCATATGCAAATGTTATATATGGAGGGGTCCCAGAATAGGGTACCCCCGAATCCTCCCATAATGCTATTCCTTTGCACAAACGAGCCATTTTTTTGAAACCGTACTTTGAGAAACCACCTTATCGGTCTCGTTGTTGCTGATTATCCCCTATGATCGACCATTATTAGCCATTGTTACCCAGCTAATTAATTGTTATAATCGACCATTATATAATATCCCCTATCATCAACTATTATTAGCCATTGCTATAGTCCTTATAGTAATTGTATCCCATGATCATTGCTTCCATCCCCATGGTTGGAGCGCCACTGCGATGTGCATCACGTCGCCTCCATGCACGATGACGATGCGCAAGCCCGCGGACCCTGCGACCTCGTTGTGGATGGGAGGATTTCGGCACAATCAATGGGTTCATCAACCAGTGGTTAGTTAGTAGCATGGGTAGTAGAAGCGCTGGTTAACGATAGTTTATTGATGTTTATTTCTATCAACTAGCATATTGAGCAACTAATAGTTGTGGTTACTAGTTGAGTAGTTGAAAGAGTGTTCTATCAACTAGCATATTGAGCAACTAATAGTTGTGGTGACTAGCTGAGTAGTTGAAAGAGTGTGAGCATGGGTTAATCAACTAGTTCTTGGTTCACCTGCACATTGAATCACATTGATATCTATTAATTTGATGATTTTGATGCTGATGACGATGACAATGACAATGACAATGACAATCACGAAGATGCCGACGATGACGACGATGATGACGATGACGATGACGACGATGATGACGATGATGACGATGATGACGATGATGACGATGATGACGATGATGATGATGGTGATAATGATTGCTGAACTCATTATTGATGATCGAGTGACTACTTGGTTGATCAATCAACTCATCATAGACAGGCGGAATTCAATTCTAGTGATTGGTTGATTAGTCATGTTTAATCATCTAATTCGTGATGAATAATCAACCAATGATTGATCAACTTACAACAAATCATTGGTCGATCAACCATAAACAACCAATACCTCATATTCAGGGCTGAAGTTCATGGGCTTAACCAAACCAACGACACGTTAATCAAGTTCACCATGGTTGATCATGATCAGCATAGCCAGTAGTCATCATAGAGGGTCATTATACAAACACATTCATCACCTGGGGTGTATTGCCACGACGTACTCCAATCGGGAAAAATCACAATGACTCTGCGGATGTTTATGGATAACCCGACATCGAAGTTCCGCCAGTTAAGCGGTAAGGGTACCTTGATCCCATATATACAATGGTTGGCTCAAAGGCATTATCCAAATGGGTGAGGTACTTTCAATTCTTGTCCAAGGGGATGTACCGATCTATACCACTTGAAAATCATTGACAACCTATATACCAGTCGCAACCTAGACCGCATACAAGCAAGCTAGTTTCACAGCTTGAAGGTCGTGTAGTCAAGCATAAAATTGGTAAGCCAAACAACTCTGGGCACCGTTGTGCACGGAACCACCTCCAAAGGTGTGTGTTCAAATGCCCATCAGCCAATGGTTTCAATCATCTACAACCAATCAGTTGGTTCACCGCTGGTCGAACCTCCAGTTCCCCACAAAGGCTCCAGGCGCGATCGATTTCTTCCATCAACATGTCGAACTGGCTGACACCTCAGCCGCTGGGGAGTGATTCTGCGTGACATTTCTGGGACAACGACACCTGGTTGGTGGTTTCAACCCCTCTGAGAAATATGAGTCAACCAACTTTTTTCTAATACAGTAATGACTAGGGAAAATGTGAATGGTTGAAACCAACAACCAAAAACTCATGATGGCCATCTATACAGTGAACTACCTATCAACTTTCATATCCATGCATTTACAGTACCTGTTATGCATTCGCCCAACTATTTAAATCGATCGATTTACATGTTTACCTATCTATCCATCCATCCGTATCGGTATCTTTTTATCTACCCATCTATCCGTCAATTCATTCACCATGTTCTCCTGGCTATCTATCAATCAGTTCTCCTTGAATGGTGGACAGCACAAGACTGGACATCAACTCATCTCGTTGACATTCCGCTCACCAAAAGATATTTGTTACGACGTCACAAATTAATTAGTTCGGACAAGAATCTGTCGAGCGAAAAAGGATGAAAAAGGCCCACGGATCAATTCATGATTTCAAGTGTCAAATGCACGCCCTAGGGTACTATGACCCAAAACGTCAATTTCCATACATTCTCTTCTATTGTTCGATAGGTTGTTCTAAACATGATCACTTTAGTATGATCATGAATCATTGTCATGTTGGATGATTATGGAAAATGGGAATAGAAAAACTTCCACTTCTCATGGACAATTGAAACGGACTTTTCAGTATGACTTCTATCGCCACGTTCCTGTCCGAGGCGCTCTTGGTCTTCAGGATGATTGGCACCACTCTAGTCTGGGCAAAGGCGCTCAAATGATGCCAGCCGACACAAGCTGTTGCACTTCTGCCGTTGAGCTGTGAAATCGTTGGTCGAATTCTGGCTTTATCGTGGTTGGTTTGGATCTCTGCTCATCCAAAGGAATGAATTCACTGCCACTATCGGACTATCGCTGATTCTGACTGTCCAAGTCCAACCTTCTGGTTTCACGTGCCAAACATATCCCAATTATTCCCAATTCATAAACGCAAACACAGAATACCGTGAGTAGAAAAACACATAGAGTTAATATTGAAATATTGTTTAACTTATAAAACAACATTGTTTTTATATATATATACTTTACAATCAAAAAATCAAACGGGTTCCCGTGGTTGAGATGTTCACAACTACCCGTCAAAGTGACTGAAACCGTCCACCAATACAATCTATTCCTAGCTGGTTATTTGCCACAGCAGTTGTTGGTTTTTTGCACCTAAGTACTGTTATACGGCTGTTGGCCCACATAGCAAGACCTCCTTAGGATATCTTAGGATCACAAGTGGTTGTGACTATCCTCAAACACTCAAAAATCAAGCATGAAAAAGACCACACAAATTACTACAAGTTTCATGTGGAATCTACCAATTTGACAATTTTGCACGATATCCATCTGACGCAAAGAATGAAGGAACCATTCGCTAATCAATACATCCGATGCCAACCTTGATGCCATCCCATTCGCCTTCGGGGGCAAAGGCTCAGGTGCGTCGTCTTCATCTTGCCGCTTGGCTGAGGTCATGGCTGATGGTCAAAGCTGGTGGTCAATGGTAGACCAATATCACATAGCAAGACGTGTGATTGCCATAGCGACTCCCTGATGTCTGAAACTTGACTCTGACAGGCATTTGGGAAACTGTTTTGAAGATAGAATTTAGATGTAGATGTCATAGAAACATATAGAAACCAAAAACACAAACAACGTATCTGTATATTGAAAAAGAGCATTATATGCCGAACTACTATCTACTCTACTATACTATGTACCAAAAATAGATGACATAGAAACATGAGGACACTGTTCTACGAACAGTTTCTCCCAGCCAAACTCACATGATTCAGCATCTTGACCACCAACCTTTTTGTTGCAGCGCATCCCCAAACTGGTCTCTAGTTCTGCCAAACAGGTCACTACCTGTTATGCTAGTGTGACTTGACAAAAGGAGAAAAAAAAACCAACTTGACATGACAAGTGACCAGAATGAGCTAGTTATGGACAATATCGAGTTCCTTTACCAAGATAGTAGCTAGTTGTTTATAGCGTTGGAATGACCTAACACCATATAGTAGGAATGACTTTTGTGCAGAACATATGCATATATGTATGTATTTATATATATATATATATGTCAAGATACATGTACCAAGCTGTGCATTCTCAGACTGGACAGTTCTAATCGAGCTTGCGCTTTACTGAAATAGACCAATCATGAGCCCTTACCAACGATGAATGATGGTGCTTGATTGATTAATGTTAATTAATGATGCTCAATGATGCTTATGAGACTGCAGCAAATGTCTCCATAGATGTCAATCACACTGGGCACTGCCAGGGCCCCACTTGGCACCTTCGCTGGGAGGTTCCTCTGCGGCTTCCTGGGGCTGAAGCTTCGAACATCCAAATCGTTCGTTAAAAAAATATTCATAGCCATAGTGAAGTGGTGAATTAATACCGGTTAGAAGTCACTATTCATGGTAAATGATGCCAAAAGATCACGATTAAGTGGCGAATTGATAGTGGTTATCAATCACTATTCATGCTTACGAATGCTTCATGAAATAGTGGTCAATAATGGTGAATGAAATTAGTGGTTCATTGGTACTAGTTGAGATGGTGAGTCAATAGTGGTTAGTGCTGGTGCATCACCCACTGCACCAATAAACTGAATGTAGACTGCGGCTGCTGTTTGGGGATAGGAATCCAACTACGGCAGGATGTCGGTGACATCAACAATGGATGCTATAAGCTTCTTTCCCACCAATCACTTTGAGGCGAGAGACACACACTAGGAGAACTACCGGTTGCTCAATGCTCAATGCACATCATGTACTTATATACCATTATATACCGCATATATACAGTAATGATATAGTAAATGTCAACAAAGGTCTATGTCTATCAATGTCTGTCATCTATCTGTACTGCGCAAATGTGTATGTCTAGACACGGGTGCCTACAAAAATAGATTACAATTCCGTTACTACATGCTTGGTCACCCTCAAAGATAACCACCACAAATTATCCATGACTTCCAAATGGCATTGGTTTTTTGATGCTTTGTTCTATTGATCGCCATTAATAAGCCACAAATGGGGGGTTTCTCAAAATAGGGAACCTCAACAAATGGTTTGTTAATTGCTGTAAATTGTTATTCATGGATGATTTAGGGGTACCCCTATTTTGAGAAACATCCAAATGGTTGCTTATCATCTCTGTACTCGTTGACATCGGTCACCAAGTCCCGAGTTCGCCGATGCCTCATCATCAACCTGCGTAGCACAGGGCTCTACCGAAATCTCCGGGTCACAGCTGGCATCCCCATGCAATGATGCCACCAAGCCACCACGTTCAGCAAGAAAAATCATAACGCAAAGCCAGCCGTTTATCAATGCTTGGATGAATGAATATACATAATCAATGGATAACGAAAGCGGTTGATAATCAATATAAAGGTCATCAACAATACGCGAGATCCATGTATATACATATCCGGAGAGATCCATGTTGCCCCTGAGCATGTGATTCAATATCTGCATTTTGAGCGACTATGTGGCCTAACTACATACCATGATCTACCAACGACAAGGTGGGTGGATGGGTGGGTGGTTTGTTGGTCGGTTTGTTGGTCGGTTTGTTGGTCGCTTTGTTGGTTGGTTTGTTGGTCATTTGGTCAGTCGCTTGTTGGATTCGATGTGGTGGTTGTTATCCCTACTTGGAGCTGAGGTTGAAACCGGGAATATGCCCATGGTATCCCATGCTTATAAAGCCTTCAAATTAGCTTATTATCATTATCTGTATAACCTTGCTTTTTTGCCAGATGTTACGGCATATACACTAGGTACAACCAGATTAGAACCATGCGTACAACAAATAGATTACTATCCCATGGCTTTCAACCCCATGGCCTCACAGACTCTATAGGCCTTCTACCCATGGCTACAGTCATGGTACCCCATGGCCCAGCCCTCAGAGCCTCCCCATAGGCTTCCTTTCGCAAGCGCTCCGACATGAGCTTCTCCTCCTCGCGAAGCTTGGCCTCTCAGGGCAGGGCGTGAGCAATGCACTTCACGGGGACATTGGATTGTGGTATCTGGAAAAAGAGATAAGATGCATACGTCATTATGCACATAATGTAGACACACATGTGTATATTATTGTATATTGTATTAACATGTGATCATAGTCCTTTGTTTATTCTGTAACGAGACCTTTAATCATAGATATAAAACTAATTCGCTTCATTACACTAAAAATAACAAAGCTTCCGTGGTATATAGATTGCCTATGTTCATCCATGTTCTATATATATACAAATATGAATGTATGAGTATATCAATATATATATATATGTATATATATATATATTTATTTATGTATTTACACAAATAAATACACCATAGGTAGCACCTTTGCTGTTGGCACCTCTGAAGCGCTCTTTTGGTGATGGAAATGAGCAATGGATCACCCATGATTCACTGATGACTGACAACATGACACAACGTCAACTGCATTTTTTGAAGTTGTCTATCTGTCGAAGTATGGTGCACAACTGGCAGCTTTTAATCGATACAAAACAAACCATACAATGAACACAGTACTCTGCAACGTTGCCAAGATCCAAGAACAGGCCTATGTGCTTTGCCAGCGAGACTGTACTGATGGATTGGGTACTGACTTTCGAACCTCCCGCTGGACAACACCAGAGTATAATCATCCGGTTGCTGCGCCAACTACCCAACTATGGAGAACTACAAGTGGGGGACAAGCGTTCAATCAGCCGTCGGAAATCATGACGGACGTTCAATATCAGTCAATCATCAACTAACCACTAGTGAACAACCAATAGCCATTCCTGACCATCCAATACCCTTTCATTCTAAGCAAAAGGATCACTGAAATATCAATTTAGCATTTTCATCCCTGGTACCGGTTCACAGCAATGGACCCAGCAAAACTCGCATCACACATAGCGGACCCGGAAACCGCATTGCCTTGCGCTGCTCCTCTTGCCAGCGATGCATGTCTCGGGACTGCCAACGGGCCTGGAAGTGGCAGGAGATCACATGCAGCGACAGCATGAGATTCTATGGGTCGACTGGGAGGTAAAACCAAAAGACAATGATGATGCGGATGATGCTGCCGATGCTCATGATGCTGATGATGGGGATGATGCTGCTGATGCTCATGATGCTGATGATGCTGATGATGCTGCTGATGATGTTGATAGATGAGCCATCAGAGCGGTGAACAAATCTGGGGATCTAGTACCCCCAATAACAGCTGCATTTCCCATGCCCTCCACTGCTTTGTTACCGAAGCTCCTTCCGCAAACACATGAATTGCAGTTCTGTGCTGTTGGTTGTAGCCATTCTCAAAATTTAGGAAACCACCACATTCCTTTCTGCTCCCAAGTGGCTTGAAGTCTTCGTGTATCAATCTCAGCTTCTTCTTTCCAGTCTTGACGATCCGTGTAGTACACCTGAGCAACATCAATCAAAGAAATAATGTAGAAGCACAATTCAAGAATCGGTGTTGCTTTGATCAACGTCGGTGGCATTTCATGGATAATGGCTGAACAGTACCCGGGGGTAGAAACGGGGTAAAGCTCACCCACCCTACACAACTGGATCCAATGAGAACAGTTTGGTAGAAAAAAAATTGGATCCATACAGAACACCATTTCCTGCTGGCAAGCATATTTGCAAAACCCGCGGTCATAACAGCTGGGAGTTGCATGATTTGAGGCTGCCTGTCCACCCATCATACAAAGTTATGCATAGTTTCGCATCTATCCATCGCTGTGATTCTCTCCGAGTGTTACAATCCACCAATCCACAAACAAAAAGCAACTCCTTTGAAACTGAGAACCGGCCAGTGACTTGGGATCGAAGCACAGAAATGGAACTATCCAGTGATTTGTGGTGCCCTCACAAGAACTCATGTCTGGCAGTAGGACAGTAGGAGACCCTTTTTGGTTTTGGATGACTTTGTCTATGAACCGACTCAGATCATGAAACCACACATGAAGTAATCAGGTTCCCAAAGCATATCTTCAGACTTTGCTGGTATGGCGGATGGAACAACCCCTGAAACCTGCTGTTTCCTGAACAGCACAGCACGAGGAAATACCAGCGCTATCACTTAGGTCCACCAAACCCAACTGGTTGACCCTGAAAATGTGCACCCCAACGGCAGGTGCCCTGGGCAACCCTGCAAATTCGCGGTCCGGTTTCACCGTTTCTGGATCTTCAGACCAAGCACCTCGCAGACAAAGACGATTGGTATTCAATCGGGAGCCGTGGGCAATCAGGAATGACACATAGAATTAATCCACAATAGGAAGAGTCAGTGTACAGAAGCTACTTGACCAGGCAAACATGTTCATATTACACGAAATTTGAATTATCATTGGGTTTGATCATCAAAGTAGGCCTCTTGCACATCAGGGAAGTGCTCATGTACCTCCTTCGCTTGCACTTGACAAACGCAAAGATATGGCAGTTGAAAAACAATGGACAGTTGGGAGTGAAGTCTGTTGACAATGTGGCCTCGCAACCAAATATCTCAATCATAAATCATGCCGAGATCTGAATGATCGTAGTAACGATACTGATGACATGATGTTGTGATATGGTGTAGGAATCAAGTTCAATCAATGCCTGCCCTCTTCACCTATCACAAGACTCTGGACACCTAAACCATCACCTTGTCTAGAATCAACTCTTCAGATGGCCAGCACATTTGAAACATCAGCACGGTCTTCACCGAAAAATCACCGCAGTTTTCCCTTTTGATTCCTTGCTATTTCTTGGGGTTCCACCAGGGCGCCTGTCGCCATGGGTCGACTTCGAGCGCTCTTCCGCCCATGACCTCAGATGCTGGTTGGGCGACCAGGTTTTCGAAGCCATCCATGTTTCAAGGAAAATGGGTGTTTCTCAAGCTGGTTGGTGGTTTCAACCCCTGTGAAGGATATTAGTCAACCAACAATTTGCTAATAAACAATAGGGAAAATAAAACACGTTTGAAGCCACCAACCTGCAAGCCACAGGGGAAACCCCACGGAAACCCCCAAATCACAGCTGGTTCTACCCTCCAGAAGTGGTTCTTGAGATCCTCACGAGGGGGTTCCTTTTCGTTGGACGCATCTTTGTCGTCCTGGTGTCGTGCCGGCAGAGTTAAAAAACATCGGCGTAGTTAAGTTACCTCTAAATGAGGATTGGGTATAGAATTAGGGAGGCATGTTCATGAGCTTGTGTTGGGGCAAGGCCTTTCTGATCCATTCCAGTGTATGTCAATTCTTGTTCCCCACCTGTCAGGTGAGGGTTGTTAGATTTTATCAGAGCTGACCGCTTCTCCTCCTCCTCCTCCTCCTCCTTCTCCTCCTCCTCCTCCTCTCGCCGGACCTCAACCACGACCAAGCGCGACTAGTGGTGGCTGCCGGACCTCAACCACGATCATGTATGCCTACTGGTGG
>VSDK01008495.1:272996-286486 GCA_009767595.1 Symbiodinium kawagutii
CATCCGCGGCCAGTGGTGGCTGCCGGACCTCAAAGATGTCAGAAAAGATCTCAGAAAGAATGTCAATAGATATGTCAGAGAGAATGGCAAAAGATATGTCAGAAAGAATGTCAGAAGATATGTCAGAGAGAATGTCAAAAGATATGCCAGAAAGAATGTCACAGAGAATGTCAGAAGATATGTCAGAAAGAATGTCAGAAGAGATGTCAGAAAGAATGTCAGAGAGAATGTCAGAAAGAATGTCAGAAGAGATGTCAGAAAGAATGTCAAAAGATATGCCAGAAAGAATGTCAGAGAGAATGTCAGAAGATATGTCAGAAGACATGTCAGAAAGAATGCCAGAAGATATGTCAGAGAGAATGTCAGAAGAGATGTCAGAAAGAATGTCAGAAGAGATGTCAGAAAGAATGTCAAAAGATATGCCAGAAAGAATGTCAGAAGATATGTCAGAAGACATGTCAGAAAGAATGTCAGAAGATATGTCAAAGAGAATGTCAAAAGATTTGCCAGAAAGAATGCCAGAGAGAATGTTAGAAGATATGTCAGAGAGAATGTCAGAATGAATGTCAGAAGATATGTCAGAGAGAACTTCAGAGAGATTGGCAGAAGATATGTCAGAAAGAATGTCAAAAGATATGTCAGAAAGAATGTCAGAAGCGACGTCAGAGAGAATGTCAAAAGATTTGCCAGAAAGAATGTCCGAGTAGAAAGTTGTCAGAGAGAATGTCAGAAGATGTGCCAAAAAGGATGTCAGAAAGAATGTCCAAAGGTATGCCAGAGAGAATGTCAGAAGATTTGTCAGAATGAAGGTCAGAAGGTATGTAGGAGAGAATGTCACACAAAAGTGGAGTCAACAAGTGGTGATGACATGACATGGTGGGGATCACTCGAAGTAAAGTAATTTTTTTCACCTCCAGCATTCACCATGGACCATGTCTGTTTATTGTGAACTTGGATTGGCAATGATCATTCCTGTCGCTACCCATTCTTAAGCATGAACAAACATGATCTACCAGTTCAAACAATCATTCATCAGCACAATCCATGTTTCTTGATAAACGTTTAGAAGCATCATCAAACATCACTGGCCACCATTGAAATCCATTAATTAAACATCATTACAATTCATGATGACAAGCTAGCATTGACTGTTCTTCATCATGGCAAACATTTGCCGCTCGCCATCATGAATCGGTATCAGTCATCATGTACCATAGTGCCATCATGAAGCAGTGGCGGTGCAAACCATTACCAACCACTATCAAGCATCATCAACCATGATCAACTTTTGTCGAAACTCATGCAACCATTACCAAACATCACCAACCAGCAGAAAAAGGGAAACAAATGAATATACTGTAAACCCTTGAAATATCATTTATCGACCATCTCTAATTCCGCGTAATCACTATCAACCCTTAGATGTTCACACTCGCATCGACCCCTATTGACTACCAGGAATCAATAAAAACACATCTACACATCAATCCTTATTGACATCCATCAATCATCACTAACCATCAAGAACCATCACCAATCATGACTAACCACTACTATGTAGATAAACATCTATCTGCAAGCATCACTATAAATAAGCATAACTAATCACTACTATGTAGATAAACCAACATCAACAACCACATGACGATCAACCCGCATAAGCCAGCATGCAACCGTCACCCGTCGTCACCTCCACTGCCCACGGCCTCCATGGGCTTCAGCACTTGAAACCTGGAAGCCTCAGAAACGCACAATGGTGAGAGAAAGGCTGTGGCTATGTAGACATATGATATATGTAGAAAATGTACGTGAATTATGGATATATGTTGTAATTGTGTAGATACATACATGATTGATTCTATGGCTAGGAATTATGTACATATATGGTATATGTATGTAGATCATGGTAAATAATGTACATTAAATGGCTAGGAATTATACAATTACCAACTTCGAACAAATCCATGGGCCTGATCACTTCAACTCATGGCTAAGAACTATATGATTATATGACTAGAAATACTCTATATATATATGATAGTATATAGCTAGAAATACTGAAGCATATCATACGCATCGTGTGAATTTGGAACTTTAAATAAGTATATGACTATCGTTACAACTACTAGTATTATGCAAATGAGGTATGGCATAGTATGGCATACTCATCGGTACTACACTATCATGTATTACGCTATCATGTACAAATTAGGTATTACAACTATTACTATGGTATGCTAATATTTCATGACTATCCCTTTAACTACTATGTACAAGGTACCATGCTAGAACTATAGGACTATATTCCAGAATCACCATGGTATGTCTATGTATAACATGCAAATGGGATATAGCCTGGTATGCTCATAGCACCCACATGACGCATGGCTTCAGACCCGTCCACAGATTGCCAGCAAGGCGTCGCCGAGGGCGGCCCCGCCACGCCGATTTTTCGAAACGCCACCGCGTTGAACGCCGCGGCCGTCAGAGCTGCATGGCGTAGCGGCGCTCGCCCAAGGGCTTGGTCACCTGCGGCGTCGCAAGGGCGTAGCCATATGTAACAGCCACAAGCGCATGGTCAACCGTTTGTCAACGATGATTCACCATGAATCAACCAACTTAAAGCATTAGAGTATGCATATGATAAATCATATTTATGTATATTTTTAGTAAATGATTAACTATCAACGATTATATGGACTTTTTTTGATAAGCATCATGAAATCAGGAATGATCGCTCACCGCCATGAACCATCAATAGATGATACACAAAGGATGTCATGTCACACCTCAACAACCATCATTCACTCGTGATATCGTAAATCATGGTATGTCACTAGTTGCCCATTAGGCATATGGACAAATTTCCTGTTGCAAACCAACTATCAAGAAGCTCACTGTTGATGAATTGTGGTAGTCCCGATAAAGCACTCGTGATGTTGCTCCTTTTGCTGATGCGCAAGCAGTATTCTTTGTTGATCCATCTTATCACTTTATGTCAACGCAGTCATACGATAGGTAAATGACAGTAAATGATGACTCAACACACATCATTTCATTGTGCAATTCGGCTGAGTAGGGCTACACATGACACGCAATAATATGCACAAACACACGCGCGCGCGCGTGCACATAAAGGTTCATGATATACATTGACAGTATTGACATCGGATGCCTGTATAGTAAAAGCAAATATCTATTTGCGAATGGCATCCCCACAATCTAAGTCAAGCTACAAAATACATCAAAATACAATACATAGTATTTCAGCAACAACCTATCCACACATACCAGCGCGCTAAGGTGCGTTTCCTGCTGCTGCTGCTGCTGCTGCTGCTGCTGCTGCTGCTGGTGTGGTTTGTTGCCTTTGCAGGATACTCACAGCATCTCACAGCTATCATTGAAAAATGCCTACTCGAACAATCACCAAGAGTCGCAAACTAGCTAAAACAATCTGACCATTGATCATTGAATCCTGAATTCATATCTCCATGTCCACTTATATCCGATCATATATATATATATATATATTTACATATATATATATAGTAATAGTAATTAAAATATATCCATAGAATTCAACAAACAGGTGTCATCCGTTGCCTTGTCATCTCCCAAGTCTCGCCACCCGCAGCACCGCACCTGTGCCAAGAGCGTTTCCACGGTGCTGTCGTGCTGCGCCAAAGCGAAGGGCGACAGCGCGAAGTCGTTGTGGCTCTCGGGATCTGCCCTGGCTACTGGAGGTGCGCCATGGGATCAACTCACCAAGGGAGTGAACATCCACCCAGACCATATGGTGGTTTCTCAAATAGGGGATTGGTCTACTAGTGCAAATGGCTAATAATGGATGATTTTGGGGTACCCCTATTTTGAGAAACCACCATACATGGTGAGTACAGGGAATTGACATGAATTGACGACGCGCCCCTGGCAATTCCTCCAATTGAAACGCTGGGTTCTCAAAAATGGGAAACCCTAATTTTGTTTATTACTATACAACATTTCAACATATTTCAAAACTGGATGATTGGAAGGTACCCCAATTGCTTGTTGCATCTCGTTTTTATGTTGATTCTGACTTGTACATCAAAATCAGTTGTGTGTGCCTCCCAACGTTGTGAATCCCTATGCAGGTCTGGGTGATGAAAGCCCATCCCCCAGCTGCACCGCACCTCGCGGCCAAAAGCAGCTGTACAACCTGACGGCTCAACGGCCCGTTCCGGGCATCAGAAATGATCCAACAGCGGTTGCGCCCGGCAACGAAAGTGGCATATAATCATCAACTGATAACCACCAACTGCGGAAACCACGTAACCAATCAACTGAACCAACTGATCAACTGCACAAGCAACCAATCAAATCCCATCAATAGCTCTAACTGAGCCTTCATCCTGCTAGTGGACCACTTCATGCACGGAGGTGACGCTTGCGACGCTTGTGCATGTTTCCTTGGACAAGACATTCACCGCCACACAGCCGGGACCTCCAGGTGACCCATCTCAGCTGCCAGGTGGAGGGCGGTGTTGCCATCTTTGGGCCTCTTCCAATTCACGTCCTCGGCGCTGGGGAGAGCTGAGCTGAGCTGCCAGGGGCTCAACATCTGCCAGATCCAATGGGGTGGTGCAATGGTGGTGCACCCAAGAATCACTTGAGTCATCCCAAGAGTCATCCCAAGAATCACTTGAGTCGAAACATGTCAACGACTGGGATCAAAGATCCCATGAGATCCCTTAAGAGTACAACAACAACGAGTTCCAGAGTGGCATGGGTTGCTGGTTCACAACGCTGGTTGTTGACACTTCCCCCACTGGGTCTCCCCGACGGCACCCCCTTGCAGCAAACGCATGACGTTCTCCGCGTCGCCGTTGGTGGATGAGAGGCCGAGCTCCTGCAGCAATGGACGGAGCTTCATGCTGGAGACGCTGATGACTAGAATGCTGGTTGATAGTGGTTGGTAGTGGATAGTAAGGGTGAGTAATGGTTAGTAAGGGTGGGTAATGGTTAGTAAGGGATGGCAATGGTTAGTAAGGGATAGTAATGGTTAGTAAGGGTGAGTATGTGTTAGTATATAATGGTTTGCAAGGGACAGTATATAATGGTTGGTAAGGTTTAGTAATGAATGATTGGGAATGATTAGTTTGGTTGGTAATGGCCAGTAATGGCCTTATATATATATATATAGACTGCGTAGTGGTTGATGATACTGAATATTGACGACTAATACTAGTAGTGCTTAGTGGTTGATGATGGTTGACATCAATTGTCAAGAATGCCTATTGAACTTGTTGATGATGGTACATCATGGTTGATCATTGTCAACAGTGCGTAGAGTTGAAACTTCTGGTTCATTGAGGCATGGACCAACAATCGCAAATGATTAACCTGGAACCCATAAGAACATCAACCTGCTGGTGGTCATAACCCATCCCAAATACATGGAGAAATAACCATGCCAGTAAAACCACCAACTATTTTGTTTACCATGGGCATATATTATATAATTAAATACAAACATATATAAATGTATATATATATATACAGATATGAGGTAACCATGGCTCATAGTGGTTGATACTGGTTGATCATGGTCAAGTACTCAGAACACATAGGAACCCATAGGAACCCAACCGCTCCGAGAGAAACCGTACCGCCAAGAGCTGCCATGAGCCCGCCTGTGATGGCAGCTCGTCCTCTCGCACGGGTCGGACCTGAAGAAGGAAACTGACCGTCCAACGGTGCTTCCACGTGGAAGCCAAGCCGCTGTTTCCATACATGGCTATGGGTCAAGCAGTTAACCAAGCAACTCATGGGGGATAGTCATCAACAACAATAGGGAAACCAATGGTTAATGATGGGGGAACCAGGGGTACGGGGTTCTGACCCACAGCCAACACCAGTTCTAGATGAAACGTCCACTCTATGAGTTCTGCGATGTGCTGCGGAGTTCTTGGGTTGGTGTGTACTTTGGAGTGTCCAACTGACATGGGGGAGAACCAAAATCATTACGGCAATATCCAACATAGATTGCAATGAAGTTACAACCCCTGTCGCCAGCATCAGTTTTCGGGAGTGCCCTAGATTATACGGACAAACCCATGTCAAACTCATGATATCTTGGTGACCATCAGGGAATGAACATCAATCTGGAGCTGATTGGATGTCTGCCTTGCCAATCTGAAGGAGATGTGATCAACATGTGATTTGAATCCATACCAAATACTCTGTTCATGAAACCAATTCTATCACTATTAGCTGGCCAGCCACCAAGCCTGATATTCATTCAGTGAATCCCTGGTTCATGACGAAGACGAACCCTTGACGAACCCCTATTGTCAAAGACCAGGCAAATTGGTCCCGAAAATACTACCATCATGGGACCAACGGTGACCATCAGGGCATACAACCTCAAACAAGACCAAACACATGCCATCACCTATAGGAGAAACACAATCATACTGAATCATACTCATTATGTATGTATCCAATCGCAAATTCAAAATGATACATAATCATATCGTGATATAATAATGAAAAAACAAGAGTGCACACAAATTGTGGATAGACAGTCTTGCATACAAGATGAAACAAACACAGCACAACACATCTGTTCACAAACAAGCATGAACAATGACAATGCACAAAAGAAAACAAGTAAATGTAAACACACACACACACATGCAATCGCATGCATGTGAAATGTATGTAGAAATCAAAGGGATGGAGGAAAAGATGCCAACAGCACGATGGTCGATAATTGTTTGATGTTAGTTAATATTGGTCAATAGGAAACATCTACTACTCATGTTGGATCGAACCGTTTCAATCAACTTTCCTTGGAACGTTCGCAGCCCAAGTCACCGGATGCTTGCGCCGGGGTGACTCGTCCGAGTCCACCGAACTGGACCTGAAAGAAACCAAGCGCAGCCGCTGTAAGCTGGCTGCCTCTCTACGTGGCATTGCCGGTGGCTAAGGTTTGGTAGAAATACTTTCATAAAATCTCAAACAAAGATGAACAAACTAAAATACTTGAGAGATGGAACGCATAATTCTATTGTATAAGTATTGAACAAACGGATACGAAACACAATATCTACTGCAATCGAATGTTTGACGTTTTGGATGCAACAAATATTGAAAATACCAAACAAACTTTGATTGGCATCGCAGGAATCCCAATACAGTAAAAATTGATGATAGCATGGGCAAGTGACTCATATCAAAAAGGATTGAAATGACATGTTGCACACCTGTAGAAATTCCACATGATCGCAAATGTGTTTGATCTGAACATCTACAGGGTACCCAAGTCCTAAACTGATGGCAAACAACGCACTGGGGCGTGTTGGAAGTTTGACCATCAACCCAGTGAGCCCATGTATCTAGTGGATGACCCAAATGAACAAAATCATATCTATACATTTGACATCATTTGACCACATCCGTCTATATGCCTGTGTAAATACATAGATGTATACATACATTGTACCATAGGCGGAAGTAGGATCACAAAGACAACCATCAGCAAATAACTCATCACCCTTCTGTTGCCAGCAGATACAACCTGGCAAAACAACAACAAATGAGAAACCATATGGATATATTCGATCTACTGGCTCTTCTACAGTATTCTGTAGTGCAGTAGTCATGTAGTCAAATGAGCCAGGAGCTAATATAAGAACGGTAGACAAGACTCTACTGTTCCATCTTAACCAGACCATGTGGAATTCTCCATGAACCGGGCGCCTCGGAGTCGTGGTTCCTCTTTCTCCACGAATGTTTCCAGTTTGGGGAGAGTTGAGGCAGGAACGTACCGTGGACCCCTTTCACTGTCAGTGTCTCAGGCTCGGGGAGTTGGGATACTACGCATGCAACTATTAATAGATCAACCCGAAAACCAATGAAACCATGAGTACATATATATATATATATATATACATATATGTATATATAATATAGTAAAAACATAAGCATGAATATGACCATAAAAAAAATATTCAAATGTATACAGCAAATGTAGATACAAATCTAAATATACACATAAATATGCAACTAGCTATACTTCTCCAGTTTGTCTGGCAATTGCGCATAGAATAAATGAGATATGGCAGTGCGTCAAAACCCTGTACCCCTGGTTCCCCTGGTTTTCCTTATTATGTTGGTTAATATCCTCCATATTGGTTGATTAACCGCTTGACCCATAGCCATATATAGCTGGTATATCCCCTATAGTTGCTAGTTGTTTTCCCCTGTTATTAACCAACTACCAATTGTTAAAGGCAGAATTCCTAGTTGCTGGTATAAGCCGTACCCTTGGTTCCCCTATCATTAACCATTGTTTTCCCTACGACTTGGTTGGTTGTTATAAGTTATAAGCCATCATTGATGCTTAATATTGACCCATAGCCATATTATGTACGTATAACATCGTATAACGCGTATAACCTGGGGCATCTTCCCTTGCTACCTGCTCCGAGTCTTCCACCAATGGCAAGGTCTGGCCTGGAGGAAGCAGCGGTTGGAGGTTCTCGTGCCTGCAGCCATGACGGCCCATGAAGCAACGAACCACTCAATGGTTGGCTAGCTGGGTAATGATTAACCAACCACCAATGGTTAATAATTAACCAACAAAATAAGGGGTATTAATAACCAACCAAAAAAATTGGTCGATTAACGATGAAGAACAGGGGATAATAATCAACGACAGGGGATAGATGGGGATAATAATCAACAAAACTAGGGGATATACCAGCTATGCATATGGGTGCAAATTTTCGTCATCCAAATGAAACAGGTAGGTGAACATCCCAACAGTTCGACTGGTGGCTGGTCATTTAGGGGATGTGAACAGCCAGGGCATTGACCCGCAGCCATGTATTGGTGGAGAAACGACTGTGATTTGGGGGTACCGAAATGGCGTGGGAAACAGCCGTGCATCCAGCATCATCCAGTCGTATCAGGATACCAAAGGTATGTAGTAGTTAAAGTTCGAACACGGTATTACCAGTTGTTGATCAAGCTGGAAGATGCAGTTCTGGTATAATTGAGAAGATCAAACCACAAATTGGTAGCTTTTCTCGAGAAAAGCAATTTACAGTACAGATTTGGATGTTGATTGTAGTGACTCATAGACTGAAATCTTCTATTGTACATGCAAATATGTAAAGGCAAGTGGTAAGGAAAACATCTCTTCAAGAGTGACTTGTCGCTGTTGGTCTAAGATCTTGGATTGTGCAGGAACCCCAAGCATTGAAAAAATCTCCGCAGTACTATGGTTGCTGTTCCCTCCGTAGCGAACTTCGTAGCTTCGAGGAAAGGCTGATGTCCTTGTGAATAACGCGTCCAAGCCCGTGCTGAGCATTTCTGAGCAGTCTCACAAACATCGTAGCAAAAGGGTAAACTGGTCCGATCCTGCTGCGTTCTGCCTACTAAGCACCAAGCAGGTTCAACCAAAACTGGAACCGCAGTTCAGGGATGCTGGTGCATTGCTAATCTGAGCCTCAGATGAATCAATTCCGAATCTAGGGATGTGCATATGATAGCTTGCGGGTGTCATATTGATGGACAGCTAATGACATGATTGGTGATGATCAAACAAATTTCAGTGATCGCTGCTCGTATTCGCGTTGAATCACCCTTTGTGACAAGCCGTTTGGCCATACTCGGCTGTCCCTCCCCAATCATTGGTTGGCATACATTATCATCATTACTTGCAGCTCCATTTTCATACATTATCATACATTATCACCATTACCTCCCAGAAATTTGAATCGCAGTGCTTGATATTCATTGCTGTGCAGCCGCAGCTGATCAACTTCGCCTGCTGTCGAACTAGGGCCGAGAGCACCTGCGGCAGCCGTGGCCATGGATGTCGGAACCGAACGAAGCTGCGAGCTTTCTGCTACCGCGCTTCATCAACACCTTACCATAGCTTAACACTCACAAGAAGATGGGTCTGCATTGGCTTGACCCTCGAGACTAGATTCGGCATGGAGGGCAGCGTGACTAACTGTTCTCCGAAGTGACATGGGAATTGCTTAGCCTTTGGGCTACTGCGAGCAGCTGTGAGTCGTTGTGCCTCCACCCATCTCCCAGCTGCGCAGGCTGCGCACCTCCCGGTGCAACTGACGGAAGGCCTTGTTCTCAGGATGCAGCTGCATGCCCTCCTGTGGCTACGGCGCTAACAGCCGAAGTGATTTCAAGTGCTCCCAGCGTGCTGTTGCGGCGAACAGAAATCTCAAAACGAAGGGGTTCTCAAAAGTGGGGGACCTCTAGAATAATGGCTTGTTGATCATGAAAGTGCCGTTTTTGTCCCCCCTGAGCAAACAATAGATGGAGATTGACTGCTCAGTCGGTGTTAGAAAGAACCCTCCTCTCCATCAACCCGGTGGAGGGCACATTGTCCCTTGTACATCCTTGTACTGGTAACAGTCAAGCAATCAATACAGTTTCTGCTAGCTCAAGTTCAGAGTCTCAGCCGACCAAGGATAATTTGGGACGTCTTCATGGTGAGAATTGATGAGAATGTCCACACCATTGAAGCCAAGTACATGTAGAAATTACTAATGGGAAGTCGGAGCTACTTGGTGAATTCGACCAAACACATGTAACACGGCGAAATCAAGTTTGCTGGAAAACATGAAAGGACATAGTGACAAACGATCGTCCGTATTTATATCATTTTATATCATCATCAACCATCATCAGTACTGGTTGATGTATGGTTGATGTATGTGGTTGATGATGATTGATGAATGGCTTCACTTATGATGCTTTATCAATTCATCCTGGTTGATGTATGGTTGATCCGTAGCACATTGCCTTGCCACACGTCACGGCAACACACCGATGCCAACAGCCAGTGGAGCAGCTGCAAAGCCGCCTCGCAGCGCTTCAATGCTGCGGGCAGCTGCTCCATCTTTCGAAGACACATCGCGGAGCCATACAGCGCCTGCCGCCAGTGGCAGATGGCTTTGGGAAATGGTTGTGGGGGTATGATTGGAGGACATGCATCTGATATGCATGTGACAACATAACCACTTTTAATATTACGTGTAATAAACATATATATATATATAAGCACATATACACATATATGTGTAACCTGTAATAATGTACACAAAATCTGCAAGGAAAAACCACTTGATAACCGCAAGTGTACTACTACAAGTGGCAAAATCTCTGCACAGTCGGAGCTTTTAACAAGTGATAGTGAACACCTGTGTCATTCTGGATCAAATTGTAATTAGCAAACACTTTCTAAAAGGACAGTTTGCCTTTGGTGCAAAGCTCCTGTACCTAGTGTTGTTATTTCGAAATGTCCGATGCCCAATGCAACTCCCTCATCCTTGACGCATTTTGCAATCCAAAAAGCCCACAAAGGGCTCCTTGGTCTGATCAAAATAATCAATGGCCAAACCTTGGGGATGGTAACCGCTCACTGATCTTCTTAGGCGCAAGGAGGCGCAATCTATCGCACAAGGTCAAATCAAAATTGTGTTTTCTGTGAAGGGATTTGATTGAGCATTAGCATTGGCGAACCCCTCTGTTTGCTTGCATGCTAGAGGATATTCACTACCCAAGAATTAGCATAAATTGAAAAAAGACACACGCAGTTTGGAACACCAAGCTGAAAAAAACCATCAAACTCACAACAGGAAACCGTTTAAAAATCTATAGCCATCGAGAAAAGCCTTCCTTTTGGATGAAGGTCTACATACGTTTCTCAGATTTACATTTTGTGGTGACTAGGCAACCAAGTAGACTAATAGAAGAATGCAGAATGATTACCAAGTCATCTACTTTGAAACTTTGGTTGCTGATGTTACCCTGTGAAAGTCAATACCAGCATCGGAAAAAAACACCATCTTAGATGGTTTACCAATCAGTGGTGGTAGTACTTCATTGCCAAGTGAATCTACCAGTCACCAGCGGAGAACTCAAGTTGAACCATGTTGAACCAATATTGGTTTGTTAATTGTTGGTGAAATGTCGATTGTTGGATGGTTAATTGCCGGTTCTATAATTGTTGGTTGTTGCTTGGCTATTTTGCTGGTTATGAAAGAGTTGCTTGGCTATTGTGTTGTTGATTGGCTACTTGGTTGGTCAACAAAAATCAACAAGTAACAAACCAATCTTGGCCAGCAAGCTATCAACAATTCCACAATCAATAATACTGGTCAACAATACATTTTTTCTGGGTTAATGTTGCTCCATTTTGGTCATTGTTGGTGAATTGTTGGCTATGTTGTCGTTAATTGCTGGTGAATTGTTGATTTTTGTCTGGTTGACTGGCTATTTTTCTAGTTAATACCGGTCACTGATGCTCGTTGATTGCTGGCCCATGTTATTGGATCCTTGACGGCTCCACTGGCCACTGGCCATGCCCTGCCTTTGCATTGCCTGGCGACAGCCGCAACGCTTCTTCGGCATCTTCTTCTGCGAGGTCCCAGCCTAGCCCGGATCCCCTGGCACGGTGTATCCATTGCATCCTAGAAATGATGGTAAGACAACCATGGAACAAGTAAGACCAATAAGATAATAAGTACTGTGTATCCATGGGAACCCATATATCAAATTGTAGAGAAACAGCGGCACATGCTAAGACTAGCGGAAACTTGATGAACTTTTGACATTTCTACCAGGGACCGTGAACTTTGGACGTAATGAAGCACAGGCCCAGAAATGTAATGGAAACAATGGTGGTTTCCTTCTTGAGCAAGATCGACTAATGTCAACCAAAGAGTGGAGGATCAAAAAAAATTTTTTCTGGATCAAAAAAAATTAAAATCTGAGGATCAAAAAAAAATAAACCGGTATTTCTATTGTCTGGCAAAGAGAAATCTAATTTTTTAATTTTTTTTTGATCCTCCAATATGAATTAATTTTTTTTGATCTCCAGAGAAGGCAGGCAAAGGTGACAAATCCAGCTGCAGACTGGAAGGGATCAAAAAAAAATTAATTGGTGTTTTCATGGGTGCTGTTTGATCCAGACAAGGCAGAGGTCACAACAGTTAAACTGCGATGGCATCCTTCAATAAAAGGATCCACTAAAGTGCCTTCGCTCAGCGGATGCTTTGCTTTATCTGCCTATTCTGTTTGTTTTTCATTCTGCCGATGATGACGCTGGCGATGACGACCACATATGATGTTCGATGTTTGATGATTGGCGGGGGGGTTGGGGGGGGTACAGCTTTCCCCATGAGCATGAGGATTACGAGGATGATGAGGATGACAGCACTGGAACCTTGCAATTCGCATGGAATTTTGCTATGTTTTGGAGTTGGCGCCTCGTATTCGCATGGTATTTGCAGCGCTCCGAGATGGATCTGGACGATGATAATGGTGAGTGATGATACTGACTACTGATGTTCGATTTATGATGAGCATGATGACTACAACGATGATGAGAATGATGGTGATGATGACGACGATGATTCCGATGATGATGACGATGTGGTGATGATGTGGCGCTGATGAAAATGGTGATGACA
>VSDK01008495.1:286921-352326 GCA_009767595.1 Symbiodinium kawagutii
TTCCTTCCTTCCTTCCTTCCTTCCTTCCTTCCTTCCTTCCTTCCTTCCCCTGCAATTTTATTGTTTTTTATTGCATTTTACAATTTTATTTGATTAATTTAATTTTTTTTTGATCCGGATTAATTTTTTTTTGATCCGGTTAAATTTTTTTTTGATCCAGAATTTTTTTTTCTTGACCCCTCTCCCTCAACCAAATGCTTAACCATTGTCAACGTAATATATTGACCACTACTGACACTACTAGCACTGTATCTGTTGTATAGTTTTACCATTGAGCAATTCTGTGATAGCCGGACTCCATGTTTTGGCTCGTCAAATCTGAGATTTGAATCACTTAGCCAGGCCCAGGAAGGCAACACAAAGCCCGGCTGTGTTGGAGACAGTCCAAACCAAGACAGGGGGCACAAGCACCCAGGGTTTGCAGTGGCAGGATTCTATGCCAGTGTGCATAGATACATATATGTTGTGTTTAAGAGTACAAGCCACTGAACCACGGAGATATATCACATTATATCATATGTGCTTGACAAAAGTGTCTAGAGGACATTAAAAGGCCGCAACAGGTGCCACGGAATATCTCAATTCAGAATCATGAAAAAGCACGGGAAATATAGGTCTGATAGTGTGCCACAGTCCATGGATTACCCTCTTGAACTTCCCAACCAGCAAATGTCAGTGCTAAACTTAAACTGATGATCTAACAAAGCAAAATTAGAGAATTTGAGCCATGCAAACACTTACCCTATGCCATCCCATGATGCTACGGTGGGCTGATATGTGCTCTCATGATAAAGGCTGTGTTGCCCGTTAATCTGCTACTCAGAAAGAAATGAGAGGGGCCTGTTGTGAGCGCGGGATTTTGGACAATCATGTAATGGCAAGACAGCCAAATAGAAAAGTGGTGTGAGGACTTGGTTATGGTAGTGAAAGTTAGCATCCTCTCAGTTTGCTGGGTTCATGGAATTCATGGGCCCTTACAGCCCTTACACAACATTTGTATGTGGATAAGTCTTATTGGGCTAACAATGTCATCAATGGTTTCATAAATTGTTTGAGTAAGCTGGGGTGAGAGATGGTGAGAGCATTGCTGTGCACTAGCCAGCTTCCACTAGGCAGTACCCTACATATTACTTGTAGTCATATGTTGCATTACTTTGTATTATTTTGTATTACTGTGCTACTTTGTATTACTTTGTATATGGATGGGTTCTATTGGGATGAGATGTACATGTAAGGTGAATCCCCTGTGGCTATATTATGATGCTTCACCGAGGATGCAAATACTGTTTGCAATTCAATTTCTTTGGGCTGAGTTGGAACCTATTAGGCTGACATTATCTCTTCAGATGGGTTCCATTTTAGAAAAAATGACAGAGGTGGAACATCTTATTGTTATATACATGGCACTAAAACAACTAATAGCTCAGTAACTTGGGTCTTGTCTTCCATCCTTTAGATACAACCCCCAAAGGACTTATGCAAACATTTTTGCAGTAACTACAATACAGCCAATACAGCAACCACCAGAACTACCATTAAATCAAATCCTTTGCCACCAGCCAATCGCCACAAATCACCACAAATGACCATGATATTATCCATACTTTCTATATGGACCAAAAAACTCAGTGACATTGCCCAAGCATCAACATTTGAAGTGATGAGTACCAATATAGCTTTTCGGGCTTGCATGGAACTCACAGGCCCCTGCCCAATATTTGCATTTATATTCTGAGCATGTCGTTTCTAGATGGCTATCATCGCAATTCAGATTGGCTCCATGGACTAATCAGGCAACACCATAGAAATGAGTGGTTATGAGCCACTAGTATGGTGAAGAATCAGCAGTAGGTAACAACAACAATATATAGTCTAAAGTGACCATAAGTAACCAAAGAACTGTAAGCAACCATGGTAACTACAGTATCAGCAGCCACCTTAATACATTTAAGCCATCAAGGTCAAGACTGTTGCCACTGCCAAAATACCAAAGCCTCCAAAAGCACAGGTTTGACATTGATATATGGCTGATGTTTTAATTAGTCATAGCTGTTATGCTTTGTCAATTATGGTTTAGATGGTCATTATGTCTAATTTTGGTCAAAATAATTTCTTTTAGATATAATGACCTATGTTATAATTTATGACTTATGATGGTCATTATTGCTATCGTGGTGGTTATGGTAGCGTCAATTGCTATCTATGGGGCTTGTGATTAAACAAAATTGAAGATTATTTGAATGAGGGTAAGTTACATAGTCCTAGCTAAAGATGAAGGACACACATACTGTACTAACGCAGCCAATATTTGCATCAGAAAAGATTTTGATATTGTGATGAGCTGACTAGATGAGTGTGGATTAATCTGGATTAATCTGGATTAATCTGGATTAATCCTAAAACCAAAAAAACCAAAAAAAACAAAAAAACCAAAGATTTCCAGACTAGTCTGAAGGGGGCCGATATCTAAGTAGTCCCCAAATCATTGGTTTTTTTGTTTTTTTGGTTTGTTTGGTTTTTTTGGTCTTTTTGGTTTTAGGATTAATCCAGATTAATCCAGATTAATCCAATCACATGAAGCAGACATTGTGTGAAGATGTGAGATAAAGGACATACAGCAGACAGCCATGGTCATTCATTTCTTTGGGACATGCTCATTCATTTCTTTAAGGCACATATTAAGTAAAGAACTAAAACCACAATGATTACAAACCTGTTGTGAGCGCAAAAAACAAATATACATACAGCATTGTGTGGTCTGATACCTCCAAACAACTTGTTTTTCCGCGCTCACAACAGGCCTTTCTGAAAGAAATCTGGTAAATGTATGCTGATATAATATCATCAGAGAACTTCCCCCATGCGAGGAACAAACTAGCAATGGAATGAGCAACAGGGTTCTCAGTGTTCAAGAGACAACACCAATGAATAACCACCCCTTCAAAATTAAAACCCAATCGTTCCCATATCATGTATGTTTGTCCGATTCCAAGGTTTACAAAATCATGATTGTCAATCAGTTGAAACTCTGCTTGGCTCGATTCCCCACAGTTTACTCTATTGCTGGTTGGTGGTGTCAATCCTTCTGATCAGTATTGGTCAACATTATTCTCAAATGTTGGGGAACAAAGAACATGTTTCAAACCACCAACCAGAAAGTGTTAACCGTTGTTGTTGGTCATCATCCTCTATTCCTAACCCATATACGAAGGTTTCTCAAAACAGGGGACCCAAAAGAATGTTTGATTTTCGTTACACATGACTTACTTATATTGGATGATTGGGGGCCATCTCTATTTTGAGAAACCACCATATAAGCCTCTTTAGAATTGTTGTTGGTTATCCTCCTCTATTATCAACCACCAGTTAATAGCCCCTTAATCAATCAGCAACTTTCCTTATTCATCAAGTATAGTAGTGGTTGGTAACCCTTTTTAACCAATAATTATTCCTACAACCCTTATTCATTAACTATAGCCCTAGTTAATCAATAATCAATAATAGCCCTTTTCATTCATTCATCAAGTATATCTCAACCAGCAGCTGTTCTTTCTTGAGAACTTCTTCTCCTGCACTTCCTCATTTCAGGCCCCCGGACATGACTGTTGCCGGTATGCGTTGGAGCGGTTGAGCCAAAATGCACAGTCCTGGCAGGCGCCATGGCCAGTGGCAGGGCAACGTCACCATTGAAGTGAGATAGGAATGCCAGCAAAACCATGCGAAACCCATAAAGGCACAACAAGCTGTACAGGTCTAACATGATCAGAATTAATTAGCATCATTGCATAGTTCACATCAAGGTTTCGTTTCACATCCAGGGTTTCCTTTATCAACAAACGATCAAGTTTCCGGGGCCAACCATGGTTGCCGTGGCTTGGACCCTGGTACCAAAGCTCTGCTGCAATTCCTTTCTGTTTGGTTATAGTAGTGATTTGGTATGGAGGGAAACCATTTTCACCCCTGATTGAATCAGCAACTGTTTGATAAATTGCTCTTCATTCTCTGGCAGAACGCACTGTCAAGCACTTAATGGACCAACCCTTGGCAAATGCAAAGGAATTGCACTGGCCAAGGTTCGCTGTCAAATGGACAGACCTCAACTTGTCGTGCTGGCAAATCCAAGACATGTGCTTCCCCCTGGAACTGTGAGAAATGACAAGTTACCAATGTTTCATCATGGCCGATGCCCAACATCAGGAGCTGGTTGCCAGTGGTGGACTCACGCTGGCAGCCGGCCGTCCTCCGGATTCAACTCAATAGCTTTGTTATAGGCCGCCACAGCCAAGTCAAACTCTTGTCGCTTGAAATGGTTGTTGCCTTACGCATCTGTGCACTGCTGGGGCTTGAGGTTGTAGTGTGAAATTGTCCACCTGGGTTCATCAGTCATCCAGGTAGCTCTATCGGGGAGCGGGGGCTCACAAAGGGTCGAGGATACTAGCCCACTATCACTGTGAAAATGAAGGATATTTCCAAGCCATCCACCACAATTCCTTTTGACAAACAATTCTAAGGGAAACACATGGGGTTGTGTCCAGAAATCAAAATCAGTATAGTTTCCCTATTCAAAACGATCAGCCGGGGATGCTTGGGGCATGGATGTATCCATCGCATGGTATACCACCAGCTATGGCTGATGAGCTGCAAGGTGCTCAAGCCACACTAGTGGTCACGGCTTACCACCATTTTTGGGGTCGCCAAGATCAAAGATGCCAATGTGGCTTCCACTTCATACAGAACTTTGTCTGGTGTTCATGTAAAAATAAATGCATCATGGCGAATTGACAAACAAAACAGCAAATGGATTTTAACTTGTCATGATGCAACGATTGGCTCCCTATTCAGGTTAAGAATCACCAACACCTGGACCAACTGTGGGGCTGGTCCACAGCTGTCCGTTCTTGCTTCAAACTGCGATGATTGGACCATCCACACCCAAATGCATGACTAATACTTAACCGGTATCCTCAGTTAACTGTGTTCCTGTAGTACGAAATCAAGATCATCCAACGGACACCCGCACAGTGAGCATTTACTGTTGGATACATCGCAGAACGGATCCCGAAATAGCAATCAAATGAAATCATTTGCTGACTTTGCAAAAGCGTATAATGATTACATTACTTAATGGTTTCTCTGCTTCGCAGCAGAGCTGCCGATTTCTTTGAACTCCTCCGCGGTGGTCATGGCTGCTCAGCTACACGAGGGACGAGACAACGCGGATCCTTCTTGTGGTGCAAACAAAAACGTGTTGGGTCGAGATAAGATATACGAGAAGCAACTTTGGTCAAGAAGAAACTGTGGCATGTTTTTGAAATCGCTGTGGTTGAAACAGTTGGAATTCTAAGTCCGTAATTTTTGACTGGTCTACTTGCATCTGCTTGTGTGAGCTAATTTCTGAGCAACAAATTACCGACCCACTTGGAGCAATACAAAAAAATAATCATGATTAAAGCTTCAAAACTCTTTATACCTGCAGCGAACAAATCACAATGGACTTGATGGACACACAGTTGCTCACCTTGCTGTGAATGATCCAATTTGTGCGCCTGACTTGAATTCGAAACTTGAACTTGCGAGAAATATCTAGTCTCCTGAAGTGTCAAGACAAAGAGATGTGGACTCTCCAAAAAAAGTATATGGATGGATCACATAATTTGTTAATGCCGTGCCTGCCAGGGCGTCTTAGAACTCAAGAGTTGAATAGCAATAACATGTACTCACATTATATAATACTCATGAGGTTCCAAAAAATATATTGTAAAGTTAGCTTACTATCAACGTCTTCAATCTGACGAAGCACACACAAACAAACTTTTACCATAATCGTTTACAGTAATTCTTTGGAGTCTAACCTCTGCGCTCACTGTGATCGGTAGAGCTGCATATCACGGTCCCATTGTCATCCAACGTCCCAAAGTCAGAGCGTACTCCCAAGCTGAGGCCCCAGAGGTCCCAGCTTGCGGGTCTGGAGAGGCCACGGTGCCTGGAAGTTTCAACGCCGGCTCATGGTTGGCACCCTCAAGATATGATAGTGATGATTTGATACGATTGGTTTACTTAGCTTCTGATGATTTGTTTACTTCGTTTTAGGAAACTCATGATTTGACTTGGTCTCCTGAACAGAGTTAGTGATGATAAGGAACCTTGGGTGGGAACTGTCAGGTTGCCGCCAGTTCGCGTGTTTTTGTTGCTGTTGTTTTCACATGTGTTTCTCCGGGGGAAAAATGTAATTAGCAAGAATCCGCAAACCGCTGACTCCGCGATGTTATCTTGAATGGACAATTTCTTAAGTCTCGGGGCAAATATTCTTCTGTCTAATCCCTCCCTACCGCTGCTTCCACTGATTCTCTTCTCTTCTTGTTACCTTCCTCTTCTCTTTGGCCCTTTCACCCCTTTACGGAGTTTTCGCCATCTTCTTCTGTCGCTTTCTTCCTTCGTTCTTCTGGTCGATCTACATGTATTTGTTGAGTCCACCAGCTGATCGTTGCTATCCTCATTTCGTATCCTCCCAGATTCGTCGAAAATTGCCCTCTCTCTCTGTTGAGGGGTTCTCCTTGTTCTGATTCCTACCAGTACCAGAAAGCTTCTGTCTAAAAACATCTAAAAACCATTTGCCCCGTTCTTCTTCACAGCGCAGCTTGTGTTCATTGCATGTTTGTCACCCAGTTTGACATTGTCTCAGAACATGTTGCTGCGCTGTTTTGTTCGCTCACTGTCTTGACGCACCTTGAAGAAACATGTACCTTTAGCTCTCCAGGACTTTGAAGTGATTTTACTTCGCACCAAGAGCATGGCACAAGAAGTTCAAAGCACCCTTCGTGCAGCAACAGAAGTGACGCATGGCAATTCAACCCTAAGAACTGGGTACAGTACAATTCTCAAATCATACCCATACCCAACAGCTATTGCTGTAAAGCCACGTCAAACTGCAGTAGCTGCAGCAAAAACTTCAACACTGGTTTCGCCGCAATGCTTTCTGGTCCTTTTACGCCAAGAAAGTTTTGTACCAATATTCCTTAACACAAGCTAAACGTCCTCTTCTGGTTTTTCCCTCAGGCCAGGGGACCATACCGAAGACGTTCATCGTCTGAACCGAAATCAACAGAACAGGCTTACGATAAAGGCAAGCTCGACACCAAAAGGATCGTTTTTGTAGCTTGCGTTTTACATCACGTTAAGATCTATCATAGAATCTGGCCAGTGCCGGCATTGAAGGAATGTTAGTTATCCATTTGCTTGTACATCGCAAATCCACTGACAAAATATCTTGCGCATGGCATGTGCGATTACTTTCCATGCTTTTTGTGAATTCATCTTCAGGGATTCCAGGTGCTGTGGTGGATTGCCTGCCAAAAATCGGTTTCCAAGCGGGTATCGCATGCAGTTTTTGCTGTCAGCATGTTGAAAAAGTATGCAAAAGAGCACCGCACATGTTTGAACGGCGCTTGGCTGTGTCCAGTTCATGTCAGCTCGCATCTGCGTACATGCGTGAGACAGCTAAACTTTGCCAGTTTTTGCAGCCAACTCACATTCCTCACTGGGTTCAAGGTGTGAGACTCTGACCAAGAACATTTCTGCACAATTGCTCGATCGTTCCTTTGTCACATTCCAGTAGTGCCACCTTCGCGTAGATACGCACTGCTTGCAAGGGGAAGTCACCAAAACGGAGATGCAGTCGGTCACAACTGCCCCGTCCATCTAAATCAAAACGCAGGATAGTTGTCCGCTGGGGACCTCCAACACGAAGAAGAGTCAGATCAAGGAACGGCCGGCCCAAGGACGTCAACACAGAACACCTTTCCGCTGCTTGATGGTCTAACCAACCCTGAAACTCACATTCCACACATGTGATGCATTCAGGTTTTTGCAATTGAATCTGCCTCTGCCTTTCGCGTCCTTTCCCCCATCCCTTTGGAATCACGGGATAGGCTGCATCTGTAATTGTAATCTCTGTACCCGCAATCTCTTTTTTTGTAAAGGAACGCTCCAAACCAACACCAACCCGTTGGTTCCAAATTGAAGCTGGCATCGCTGATGACTTACGACCCAACAAATAGAAGTCAATGATGGCCTCGCTTTCTTCCCGACTCATATACTTCCTGATCTTGTCAACAAAGAAGTCCTTGGTAATACTTGCGAACCGCATGTCTCGTGACATCATGCACAAAATGGCCTCTTGTTGTGCAGCTTGATGCCCACCACTGTTGGAATCTGTGTCGGACTTAGCACGTTTCGAAGAAACGGGTGGAGTCACCGAGGCAAATGGTCCTAATAGCTCTGGTTTTTCCACAGCATGCGAGGACCACTCCACCAAACGGTTCCACAGGGTTTCCTCGTTGACATTGAACTCGTCCAGTTTGATCAAGCTTGCTATGATGGAACCATGTGCTTCGAGAAAGAAGCTGGACTGCAGAATGGCTGAGCTATTGGTCAGAATGTGGCGAAAATAAATGTGTTGCATTTCCTCTGGCAAACTGATGGACTCTTTCAAGCATTCAGTGACTATGTGCAAAACCTGCCCACAGTCCCATTTTTGGATATCCCGCAAGTACTCTAAACAGTACTGTTCCAAGGATTCTATCATATACAACTTTGCTGCTTTCATTGCCTGAAGCGCCCTTCCAGGGTCCAGCTTGATGTCCAAACGGTAGGCGCTTCGGATCACCACATCAAAGGCCTCAAGTGTCACATCTTTCAAAACGAGTTCACGGGTATGGCCCTCCTTAAAGTCGCCATAGAGAGCGGCCCTCAGCGGCTTGGAAACGATGGCCACGGGTGCTCGATGGAAGGGCACCCGGTGGCGTTGAGGTCCCACCAGAGCCACTGCGTCACACAGATCCTCCTCTGAAATCAAACTTTGGGACCAGCTGTCTTGAGCACACTTCAAGGCCTCCATGGCTTTCAGGTCTCAGCCATGAGTCGAGAAGCTACTGGGCTACGGCTACAACATCATAAGGCATCAGTCATCATCAATCGCTGTACTACTGTCTAGCACATGTTTCAACTTTCAACCGCATTGTTGAAAGGAAACAATTGAAATAAGCTATCCTTGCAGTTAATAAACATGAATAAACAATGTGGCGTGTGAAATGGTATCTTCTCGGAGGGAGGACCAGTGGCTGTCAAGCTTCTGGAAGCCACCTAGTTGTTACGGATCACTGTGAGTGAAAGGGAGCACCCCCAGGAGGCATGAAATAGTGCGAGGAAACGCTCGCCGCCAGTTGGTATTCCAGAACAGGTTCGGTTCTAGGAAGAGTCCACAAATATAACATAAAAATCACAGAGATGATAATCTTAGTACAAAGCATGGTCTCCTGTAATCAGCTCATATTTGATGTAGACGGCAGCGGGAGAAAAGGAAAGGTGCAAAGAAATCTTGCTGCTCCTGCAGCGACCACAAACCAGGGAACCATCGAGAATAACACCCAATCCCCTATCAAGTCAACCACCCAACATCGTCCAACCAAGCAACCAGGCAACCAACCAAGCAAGCAACCAGCCAAACAAAGTCATGGAAGTTGCTCCGGTCCGATGGCGTCTCCAGCATCATCATCGCAACGTGGCGCCTCTGCTCGTGCTCTCTGCATGGAGCCTGCAATCAAGTCCAGGATTTCAAGAGAGTGCAAGGCTTGCAACTTCACCAGTACATCGTTTCCGTTTTCAAAAGAGTATGTGAAACTACATTGACTAGACCTTAGATTGACCACTGCCAACACATGCAGCGGCCATAATCTTGACAACATGGTGAAAGCTCACAGAAAAATCACCCCAGAAGCGCATCATGTGTAAATCCCCAGTCTAGTTCAAGTCAATGCCACACGGTACAATGGACAAGTCCCTGCTGGTTAAACATGTGAATGGGTTAGTCCAACCAAAACAAAAGTTTTTGATCGGATATGAAACACTCATCTTCAAATCTACAGTAGCCGCTAGCCCGAACTTGAGACGCAAATCGTAGCGTACTTCAGCTCGAGTAAACCAACTTCATGAATGTACCAAATGTTTGCTTTGGTGTTCCTGAATTTTGAAAATGTTGACAATCCATCAAATTTGTCACTATCCAAGACTCCCCAAGTGTTCTTGCCTGGCCACACAATAAAGAATTTCTAACTGAATTTTCTCAACGGTTTGTAGATAGGTTCAATATTGTCCAAACATGTTAATAACACCAAAAATGCGTAGAATTTGAATTAACATTTGAACCATTCTACTATCATCAATGATGCCATTGATCCAACAACTATTTGAAACATTGACCTATCGTCCATCATTCATCATACTCCATCATACCATCATGAACTATCAACCACCATATTTGAACTAGTTTTAACATCATTGAACTATCATCGATCATCTTTGAAGCACATTAAACTATCATACGCTATACTATATCCTATCATCCATCATACTGAATCATCCATCCACAATCATCACACTATCATCCAAAATCATACCATCCCTCCATCCCTCCATCCATCATACCATCCACCCACCCATCCATTTATCCATCATACCATCACACCTAGCATCCATCCATCCACCTACTCATCTCCTCCCCATCTTCTCCATCCTCCCCCCGTCGTTGATCCCCTGGGCATCCTCTGGGCATCCCCGGCTCCCCCTTTAGCGCCACGCGCTCCGAGAAGGCGCTGCGCGACGCGCCGTGGAAGGCGGGCTCCGCCAGGTGCGAGACCTGCCACGGTGGCCGGGTTGGAGCGCCATGGTGGGCTGAGGTCATGGAGGTCATGGGGGTCATGGATGATGCTTAGCCATGGTTAGCCATGGCTGGTGGATCATTCATGGCGATCAACTTGTGATTTTGTGATGGATTTTTTTCGAAGGTTGATAGAATTTTGATCATGGGATTTGTTGGGTTGAGGTCATGGATTCTTGTGAGGTCGACTTGTGCTGAATTGCTGATTCATGGATGGTTCTGCAATGAGATTAAACCTCGTGGATAGAAGGTGGTTGATGATGATTAAGGCTTGTTTAATGGTTGATGATGGCAAGTCATGGGAAATGATTATATATTCATAATGGTTCTGGGTGATAGTGATCGTGATTTGTATGATCGTGAACGATGGTTCACAAGGATTAGCAAGGGTTCATCATGATGCTTAATCATGCATATTTGATAATGAGTGTACTAATACAACACTGATACTGGTAGTCACATAGTGGCCAATCATGACCGATGATAAACAATAGTAGTTCAAAATTGAGGCTGAGTAGTGATCACTAATGGCTAAGGTAGTCTTCCCCAGTAGTAAGTCTTAGTGCACGGGATATAATGGTGGATGATTAATGGGAGTGAAAATCAAATAGCACGTTGTAAAGTTGGCTAAGGTGAACAGCGTCTGCCTTTAACACGTAGGTATGTTTTGTGTCTACTCCGGAGGGAAATAATCGATGCATTGACACCTTGGTAGCACTCAATTAACGATCACCTAGTCAAGAGAGCATGCGCGTGAAGATTATTCTCCCTCGCATTCATTGACTTGTAACTCCACATCAACAAGTACAACCAAGTATTTACATGCAGTGGGGAAAGATGGTACAAGCAACTAGCATCCACATGATCTCAGAATTTATCCTTATCACTCATACTGTACTGATATCATATCCATTATAGTTCGCAAATGCCATCCATGATAAACCAGCATGGGGTGACCATTCCTTACCATCTCTGGGGTGCTGTGCTTCAGTCACGCCCACCTCTTCGACCGCTGGTTGCTGCCATCGCCTTTCATAGGCAGAACCTGCCGAGAGGATCCGAGGCCCAGGATTTCTGAAGTTTGAGGATCAGCATCTGCAGAGTTCTGCCGGGTTCATGACCCCATACACCGAACCATGGAAAGTGCAAACGGTTTACCAACCATCTATCCAACTATCCAACCAGCTATCCAACTATCTATCCAACCAGCTATCCAACCAGCTATCCAACCATCCAAAGAACCTGCACTGAGCATCCACAGCCACGGCTGTGGAAAAAAAAACAAAGATTGCATGCTCGTCTACTGCTTTGTTTGGAATTCCATCGTTCATCGTGATCACGGCCTAGAACTGGGAAAACCACCTGCATCAACAAAGAGGTCGTAGGAAACCTTAAGATGTTCTTTACATGTTTTTTGGTTGCTTCTACGCAATATGATTAAAGCATTACAGTACGTGTTAATCTCTGGTTCAGCTAAACTGAACGACCGAACATGACCAAATTCGATTGAACAACATCTCATCCATACAATATCTACCGTTTTGTTTGTTGGGTCTGCCTTCTTTAGTTGTGGAAGTTCATAATTAATGACAGTACATTAAGTTGAAGGTGATTTTGGCGTAGGTCCACATGGTCCACATGACTTTCAATGGGTACGTATAGTAACGGGGTTGCAAAAGCCACCTGCCTTCCCCATGGCTCTTGTTGTCTCTGGTCTCATGCCTTCCAAACACCTTCATGGAAGACGCGAATTCGGCAAGGCCGTTGGCCCAGCTTGTTGGAAAGGCTAGTTAAAAGACCGCCATGCTGAAATAGGCTTGGGGACGTTGCCCACATTGGACCCAGGTGGTTTCTGTGTTCGTTGAAGAATGCACAAATTGAAAGATCGATGAAGGGCCCAGAAAGATGACTCTGCAAATGCTGCAAGAATCCAGCTGCTTCTGCCCTTCCCCTGTGAAGCAAATTGGCCTGAGCCATATGACATGTTCCATAAGGATGGACCGCAGCATCTCCCACAATCCATTCCAGATTGGCCTTACCAATGGCCCAAAAGATGTACAGCGCTGCAACAAAACCTGCACTGCTCCAAAACCAAACGGAGGGCGTCAAAACACTACATTGACTATGTTTGCCCCAAACGGCCAGCAATGCGCAGGGCAATGCTCCAAACAATGAGAGGAGAAGGAGCAAGTATGAGTTCTGAAAATGCCAACTTTGTCGGACGTTTCCCCAAACGGGCTGAAAGAGCTTGAGAATTGTCCAATGCTCTCCTTCGCTGCCAAATTTTCCTCGTTCCAAGTCCTTGATGTGTTGCAAGGCTTCGGATAACCAGCCACGAGAGGCCAAAGTATCATCATCCAACACCAAACAGAACTCGGCCTGCCTCCGGGCACACCTTTCCATTGCATGAAGATAATGCAGAATCGAACCTTCCTTCCAGCTCTGCTCGGATTTTCGGATAGGAGTTTGCCGATTGGGAGGATTATAAACTGTTTCAACCAGCGGCTTTAACCTGTACTTCTCCATACTTTGCAGTTCTTCAGATGACACATCCGACAGGATTTCAATTCGACAAATCGCAGGTATCTCTTCCTGAGAGAAGCTTCTCAGAAGCGAGCCAATCGTTTGCGAAAGATATCTGTTTGTGCGATTGGGGACTGCGTTGATGGCAATGTACAGCCTGCAGTGTGCATCTGAGAGATTTCTGGCAGATAGGAGGACATCTTGTGCATATTCCAAATCACTAGTGAAGTCTGAAAGCCGCAGGCGCTCTGCAGCTTGATATTCAGAACAATCTGAGGCCCAAAATGCGCTGAACTTTAGGCTTTGGAACCAGCTTTCCAAAGCAAAGAACCCGACAATGTAAAGGGCTGCCACAGCTATCATGCTTCTTCCTAATTTCCGAACGTTTTCACGATGTTCGCCATCTCGCAAGTGGAAGAACGCACACGCAAACAAGAGCGTTTCCACAAAAACAAAGACGCCTAAAGCTGCCAAGCCTTTGTTGACCTCCACTAGATTCGGTAGGACTGCATTCGATATGCTCTCCGATGCACCTGCAAGAGTCATTGAAGGGATTTCGTCATTGTCAGCAGAGACACGAAGAGCAAGACCTTGAAAAAGCAGCAGAGCAAGAACTGTGAAGACACAAAGACCACGCTTTCGGCACATGACTAGCACGGCGTCACTCCAGGGCGTTGACATGGCACGGTAACACCCATTCCTTAGTCCTGCAGTGCTATCAAAAGGTATCCAAAGTCAAGTCACAATGTGCGGGTAATGTGTGGGTGATACAAATAAGTGTGTGGCTGCTCTTCGCCTCTGCACAATGATATTGTCTTTCCAAAGTTTGTGCCAAAATGAGACAAATACTTACATTCCAGCCCTGGCCAGACTCCACACAAGGATGAGGTCATAGAAACCCATGTGAAAACGTTCATGGTGCTCCACAGGAAAGGTGATGATTGCTTCCTAAGTGGACCCCCAAATCATCCAAATCCCTCTTGTTACAACACACAATATTTGAATTTGTTTCATGGGTTTTCAGGCCCATATCACATATCATCATGGATATACGCGAGTTGTTGGATTCACCAGTACTTTGCCATCGATAAGCACGGCACAGTAGTTCCCACTAGTACGCAAGGTTTCACTATTGCGCAGGCCTAGGATGAGTCTCCAGCAGCTATGCTGTCAACAAAGCTCAAGGGGCTGGGTTGATAAGGTCTGATGGATATTGGTTGGTGGCACTGAGCTGTTCAATTGTGCAATGCAAAACCAACCAATACTGTACCATTGACTGTATACAGTATACAGTATACCAAGTCAATACCATTGGCCATACAAACTATAATGTTGGTTTGTGGAATTTAAGTTGTGCCATACAAAAGAAGTGCCAGTAGATGTTCAACAACTGCATTGTAGCACATCACTGCAAGAAACACGTATCATCACGTATTTAATCAAATCGTAATTATCAAGTGAGCCTAACAATAGTTGCTGGATTGAATCATCGCAGAAAAAAACGTGATATCGCTTTGCTGATCTCACGGATGGACGAGGTACGTGCATGGCCTCACAAGAAACAACTTCAACAATCAAACCGAGCAGGTCATTGTGACAATTTCCAACTTAAAATGATCAAGCAAAAGGTTTTTGCTCTGGCTCACAGGACTCACAACAGAACCACCTGATCCTTGCGCCTGAATGGGCTTCAGGCAGTGTCACTTCACCTCGCCTTGGAAAATGCTGTACCAGAAACAAAATCCCCATGGGTTTCTCCTCAACTGGCGGTACCATGCAGTACCTCTAAGCCAACCAAACATGGCCAAACTTCATGAGTTTGAATGGGGAAACTGGAATGAACCATCAATGACTATCACATAAGCACCATGATTCCATGATCATTATCATGCACGTCATCAATGGACCAAGAACATCATCAAGCATCATCATCAATGAACCACCGCATGGACTCAAAGGATTTAGCTGCTGTGGAAATTTGTCAATCGTCGCTGGGACTTTGGGGATGGTACGGAGCTGATCTGAGTATCCAGCAACCCGTGAGATTCCAAAGTCACCGATCCAACCCTCCGGTAGCCATAGAAACCACATTGCGATAATGAAGCATGATATATATGCACAAATGTATGCTCAAAATGGTTGACGAGTCCGTTGGATTCACTTCGCTGTACAGTACCAAACAGTACCTAGAACTTCGCTTGATGAATAGAATCATCTAGAATAACAACAAATTGAAGGTTCTTTGGTTGCTCAGCTGGAACCGAAGAACAAGCTTCCCGGCTCAAAGGCTGCCTGTGTTCTTGCCTCCAAACCGCCACAGCCATGGAAAAATCATGGAACATCCATATGTTAAGAGACAGTGAGTAGGGAAGGCTGTCTCAGCATGGCCGAGCATCGGATATACATTTTGTAGCAAGTTGGTTCCAAAATAAGCATCAACTTGGCTTCGATCAAATGCCTCTATATGATTATAATAAGACACCAGCAAAACGCCTGCTAGCGAATACCGAAACATTCTGAACCAGGCAATGGTTTTGATTTGACATTGATCATTTCAATTGTTGGGAATGCCAAATATAGAGAGACATCCTCAACGATTATCATTTGCATTCATCATAAATTCATAAATAGCCATCCTTGGGCTAAAGCCAGTAACATCAACACTAGAAACAACACATGAAAAAATCCACTTCGATCTCACCTCGATGCTGGAACGACCAAAGACCCTCCGATGAATGGGTCCAACCGTCCTCCCTGATGAACGCCTCGGCCCCTTCGGCAGATGTGAAGTCGTTCAGGCATCCCGTCCAAGTGTTTTGTTCCAATAAGCAACCGATCCATCAATCAGTGACCTTAGATCAGGGCAAAGTTATCAAACTCGAGTCGACGACAAATAGGTTTCCCATAAGGCGGGCACTTTCATGATCTCACATGGGAAATCAACATCCCAAACGGTCATATTTCTTACAGGGAAACACCCCATGGGATGGGATGATATGGAATGATCTGGGATGATCTGGGATGATCTGGGAGTTTGATCATCTTCCTTAAGCACTGCAACGGAAACCCCGCAACGGTGGATGTTCCCTGCAGTGGATGTCCCTTCCAGCGCACCTCAATTCGTGAGTCGTGCTCCCAAGCCACCTGGGAACGGCGCCGAAGACTTGGTCAGGCTGTAGCATCCCTCTGTGATAGGAATATCCAATGGGTAGAAACAGTGACTTTCGTATATTGGAAACATGCCATTTAACTCAAATACGGTAATATTTACATATGTACATATATTATGATTTATGTATATATTTTATATATTTTGATATTGTATTATATATGTATGTGTATCATATCTATATACAAATACCTAATGAATTCCGAAGCTTCTTCATGGTTTCATGATGTTTCATGTTCCGAAGCCTGCACGTATACCATGCTCAGCATTGCTGACTCAAGTGGTCTCATGTTTCCAAGCTGTGGGAACACAAACAGTGCCAATCTCCAATGAAGCGATGTTTTGGTGGTTCACTGACGAGGGAGTGATTGCCAAGCTCATCAGGGTAAGAATACTTCCTGTTTACAACCGTGGTCTGTTGATAGACCTTTGACGAGTACTGTCCCATTTTTGTGTTGCTGTAATCTGTAGGCTCAGTTAGGCTCAGTTGGGTAATCACCCTGTGCAGGTGGCTGGGTGGCACTACTTGTATGACACTAATGACACTGTATTTTTTTTTCCATTTCCCCTTTCTACGGTGATCTATGGCTGTGAGTCAGAGCTGAACAGCACTTCCAGCGTTTTGCATTCATGCTTATTGACACAGTATCTACCATTAGTCATGTTGAGGCAGAGTTGGGATCGCCCCTCACTACAAGCCCATTCGCTGGCATGCCAATAATGCTGCAACAAACCCAAAGAACCTGTATGAGAGTGTGGTTGCAGTGCATCCCGTACACCAAACCATGGATCTGGTACACTCAATTCGATACGTCCCCAAAATTCAATTCGATACGTCCCCAAAATGAAAGATCATGGAATACTTCGGGCACAACTATTTGCATGATGATAGTGAATCAAAACGACAATCTACAGTTGTTGATTCACTAGTAAACTGTTGTTGATTCACTAGTTTGCATGAAACAACTACTGATTCAATATTGTTGTTTCTGAGCCTAATCTACAGTCATGTGACTCATGTGCGGATCCAGCAGCGTGGCGAATCGAATCCCTGCCCAGCCTCTAATGGAGGCCCTCCAACCTGCATCCAAGCAAGTGGCCGCTTGCGCTGTAACTGGTTGGTGGTTGAACCACCCATGGTTGACTAGTGGTTAAGAATGGTTAACTAGTGGTTAATAGTGGTTAATAATGGTTAATAATGGTTTTATATGGTCATAATGGTTGATTATGACCATATCTGGTTGGTGGTTGAACCACCCCTATGAAAAATATTAGCCAACCAACCAATTGTTAATGATTACTACGGAAAATAAAAAATGTTTGAAACCACCAACCAGGTAACCACTTTTTTTTGGACCATCTTGGATCCATGATTTCTTCAAACCACAAATTTTGACCCAAGCTTCTAACCTTGGTGCGCAGCTTAGCATGATTCAAACACGGTAGCTCCGACGATAAAGTGCGTCATGTGCATGCTTACAATCTGCTTATATAGTCAAACTGCACTCAGCCGCCACTACAAACATGCCCTTTGCCAGTTCACCCAAGGCTTATGCCTCTACCCATTCGAAGCATTACCCAGTTCACCACCAACCAGCGTTCTTCACCATCACTAACCACCAATAACCACCATGCATAACCGTTACAGTAAGTACGCATGAATATCATGAATTTACCAAAATCGTGAGTTCATGATTAGTTAACCATCAGCCACAACCCTCATCACCCATTATTTCACCATTCTGAACCATGACCCTAATATAGAGCTGTTTCACAAGTCAAAATAATTCACCCGCGCTGGGATGCGAAGAACTGTCTAGTAAAACTTAAGATGCTTGGTAATTACCTATGCAACTCGTATGTCCCCAGTTTTGTTGGTAATCATCACCCTATTCATTGACCATTACCCAGCCAATCATTGAGCCAGTAACAAATATCAACTATCCTGGTTGGTGACCCTATCATTATCCATCAATATGGGTCATTACTAACTACACCCTATCTATCCCTATTATAAACTATTTGCTCTATAGACGCTATCATTATCGATTGATATGGTCATTACTGATGATGCCCTATTATCAACTAGTACTGCTCGATAGACCTTATCATTATCGATTGATATTGGCCATTGCTAATGATGCCCTATGGTCGACTATTACTGCTCAATAGACCCTATCATTGTCCACTATGATTAGTCATTAGAATTATACCCTCTTATCAACCATTGCTACTATTTCTAGGGCATAACTGTCATCGTTAACCACCTTTGGTATTATCAAGCCTTTATTGTCCATTGACCTGTTATAAGCCTTGTTATCCTGAACCACCCTTGTTAATCTTGTTGTCATCAACTTCATTAACCTGGTGATTATCCTGGTCGATGATAAGACCTGGTCATCCGGTTGTTATCATTAACCTCTGTTTTCATTAACCACAGATCGACAGTTGATAATACCCATTATAGCCACCTTGGTTATAACACCTATTGACCACAAGTGTTATCATTAACCACTGTTTTCATCAACCACCTTTGGTATTGTCAAACCTTCATTGTCCATTGACCTGTTACAACCCTTGTCATCCCTTGTTATCATCAACCACCTTGTGTCACCTGTCCTTGTGGATCCCTTGTCCATTAACCTGTTACCTGGTGGATCCTGGTCGCTTGTGGGTGCCATCCTTCGGCCTGGCAGGCCATGAGCTGCTCGATGCGTTGCCGATGCTCACAGAGCCGCCTGGGCGCAGATCCACAGCGGCACTCGCGGCAGCTGGTGAAGGGACTGGGCCATCCGATGGCTTTCCAGCTATCCCATGTGGTGAATGATGGCGAGTGATGGTTAAAAACATTATGGTATAATGACAGATATGGTATAATGATATGGTATAATGATATGGTATAATGATATGGTATAATGATATATGATATGGTATAATGATATGGTATAATGATATGGTATAATGATGGCAAATGATATGGTATAATGATGGCTAGTGATGGTTAATCAGGGTTAGTGATTATTTATGTTGGTGAAGAGATAGTGAGTAATGGCCAATGAGGGTCAGTAGTGGCTCACGTATCGGCTAATGATGGCGAGTAATGGCTCGTTTTTGTTGGCTTATGATGTTGGCAAATGTTGGCAATCTAGGGCCTTTGAGGGCCTTTGGAATCTACCAACGCGGGAGAGGTTGCATGATTCTGTCACCCCTGTCCATGAATGACGGGTTAGACACAAGGGATTGCAGAAAATGGCGATGGTGGATGATTTGATATCCAAAGCTAAAGCCGACAGCGCAACTAGAAATCGATGAATGACCCACGCCCCAAAATGATTCGATATTCAACTGAGCAAACAGATTGGACATTTCAGGAGATGGCATTCGACTGGGCATTGCAGTAAAACTCTTTGAAAGTACAGAAGCAGAATCTGAATCCAGTCTACTGCTTGTAACATGATGCAGCCCAAGAATGGTTTCAATCTCATCATTTTCAAGGTAGTCACAATCAGATGTGGCGAACACGCGAGAGATCCAAAAGTGTTGCCCCGATCCCTTCCAAACAACCACGAAAGTGAAAGACCACCATTTCTGGAGAATCATCTTGAAAATTCATCCATCATGTCCAATAACTTGGGAAATCATGGTCCAATGTGCTGTTGCAAATCATCATTGTGCACTTCCCCTGGTTTCATAAAATCACCGGGTTGCCCCACCAGGCGCGTTCCCGCGGATACACGAAGAGAAGGTCATCCACCGCCTTGGCAAAATGGCGCCTTGCCCCCTTGAAGCACTGATCATGGGGTTCTCCCACCCTGAGCTTTGTGGCCCCCTCCAAGGCTGGTAAGGAATGTCTTTTTTTGCTGGAGAAGTTAAGCAAATCGGGAACCTCCTGACCCAGCAAGAGATGTTGGTTTTGTGATGCATGATTCTCCGGGCATTCAAATTATGGACGGTCCCTTTTGAAGAAGCAAGACCAAAAAATCAAAAGTTCTCGAAAGTAGCTCTAAACAACCATGATGACCACTAATTATTGAGCATTCACCACTAAAAAACTACTGGTTATGATCACCATGAGCGTAGGAGATTTGAGGCAAGCTCTGGGGTCCGCGCACAATCACCACCCAACTTCCTGGTGCGTAGTCCCGTCCTTGGTGAACTCAAAGGGCCGGCCCGTGGTAAGATTGGATTGCCACCAGGTGCGGGGCGTTCTAAAAATTGGGAAACCCCAAGTTCTGGTTGGTTTGTTACTACAGTATCAATGACGAATATTGGATGACTTAAGGGTCCCTTATTTTGAGAAGCATCCGTCTATAGCAAGTACTAGACATGAGCCAGGTACAACACCCAGTAGGATCATTACCAACTTTCACAGGAAGCACAACGCACGTGAGACATCATTAGATATCAGACTGTGGGCGGGGATCGTCAACAGCAACAAGCACATCCCTCATCATCCGTTCTATCCAGGTTGATTTATACGGATCTCTCTGGGTTCCAGACCATAGATTGCAGAACCATCTGATCATTCTTCAATAGCCTACGAGCTGATCACCAACCACTATTATCACTAGCCATCATCAACCCTTACCACTTTTTGGCCATCTTTGGCCCATTGATGAACCATTAATCATTGGTTGAACATGGTTTAACCACAATTGATGATCGTTTCATTCATCATTGATCAACCTCGTAGTGTTGGCCCTATGAATCATAGGGTTTTAGCATGAGTCAACCGGCTGTGGGTCAAAAACCCGTACCCCTGGTTCCCCATCGTTTTCCATTGTTTTCCCTATTATTGCTGGTTATTATACCCCATTTAGTTGGTTGATTAATATTGACCCATAGCCAACCATCATCTCCACAGCTGTTGCACCGGTCAACCGTCCCTGGGCTGCCCAGGCAGTTGGACTGCGGCTCCCACAGATGCGGAATCGCACTGCGTCCATTTCCTGGGGACCGAGCGGACCTGGGTTGATGAATGGGAGGTTCTCCAGCCATGGGGGTACCCCCAGGTTATCATCCTGAAATGCCATCTTTGGGGGGTGCACGATTTTGAGAATCCACCGAATGTGGTGATGAATGTGGTGATGTGGCGATTAATCAGAACAAGGGGGATTTACCAACAGTAACTGTTGTTTTCTGGCTGGCATCCCTATTGTCTCACCTGAAAATTGCTGGTTATTGAAGATGATCAACGACCATTCATGGCAGGCCCCTGCGATCGCCTGTTCCGGTCCACGCCAGCTGCCAACGACATATTCCTTGGTGAACCGTGCAGCCAAGCCAGGTGCGCCAGGAAAACGGCAATTTGCGGCTGCGAGACACGTCTGGAGTCTGAAGTTTGTCAAAAAATACCCAACATCTGTCTCTAAAAGTATCCAAATGGTATTTTTAAAACATTGAGAATATAATAATCTCATGACAGTTTATCAAATCAAGTGTCAAGCCTCTGAGCTCTGGTTGGACTCAAACTTTCGGCTGTACAAGCCACCCAAGTGACAATGGCATCAGCAACGAGGCACAGCTGATCGCTGGACAGGACAAGCATCGTAATACGACCGAAGGCAGTGCCAACCACGAAAAACCTGGGGCGCAAGATGCTTGTGGACTCGCAAAGCTTCACGTGTCACTCAGAAACCTGGGGGTTGCAGAAATCTTGAGGGTTGTGTAGGTCTCAGTTTCTACAAACACTGGCTATCAAAATGAAAAAAGACACAGTGAAGTTACGGAGAAACAACTCTCAAATCCACAGCTCTTTAGCTCTCACCTTGAATTCCCAACATGGCTGCAGCCTGGGTTCCCGGCTGGCCGACCACCAAACGCCCCGAGCGCACAAGTGCAGTGAGCACCAACTCGCCTTGTTCCTCACCCGCTTTGTCTACCTGACCCATGCGCTGCCAGTGCTGTGATGCTTGCTGTGGCCATGGCAGATCATAGGGAGAATGAGGAGAATAGTAGGAAATAATAAGCATCAAGGACTCATAAATCGTGACGAACACTCAGTGTTCTGAATGATGGTTCTTGTCAGAAAAATGAGCATCAGAAAGATCATGAGAACTGATAAAGACTTGATTCCAACTTTTATCTTCCTGTTTTTTGGGCTCCGTGTGGTCGTCATTTTGCAACATCTGTTCGGTCTGTTTGGCAAAAACAATAGGAGGTTGTATCGCAAAGCTTTGGACAGAATGACCCCGCGGATTATGAACGTTTTTGGCCACATTGGGGAAATTTGCTTTCGAGCTTGATCGTCATATCAGTGGAATCAACCAATCAAAATAAGAGTTTTGGTAGATTCCACTGCCCAAGATCCATGTTGATCAAGTACCTAGTTTTTGGGACTCGATAGTGCATAGTTCTTGCTATCATATCAGGGGTTGATCTCATCCAATCCCATGTTGATCATGTGGCTGTGAGTCAAAACCCCGTACCCCTGGTTCCCCATCATTAACTATTGTTTCTCCTTATTATTGTTGGTTATAACCCGCCATTGTTGGTTGGTTAAGAGCATTGACCCATGGCCATGTGCCTAGATCCCCTGGGTTTCACCACTGCCCAGGTGCCTCCAGGATCAGCGCAATGGCGTTGGGAGGTGTTTCGATGCCCTGCAAGAAGTCTGTCCGCTTGTGCCTGCGCAGTGGGGTGGTGCGGAAACTCCTTACAGAGTCACCAGCTGCAATCTCTTAAAAAACTCTAATGCTTATTTTTTTGTAGATGTTTCAGAGATTTTATATAGATGAGTCATTTGAGCAATGAACAAAAAACAACACGGTTGGTAGATCATCACTGTGGCAACTTTTTGAGTGCTGCATCTAAGCTGGCAGGGTCGCTTGCCAAATATAAGCGACAGTGTCCAACCCATGAACGGTAGATAGTTGACCAATCACCGTGGATTCTTTTGGCTCATGGGATTGAATGGGTCTATCATACACTAATCTCGGATAACCTGATGGCTAATTCAACTGGTGTGTAACGTAAGCTAACGTTGGGAGAAAACATTACCTGTCATGACGCTGAAAACTCAAATAGATGTGAATCTTCACCAGCAAACCATGATTTTGTTTTTCAGGGAGGTTCACCGCGTCCTTCGCTGGGACAGGCGATATAATGCTGCATGTCTTTGGGAAATCCCTGGAAGGCATCGATATCTGTTGGTGCTGGTATATATCTAAATTTCCCCAAAACTAAACGATTCGGAAAGTAACCCCGCTAGGATGGGGTCAAGGAAGGTCACCGCTGATTTAAAACCTGGCTATCTTCTAGTCCCGAGTCATGTAGCAAACTCATCCAAGTCTAGCCATTTGGGATTGCTAGGGTCATAATAAGCATTTAGAGTGGCTACTTTGCTTGGGTATGGTAGGGCTAAGGCCAAAGATTCATGGTGTGTTCACAAGTGCTTAGGTCTCAATCATCATTTAGGGAGCGCTGTACCCAGCTACTTGGACCACCCCCCACAGGCATCCCCGCAGGTTACGACTGCCAACAGCCTGCAGTGTTGGCGATGCTCCGCGGGGAGTCGCAGGCTGGGGTCGGTCCTAAAATCATGACCCTTAGGACCTGTGAGTACGCAACGCAGGGTGCATTTTTGATGTGGGGAGGGCCTGTCGCATTCACACCTTGGGCTGTCCATCAACCATATGCGAGTCAACATGTGGAGGTTTACAACACTTCCCTATGATAATGTTCAGTCTTGGACACATTAGCACAGATACACCAGCTGTGATTAAATATCCAGAGCATTCTTGGGTCCAACTTGATTCCACACACCCACCATATATAGAATCAACATCATGTCTGGCCCATTAAACTGAAGGTCCCCCTCTCTTCTCCATGGTCTGGAACTCTGCCCCCGAAGTTCGGGTGGGGCACACCTGGCCGTCTAGCCGTCTGTTGGGTGGTGACATCCTAGATCACAAATGGTTGGTCCTCTACTATAAAGGAAGACTATTAGCGGGCAGTTTGAAGTACCGGCACCTGTCAATGAGAAGAGAAACAACGTAACAAAGTGCCTTGGGCATGTACGTAAGCCTTTGGAAGCATGTTCCGTACAATATGTACACATCTAACTTGATTCAACATTTAACGGATATCTTCGGAGAAATATGATTCAAATTAGAAGATGATCAACTGGAGTGGAAGCATGCACTCGGTCACTGTGTAAAATATGGATCCTGGAGAACTCAATCGTCTCCACAGCTGTTTGCTGCTTCCATTGAAAAGTTGATACTCGATCACTCCTCCGGCGACACCCTGTAGACACTATCTTTTCCGCCGCAAACAGCTGCAGTCAAAGAACGCAAATCGCTGAATCAAAGTACTTCAAGCACTGATTCATTGGCGCTAAGTCTTCAGACTTCCAGAAATGGCGATCCAAACTTCAGCTACAGCTTGCTGATGTCTTTCCATTGCAATAACATATCAATCTGCAACGAGCATCAATGTTTATGATCCGCTGCCGGCATACAGAGATCAATCATCAACCCGCGATGGCAAACACTATTCACTCAAGTTCGCAAACTGACCAGCTGCACAAATCAGGATTGCCAAAAAGTGAATGCATTGCTACATATTCAAACCCTGCGCATGCGGACGGAAAATAGATCAAAACAGGCAGCCTACTTCAATCCTGCTACTCTTCAGCGTGGGGTGGTTGTGGCCACAGTACCTGCCCAAATGACTGGTCATCAAGCAAGTTGCCGTCCATGAAAGCCAAGAATCATCCAGCAAGTGTGAGAACCAAACCTGACTCAACGACACAAAAATGCTACGTCTTTCGAGGTTCCACCATACAGCCACTTGCCTCACCAGCTGCTGAACTCAGACTGAGATGACGAGGTCATCAACTGTCAACAGCATTCGTATTTGTTTCCAAACCAACACACGAATAAAGAAACATAGAAACAACACTCGCCATCATCATCTATCACAACAATCACAAGAGATACATGTACAATATTATTGTCATAGTCATCATCATCGTCATTAACAAGCTTCAAAAACCACAAATTAGTATCATCAACAATGTTGAATAAGAGAATATCCATATATGTCCATAGATGATGAACCCCCTAACTGGGCTGGTGTCACCATGTAAACAACATCTGCCATGTGGTGTGGCTGTGGGAACTTATGGACCCATCCGGCGTTGCTCAGCGGCGGCCTGTAGCGATCACTTGTTGCTGGGCGCGTTGGGCCGTGCGCCCACGCGCATGATCTGCTTGTTACCAAACCTTGCAGCCGTGGTGGTGGTGCTTCAAATGGCATGGTCCAGCGAACCGCAAGACTTTGACTTTCAATTTGGATGTGAAATGATGTGAACCGCTACAGATCTTGGATATTTGCATTAACTTGTATAACTACAAGTGAGTCATTAATTGAATCGTTCTGGTCAGCGAAGTTGAGGATGTCCTGCACAGGTATATGTGGCATCACGAATCATCAAACAGGTTTAAGTATGGAGGGTAAACAATGTATCGACATATGAATCTGAACCATCCGTCTAGCAGCGGAAGGAATTTACCAGCATGAAGTACTCAGCCCAAAGCAATGAGTCATGCCATCAAAATGTAGCAACTGATCCTGCTAGAGGTGCCCGTAGTGGTGAAACGGTTCATTCATGTCCCTTTGATGATTCTCAAGAGTGGTTGGAAATGGTTGGAACCCTTGCACTGTAATCACTTGCCCTAGGTTTCTACAGTGTCTATCAAACAAATTGGCACTTCTCAGCCACCCGAAAATAGTTCCTGTACCCACGAAGTTGGCTCCTGCAGCAGTTGAGCCATGAGAGCAGGTTTTTTTTCTTATCATCTTTACAGTTGCTTAAGTAATGCTTGCACTATCGTGCACTTTGAAACTAAAAGGCAATATACTAGAACAACCTACTCTCATAACAAGATACTTGGCAATATCTAAACGGTTAGTTTGATACTTTGAACAATCTCAAACAACATACTAGAAGAAAAGCTAGAATACTCAGGTCGGCCCGACAAACAACTTGGCAAGCAAACAACTTGGCAAGCAGCCGGGTTCCGGTCATCACTGGGACTCTGAACCAACAATTTTCCACTGGGCATCACTGGGCTATGCACTAAATACAGCAAACAAAACAAGGATGTCATGAAGTTGATGTCGAAGCAAGTCGCTTGTCATCTCCCATCATAACAGATTGCGCAAGGGATGTTTGGACTTCATGTGTCAAAAATCACAACGAGGCCAAGTCTGGTTTATAATTTAACCACCGCTGAAAAAATATGCGCAAGTCAACCAACCATCCCACTATCGGAAGGGAAAAAAGAATGAACATGAATCAAACCACCAACCAGTCTTAGTGGTTGAACTGATGTACTGGTATCATGGTCATACTGGTCACTGTAAACCATCAAAGTCATATTACGGCCACTGGAATCCCCATGGTTCACCAAGCAGGTTTGCCAGGCCCGGGCAGCCGAGGCACTTGAAGGTCTCTTCTCGATGGGTTTTGAACTTGTCCGGATAACTCACGAAGCACTTCACAGGGCCGAACTTCGGCCTCGGATCGACCCGGGGCTGGCCTCCCAAGTCGCAAGGTCTGGCGTGACTCAGCTCAGCCGATTCCTTGCCCCGGTGGGAGTTTTGCTCCCAATCCTGGCATTCCAATCCTGGCCCCAAAAATTCGAGAGAAGTGATTGACTGCTTGAATGGCAGCTTGTGATCATTTTGCCCAGTTGCAGCTTGTGATCCACAAAGCTGGATTTCGACTGCGCGGCATGTGGCGCTGTCCACAAGACGAATTGATTCTGATCAAGTGGGAATCATCATCTTCATTCATAACGCTTCATAACAATATGGATCGCAATAATAATCATCAGTACTTGGCGTTGAGGTTAAGTCACCCATGCCGTTGAGTCACCAACTACAATTCAGGATGTCTATATTCGTAGTTATTCAGATTCAAAATGATTCAAAACCGTCGAAGTTTCCTTGCCGAAATTGAGAGATGTGAAACTGTGCTGCCAAACATGACAGCTCGGGGTGACATTTATTCAGAATCACAAAGACAAACCGGTACATCGTCCAATATAATCGAATATCACTCATCATATCCCATCATCCAATATCCAACACAAGACATGTTCAAGCATGCAAGTGTCAAGAGCTGGGTAACCCTAGAGACCTTAAAGCGGTGTTTGAATGTGTGTGTGTGTGTGTTCAGTCTCCTGGGACTCACCAATGGAGTCAATTTACATGGAATCCAGCCACGTAAAAGACCTCACCTTGAACCATTGCAATACGGTCATCATCTCTCTCGACCCGCTCTACACCTGGAAACATTTGGTTGACCTTGCCTGTATCTTCGCTGTTGTTGCGTCTTTGAGCTTTGTATATTAGGTGCAAGTGACTTATGCGGCGGCTGGCGTTTGCTGCCACATTAAGCGTGAATCATTGGATATTTTTTTATTTGGGATGAGTCAACACATGTCAACACCAAACATTCCCAAAATGGTTGGCTCGGGACATACCAATAGCCACTGACTTGATATATGTGATGACTTTGAGGATGGAGGACACCAAGGATGTTCTGTCATCATCTATCACCTATAGGCCTATAGGTTTGATTCCACATACCCCGATTGGTTGCTACTCGCGCCACCATCCTGGGTTGGCGATAACCCTCCCCCGCTGTCCCTGTGTGCCCCTCACCTCTGACATCTCGGGGAAGATCTCGTAGCATCCCACGGCATTGCCCCAGATGGATCGACTGATGCATCGATGCCTCTGCGAGGTGGCGAAAGATGCCTTGGGGCCTGAAGCTCTACCAGCCAACAGGTTCCAACAGGCTGATACTCATGAAATGAGACCATCTAATTCCATGTATGCATGTGTATGCGCAAGCGCAAAACGTTGCGACTGTACAGAAAAGGGTCCCCACTTTGGCGAAGATTGCAAGATGACAAAAATAGAATCAATCTGGGATCTTGAAACCATTTGTCAACCAATCATCCTATACGTGGCACTGCTTCTTCCGCCAACGGCAACTCATCATGTTTCTGTTTGATCAAGGCAAGGGAATCAGGGCGCAACAACCTACTTCTGTGATGCCCAAGGGGTATCTTTGCCAACCCAACATTGCACCTCGAGGGAAGCACCGGAGCTGTGCTGGTTTCCATGGGCCATTGGGGAGCATCTGAAAAGAGGCCGCCATCAACTTTGCGCAGATGCTGCACCTGCCTGGTCGGTTCCAAATGTGGCGTGTGGGAAATGGATGAAGAAATGGAGGTGGAAATCTGAAGTGAATGATCTGGATGTGTAGAGGTATTGATGTAGATACGTAAATATATTTACATAAAGATAGATTGATATAAAAACGCATATAATATAACAGAAATAAATATATGTATAATGTATATATATTGCATCAACAAAACCTATCAGCACTTAACACGTATATGATCAGCTGGAATAGGATCTTGGTGACTAGCAAAGCGTAACCACCGCTGCTTCAGAGTCTACAAGCCATCAAAACCTTGGGGCAAAATGTGGCAAAAGAAGCAAACACCTCAATACTCAAAGAGTCTTGACCTACGTTTATGCTCGAAGATTGCAAGCATGATTGGTTTGCTTCGACCAAACACGTCTTCAATTCTAAAAGTGATGATTTAGGTGGACAAAGAAAGCTTCTTCTTGAGAACCAGGATGCGTGCCGCAACATCACCCTTTTGATCCAAAGCAGCTGTGTTGCAAAATTCATCCATTCACATGTGAGTTCCGATTCTAGTAGAGCCTCACACTTGACGGAGCTGTACAAGGGGCAAGCTGTGGACTGGTGTCGGCTTACGCAACCCAAAAATGAAACCGCTTGGGTTCCTTGAAGTTCCTTGGACATCTTTGAGAAATCTAATTGGGAAGGATGCTGCTTAAGGTCGGCGAGGTCCAGGAGGACCTCCCCAACCATGAGGGCCACCATGAGGGCCGCCATGGGGGCCACCAGGTGGTCCGTGTGGAGGTGGTGGGGGTGGGAATGGGAACCAGCCACTGCTGCCACCGCTGCCACCGCTGCCACCAGAGCCTCCACCACCATGAGCCCAGTGTCCCGGAGGAGGAGGGCCATGCGGGTTGGGACCACGAGCAGGGCCATGAGGACCACCATGTGGACCACCATGATGTTCCCAGCGTCCAGGGCCACCGTGGTTGCCGCCAGGATGTCCACCCCAGGTGGATTTCAGCTTCTCAAGCAGAACTGCAGCACGAGTGGCACCGGCTGCGCTAGCTGCAGCTGTGACCGGTTCCTTCACATCTGCTGGTTGGCTCACTTCATCAGCCTCCTTCAAGGGTTTCTCACCCGAGGTCACTTCTTTATTCCCATCACTTGATTCCGAGTTTTTCTCAAGATCTGGAAGATCAGGAACGTCGGGCTTTGGGGTCTCTTCCTTGGGGTCAATCTCCTCCGGCACTGTTCCTTTGTCATTTCTTACAGGTGCTATGGTTCCCCGCAGCTGTGGCACAGGCTGCGACGCTTCATCGCTGCCCTGCACTGTTTCGAGGCATAGAAATGCCAAGAACAATCCTGCGAGGAACTGTAGCTTCATGACAGGATCTTGTACCCCTAACGAATGACGGCCCTGACGTGCAAAGCAAAACGCTTGAACCAAAAGCACACATCAACTCATCCATTGCGTCTTTGAAGCACACTTGCCATACACACCTGCAATGGCGTACACCGTTGCTCTCTGGGCGTTCCGTCAAGGCCCTCGGTGATGCTCTTGTTTCAAGTCCGTTGCCGTTCTCAACCCTGATCAACCATAAACCAGTGTGCATCATTATCACACATGACTAATCACATCTTAACCATCAAGAACCATCAGTAACCATCAATTCTACCATCAATAGTCATCAATAATTAATCATCAATAACCATCAGTAATCGTCACTAACCGGCACTAACCGGGATCAACCATCAACCTACACATTTTGCAGTCACGGACATGGCCCCACTTCCAAGCGAATTCGCCCCAACTGCAGAGCCTGGTGGCGAATAATGGCTCCTAAGGCAGGCAGTCTTCGGTGAGCTCGTCAAACAGTGGCTCTCTGGAGGCTTAAACATGTGGCGAGCTGGGTCAACATTAACCAACCAATATGGAGGATATCAACCAACAATAATAGGGAAAACCAGGGAAAACCAGGGGTACAGGGTTTTGACCCACTGCCATGTTGAAACAATGGTCGGCTTATAGGTTTATAAAGGGGTGATGCTGGCTCAAAGTTGCAGTATCTAATGATTGACAAATGTGGACTGAATTATTCACCACACACTACATGATTGATGAGCGTTGATCATTGCCAACAATGGCTGACGAAAACTCTGCACCTGCTTTGGAACGTTACCTCTACAATATATTTCCATGGTCTTGGCACTTGTCACTTGTCAAATCTGTCGAATCTTTGATGCACTTGTTTCCACAACAATTCTGCGAGGACCATGGAAACATGCGTCTGTCAGATGGTTGGGCACCCACCAAGTGACCTTTTTGCTGTGTCCCACAATGTTCGCACGCAGTCAAAATTGTTTGGCCGAAGGCTCAAGCAACAATGTGCGCAGGTAGAAACATTAAAGTGACGTACATTGACACATGGGTATGTAAATAAATATATATATATATATATATATGTAGTACAGTAATCAATTACATCTTATATGGCATATAGCTTCTGATAATATACATATATGTGTGTATCTACAGTAATTAAGTATGTGGAGAGAATGAGAGAGATGGAGAGAGAGAGAGAGACATGTGACAACTATACATACGCATACCAATACAAATCCACTGAAACAGCCAAATCCAAAATTAACACCCATCCATCTATCTATCAAATTACAAACACTGCCACCCTTCCTCCATGCTGGTCTTCCTATCTACTGATTTGGATGTCTGCGAGTCTATCCATCGATCCACCTAGTCTGCTATGTAATCTAAGTCAAAATCGACACTATTTAGACTTATAAGCCTTGTGTTTGCTTGTCTTGTCTATCCTGTTGATCTATCTACAGTACCTGATTCATTCTGATTCTATCTGTCGATCTGTCTCTTTCTGCACACTGCCCCCCTGGTGTGTGCATCCCCACAATCAATCCGGCATGGTTTGCACATCTACAAAGGCATGGCTCATTTCTGAAACCACTCCCTCCTTAATAGCTGGTAACTTGACTTGCATCGCTCAAAGACAATGAAATCTACAACCAACAGCCAAGGATATTTAATTTCAAGCTTTCCCACTAAATTAAAACCAGACCCTTCCCAAGAGTCTGCGATTAGCGCTATTAGCACTTTAGATGACTGGCAACATCCCTTATGTTGCGATTTCAAGACTTGTCAGTTGCTTGTAGTTTTAAAGGTCAGTTCCCTGGATTCTGCAGCATCCACTGACTTGAATGCAATAAATAACGTGCACACGGAAATTCCGAAACAAATAATGGTTCAGAATCAAATATACTTGCAGAGGCATGTGTTGCATGCCAAACACCAAGTTGATGAGTGTATGTTACTAAATTACATGTATCTTTACATATCGCATTTAAATATGTATCATGCAATATCATGTATCTAGAAAAGAACAGGGGCCCAAGCTCTTCTTCAAGTCCCACCTTGATCGGCTACGGCTTGGGATCAAGCGCCAGTCCACCAAGCATCGAGTTTGGGGATCTCAAAAGAAGGGCACGATGCTGGACGCGAGAGCGTGGTGCTCCTGAGGCGAGAGCCCAAGAATGGTGGGGTAAGGTTGTGTGAAGTTCTGCTGTGTGTGTCTGTAACATTGAATACAAATTGATGTATGTATATATGTGTCTATGTATATCTATAAATACAAATATACCTTGCACTCATCCAGATGAATTCTTTAAGAACCAAGAGATGTTCCAATGTGCACAACACCAAAACATGTACACATGTGCGAGTTTATGTACATGTGTAATGTATCTCCGTACGCCTGTTGCAAGCATGAATACCGACATATGTACAGTAACTATATATATTATGACTTTACATGTTGGTGGTACAGGGCTATGGGACACTTGTAGTACCCACAATTTATACAAACAAAAAACAAATGGGAAATGTGCCATCAAAGATATCACTCAAATCAATGAACAATAATATGAATATTCTGAATATACATGAATATTTAAGGTTTGACGGATACTGAGATCGAGGTTCTCCCACTTGGATATAGTATGTCTGCTGTCAATTGCTGTCATATTTCAACTGGCCAATGAGTCACCCACACCCAAGCACTTCATCATTCATGGGGAAGCATCAGGATTTGTGGGTCCAGGGTTTCGCCATCTCAAGGTAGACTTTTGGATAGAGCTGAACCATCTAAATATATCTAAATATCAGTAATGCCGAAGGGATCCCTTGGCAAACACTGTCCACTGATTCGTCCACCGAGAACCCCTTGCCAGTCCTCATGACAATACTGATCACCAGGTCGGGATGTTCAGCGATGGTCGCTATGAAATGATAGCAGCGCCGCGAAAACCGGAGTTTTCTCAGTTCTTGGATGTTCTTGGAGCATTGGATGAATAACTGACAGAGAAGTTTATTGCCAATATCTACCAATTGAAATCTGTGGCAATTTGCATTGTTGGGCTATTGGCAACTCAGCGATTGGCCGCAACCCCGTTTTGATTGCAGTGGCTTCAAGAATGATCCTTCGGATCGCCATTCCGCCATGCAGTCATGGTCGATACTGAAACCAGAATGGCTGCGCAAGACCTACCATTGGCTGAAGAGTCACCTTACCTATCCATTTACCCATGGAGGTTACTCTTACTATCCTGGAGCAAGTTATTTGCATGTCCTTACTTGTCCATTTGGTGGTTTCTCAAAATAGGGGTACCCCTAAATCATCCATTACTAGTCATTTACACTAATAAACCAACCATTGTTGGGGGTCCCCTATGGCTTGAGAAACCACCATTTACCTATCCAGCATGCAATCTGTTCAACTTGGGACATTGGCTGCGACAGTCGATGACAGTGCAAATCCTGAGAAACGATCGGCCGCGCCTTGCCGGGCGTGATCGTCAATGGCTCTGGTCTCTTCAAGGGAAGCTGGCCGCTGCGGGTGGCTTCTTATGGTTGGTTGCCCTATGGCTGGTTGCTTGGGTAAGAACCACTCAGCGAATGATCGAAGTTCAATAATGGTTGGTTAAGGATTAGTAAGCCTTAACAGTCTGTAATGGTTACTGTAAGATTTTTTTCGTAATGCTCAATAATTCGTGATGGTGAAGAATGATTCTCACAACAACCTACCTAGTGGTTTCTAACCAGCCCCTAGTGGTCGCTTAAACGATCTTAATGTTGTCGGGTCAATGATCAGTGACCCCGAGTGGGCAGTAGTGCCCAAGCCATGGTCGTGGTACCCCTGGGCGTCAACCAACGGAGTTGGTGGGCCCAAAGCTAGTTACCCCTCATGGCTTGGCACATACCCAGCGTCTTGGATCGACCAATGAGATCGAATCATCGTGCTACACCAAGTCGACCTCAGGGACCTGGAAAATCTCCAGGATCCATGTTCGTCTAGCAACTAGCTCTTTGAGACCGACCAAACTGTTCTCTATATCACACACATGACCTTGTCAAGTGCGATCCCGAATTTCTTGCGTGATATCCTGAGCGATATTGATTTTTCCAGCATGGTTGGAGGAGCAAAAGGTTCACGGTTGCTCGTTTCTTGATCAGGAGAAGCAACAGAGATTTTTGGCGGTATCATGGTACAAGCTAAGAGAGTTGTTGGGCTAGGAGAAATATGAGGGTGCGAGTAAACTACTGGTATACTATAGGATACTATAGGCTATAGGATCAGAACAGTCACAGCTAAACGATGGGTTCAAAACAAAAACCTGCTTTCCTTACAAAAACGGACTAGCTATGTACAAATATTTGACCAATCACATCCAGTCCCTACCAGAGTCGCACAGCCAAATATGAATTACATAGAATTACCAATTAAAGCAGGTATACCTACTGGGTCAGTAAAATACATCTAGTACCATCTAGTACCAATCTAATCCAATACACCTGCTAGTACCAATTACTTTGCACAAAAGATTGATAAGCTTGCTGTTCCTTAGAGATAGGCTTTCTCAAAAGTCATAGCATTATTGAAACAATTACAACATCCAACTGATATTTCTCAAAATGGGAGTACCCCAAAAATGGTTGGTTTGTTCCGAAAAATGATTACAAATGAAATGGATGATTTGGGGGTACCCCCTATTTTGAGAGACCATGCATCAAATATAGTACGATTCTTTGATGTAGTACACCAACAAAATCAATGCTACCGATGTCCTGGTGCTACCCATCCCTGGCGCCCGCCGCACCTGCATCTGCGCGGTCACGCGGCGGATGCGATCCAGCAGCTCCTCTCGTGACCCGATGAATATCAATGATGCATGTGATCTTAGTTCAAGCACGGGTGGACCTTAGATATCATCTTAATCTTGAGCAGTAATGGACTAGATATTGTTGATAATCAAGCAGTTGTGATATCAACAATCATTGTTTAGCACATTCTCAGTGATCGTCTTGTGATGTTAAGCATTTTCATTGATCATCTTGTGATTTGAGTGTGTTATTGCTCTTGTGAATGGAAATCAAGAATCACTGTAGTGCATCCATACAGTATTCTTATGTAATGACAACATGTCAAGAAAACAATAAACAAACATTCATGCTCGCGACCATCCTCAAGCGCGAATCATCATCCTCCACAGTGTAGAGGATTGGTGTGTCACTTCACTGGTACAAACAAGTCCCAGTCTCAGCATGGCTGTAAGTTGAACGTGCAGTGATACATGCCACATGAAAGCCACCAAAAAAACAACAATCGGCAACTTTAGTTCACTACTTCTGAATTTCTGGTCACAGTTGCTGGTCATAGTTGCTGGTCATGGTTGCTGTTCATTGTTGCAGTTCGTTTTTTTGCCATATCATGAGTTCATGTTGTTCTATCATTTGGCATGTCACCAGGCATCACCAGGCGATGCGATTCGAAGCTGAGCCTCCAGATTCCTCTTCAACAGAGCAGAGATTGGCACTGCTTCTTCTGCCTCTGGACCCGTCTGTTTCGCTGAAGCAGCGATTGCTCAGTTGAACTGTTGGGACCGAGCTTTACAATTGCGAGGTCCAGTGAGTGTCATGCGGTGTCATGTCTGTTTCGATTTTGGATATTGTCATGGAGGAACATGGCTGGTCAAAACCCTGGTACCCTGGCGAGCATCCTTTAGATGACAAAAGAAGTCTTATTATTTACCCACAACCATATGGGTATGTGCCAAATAAGGTAGCCAATGGGCCCCCATCAAAAAAAGACCATTTTGCAAATGGAAACCATTGGTTGACTGGGGGCACCACTCTGGCTTGGCACATATCCATATCTAAACCCACTAATTCACCAATGGTTTTGAATGGAAACCATTAGTTGACTGGGAGTACCACTCTGGCTTGGCACATATCCATATGTAAAACCACTAATTCACCCATGGTTTTGAATGGAAACCATTGGTTGACTGGGAGTAGCAAGTATTTTGACCCAAAACCATATGTGGTTGGTGGTTGAACCACCCCTGTGAAAAGTATTAGTCAACCAACCATTTGCTAATTGGTACTAGGAAAAATAAAAAACATCAATCAAACCACCAACCAGTAGTCATGATCAACCATTATTAAGCATGTCATAGCATGTCTAAAACCACCAACCAGATATCAACTCGCACGTGTGGAGGATCCACAACGATTCAAGCTTCGGCCTGCTGGGTCCAGTCCACGTCCACAAGCCCGTGCTCATGCAAGAGCTGACCTCCCACTGAGCAAAGTGACCATTCGAATCACACTTAGTAGTTGATAGTAAAACTGGTTAGTTGTTAGTTATGGTTAAATTGATTGAAATGTGTGGAGGTGACTGATGCATGATGATTCAACATCTGTTTCAGTGAACATGGCCACAATGCCACAATCTTGCCAAGATTGGTGATCTGCTACCAGCCCCTACCAGCCCTTGCCCCACACAGGGCCAAGGCTGGAGGATATAAGACAAACTACCAGCTTACACATGTGTCAACAGACATATATTGATAAAATGTATACCCTCCTTGCACTTCTTGCATGCAGCATATGCTCCATCGATCCACTCATCATCCCAACTGCTCAACTGCTGGCATTGAGTCAAGTCGTTCCATCTGCTCGCGAAAGCCCTTGTTTTTATGGTGGCACTTGAACGAATCAAATCCGTTGCGAACCCATCCTGTAGAGTTGGACAGTTCGCTTCATCAATGGGAAGTTGCCCTAAACCATCCCAAGGAATGTTCGTCTTTCACAAAATGAACCATATTAGAAAACTATAGAAACTACCTGGAGTTGCTGGAATTTAGCTGGTAAACTAGCTGTAGCTGAGTTGAATAGCTGGTGGTAAGCTACCTGTAGTTGATGGATGTTGCTGCTAAATCACCAGCTAATCACACCTTTCAGCTGGTGCTTCACATGTGCAGAGGTCAGTTCGCTGGGACATAACCAGGGTCCGTTTTTTGGTGAACTAACCCTGCAACTAACAATGGTTAATAAGTGGGGATGCACATCCAAGTACTGATCATCATCAATCATGATGGGTTAATAATTACATATAGCATTGTAATGGATTCTAATTAGTTATCATTCATTTATCATTCTGCAGCACTAAACGATTACTTAATTGCTCTTTAAGTAATCATTATTACTAGTATTATAGTGTATTATCAATGGATCATTAATTGATCGTTCAATTAACATCAAACAGAATTAACATCATTGATTACCCATCATTAACCATCACTAAGCATCATCATTAACATCATTGAACATCAAAATTAACATCATCAAACACTAAACATCGTTACCCATCATTAAGCCTCACTAAGCATCATCATTAAACATCATTAACCATCACTAACCAGCGAACCGTTCTTTATGACGGACCTCCCATGGTTTTTCAACCGCCCACGGCGTTCCCGGGTGTTCATCGGGTCATCCCCTGAGCTCCCCCGGCACTGGCGCCGCAACTCTGCTCGCGTCAACTCCAAATGACAACTGGGCCAAGGGGCGCCACGGCGTTGCCACGGCGTTGCCAGGTCACTGGGGAAATCATGGGAGGATGGCACTGGAAAATCGGATGAAAACGGATGATTTCATATGGGATTTCCGATTTCACAGGTAATCTACGTATGGATAATTTGAATTTCAAAGGGCTGTTCCATAGTTAAGGATGTCATAGGCCTTTAGCTGCTTCTTGTTCCAGAAAATAAGCTGCTTGATTCTTGAAACACACAGCTGAGGAAATTAAAACATCTAATAAAGATTTTTGTCTATGAGTGGCCATACTCCTCAAGCATGGGTTCCGAGCATGTATGGGTCGAGCCGTCACAGTAAATTGGCACAGAAGAAGTTGCATCATCAGGTATAGTATAAACTCTGGCAACAACGACCGGATTCGCCAACAACAACTCTTTACAGATATTACAGCCAATGTCAACAAAAAGTTCATGCAGCGTTCCCCGGTTGCTACATGTTTCTACTGCTGATACTCAGCAGATTTGGCACACAAAAAGCTAAAGACTCGGTCACAAAAGTGATACCCTGTCCCGGAGAAGCCTTGGCATCGCAAACTCATACATGTCTACTCTGACAGTCAGGATGACATGAAACAAAACAAGGCAGTGATATGACTAAATACGCGATCATCATATATCCAGTACATGTGTGTCATCGTGTCATATTTATGCAGTTTACAGTAAACATCTATAACTCTATAATCATACTATCTGCATCTATCTGCAAATATATGCAAGATCATGCGCTAAAACATGTGTATATAATCATGTCTACATTCTACATGTTGCAAACCCTAAAATGCAGCCAAAAGAGTGTCGCTAGGGTCACCGGACTCAGGCAAGTCGATCTTGTTCAGAGCAAAGATCACTGGCACCTTGCTGCTCAGCATTGGCTCCACATCTCCACGTGGGACGGACCCCAAGCAGTCTTTGGGAAGGATCCTCACCAAATTTGCTGCGTCCAAGAGACTACTTCTGTAACCAAGGGTGACAAGTCGCGTACGTTGCAAGTTGAATAGTGAACAAACCAGAGAATCAGGGGCCAGGGAGTTGACCACTGACTCGACCCATGGGATGATGTCAATATGTTTTCAGTGCGCCAATGTGCGATTCCGTACCTGGAACGATTGAGATGGCGGCTATGGATGGCTATGGGTCATTCATTGCCAACAAAGACTAGTTTAGTCCATTGCCAACATGTTCACCAGGGATGCAGGGTACTGGACCACAGCCATGTGATATCATCATATATGGCTGCTTTCCTTTTCAAAGTCATCAGCTTCGGGTTGCAACTGACACTACCAGGGTACAACTGCATGGGCCCTTCCGCCATCCCGCAGCCGGCGCCTTCCACTTGGAGGCATGCATCAACACCTGAGTCTCCACGTCGGAGTTGGTCCATGGGAGACGACAGCCAGGAGAACTGCTTGGACCGACCGGGTTAGGTCATGGTCTGATCCCCGATCCGTGCACTATGATGCAACTAGCCATGAATTCGCCTATAGCCGAGTCCTGGATGCGGGACCACCTTCAAATCATAGCTTTCCAAGGCCGAAAGGAATGAGATGCGGATCCACGCACCGGAAAATGAAACCCCAGAAAAACCAGCAGTTTTCCCAACAAAAACCAGCAGCTTTGTCATCAAAATCTCTGGAAAACCTTCCATACGTGGGCGACCCCTGAGCAGCTTCCCCGGCCTCTTCTGTTTGCAGCTCCGCCCCACGCTCCACTGAAACAACCACCACAGCCACCTGAAGCGAAAGAATCAGCCACCTGGGCCTAGAAATGGTGGTGCAAACCATCCAATTGTGGACATCCGGCTATGGGTCAATATTAACCATCAGTAATGGGGGATAAGTTCACCAACAAAACTATAGGGAAACTAATGGTCAGTGATAGGGGAACCAGGGGTACAGGGTTTTGACCCATAGCCATTCTTATTTGGAAATGAAAAGCACCAGTTTTCCGAGCACACCATTTTTGGACACCCCCAACTGATCTATGTCGTCCTGAATTTTCAGGGTTCCATGGCAAGACACACAAAATGGGATCTAAAATGTGCTTCACTTCGAAAAGTTATACCGTCAAAAAGACTGGGCATTTGCTGCTTGCGTGTGGTGTCTACGTTTTCATCTCAAGTATTGGGGATCGCATCAACATCAGTCGTACAACACAAATCTCAAAAGCTGTCATGCCAATGAGCAATCTTTAAGAAACAGAAGCCCAACAAAAACAAAGAGAATTGAACACATATATAGTATATCATAGTATCGAACACTAAATGATAATTTATTTGTCCCATATCTATAGCGGGTGCTGACCAGGACACTTTCTGTACCCAAGACTCTTGCCATGAACATCGGCAAAATCAACTGCTTGCTCTTGGTTCAGATTCTGACACCTTTTTCAGGTGCATAGCATTGACGGATCCGTGCATACATGAAAATCATGCATGATGAGAATGAATCGTGTCATATTAATCATGCAATGTTTAGTTGATCACAGTGATGGTGATTCCTTTCCCACCGCCGTGCCCACAAGGACACTGTAACAACGATTCTGTCCATGCAAGGCTGGGCTTGCAAAGTGGTCAAGCTCCATGAACTTATTCAAGTTTCTGAGCACATAATGCCTCAATGTCGAAAATTCTATGATTGCCCTCAGCTTAAGAAGTTGGCAGCTAAACGTCACCATCTTTTGAAGGCAAACAAAGGCAAACACTCTATAGATTTCTGTTGTATGGTGCAGAAGACCTCAGTACATGTTTTCGGGAAAGGTGTTCATGCAAAACTAAAGAATCATCCATATGTTATGACTAATGAGGCACACCACGTTTGTTGAGGTAGTCGTTGCTTACTATTGGCCATGTCCCCATCATTGTTTGTGGTCAAGTGCCTACCACCATGTTCGGTTTTTAGTCACTACCGTTATCTCCTATCATGCTCGGTCATTTGTATTTACCGCTTGCTTACAACTTTCAACAAACAAAATCGTGGTTGTTGAAAACATTTACCGCTTGCTGGTTGCTTTGTTGCTGGCTGTAAATCTTTGGTTGCTGGTTATCCAACACTTGCTGGTCATTACAATTGCTGGTTATCCAACAATTGTTGGCTGTAATGTTTGGTTGCTGAAAGATTGCTGGTTCTCCAAACTAGTGGTTCCAGCAATTGTTGGATAACCAGCATTGTTGGATATGCAAGTTTGGATAACCAGCATTTTTTGTCTTGTTGGATAACCAACCTAGCATATCCAACAATGCTAGCAATCCAAATCTTGTTGGATATGCTAGTTCCAGTTATTTCTATTGTTGGATAACCAACAATTGCTGGTTCCAGCAATTGGTCCCTCACTGTTCTGGCAGCCCAGGCACATCTGCTGCTGCCATGGTTCGTCCACGCCTCGCCGTGAGCTGGCAAGCTCATCCTACACCCATACCCTACGCTCCTAAGCTGACTAAAGAATGACCAGTCAACATCAGTCAACAGCAATTAAATATTTAGACTGAGTAAAGAGATGCTAATAGCCAGCTAATTGCAGTTATTGCTTTTCACAACAATTTCGTACTTGCAGTACTTGGTTCAGAAGCAGTCAATCACGCACTGTGGTTGGTTCATAGGATTCACACCATGGGTTAGAATAAACCTTCACCACTGGGTTCATAGAATCACCACTGGGCCCTTTTGGGTGGACCGGGGCCCAGGATGAAACTATTTGAAAATATTTGAAAAGGGTCTCCTTGAAGCATGAGCGTACCGCTGAATTGGAGGTACCCTGTTGGATTCATGGCTTCCATGGCTTGCCAGGTGGATTTTTACCTAGCCAATTCGTCAGTGCTTGCCAATGATCCATGTTGATATTCCACCTGCAATGTTACCAGCCAATACCCGCTAAATATAAAAAGGATCATACATAATGCATATTCAGCGGAATTTCCGTTACATGATGTAAAGTATATAGTTGGTCATTGTTGGCTACGAACCGCATTTCGCAGCCACTACAGCGAAGGTACTGCATAAGAATCTCTTGTATAAGAATTTGAGGGGCTCGGATCTGTGTCCGCTCCTGCTGGGTTTGAATATAATTTGTGTCCTCGGTTTAGAATTTGGGGGGCTCTTACGGCGGCAGTTAAATTCTTAGCAACCATGTTTCGGGGTAACGATGATAATATTCCGGGCCAAAAACCACGAAATTTTTTTGACAAAAATCCCTTGCTAGACAACCAAGAGACAAACAAAAATAAAAAAACATTTTATTAATGTCCCGCGCGGGGGGTTGAGGCCACGACGTTTTGGCTGCAAGCCGCCCTTTTTGCCAACTGCGCCGAGCAAGCCCGGCCTGCCTGGCCAAAGGCCCGCTTTTAAAGCGTCTTGGCCAACATGCATGTTGCTCCCCGGGCGCGAAACAAAAAAACTTTTCGGGCCTCGAAAGGGTTTTTTTTGTCTCGCGGGCCCGCCGGCCTAATTTAGAGCCCCCCAGCATTCTTTTCACGGCCTGGAAAGTGTTTTGAAGCCGGTTTCGATCAGTTTTCCAACCGTAAAACAAAAAAAATTCGGGCCTCCAAAGGTCTTTTTTGTCGCGCGGGTCCGCCAGCCTAGTTTGGAGCCCCCGGCATTCTTTTCAAGGCCTTGAAAATGTTTTGAAGCCGGTTTCAATCAGTTTTCCAACCGTGAAACAAAAATAACTTGTCAGGCTCCGAAAACTTTTTTGGTCTTGCGGACCCACAAGCCCAGTGTTGAGCCACCGGCACTCTTTTCAAGGACCGGAAAGTGTTGTGAGAACGGCTTTTTGCAAATTTGCATTGGTAAAATCAAATCTGAGGAAAGCCAAGGGTGTAAAAAAATCATCAAGTTTTCTATAACAAGAATAATTGGGATACATATGGAAGAAACTGCTAAGAAATTGAAGGGCCCTCGGACCGGGAACGTGGAAAATCTTGAGCAAACTAAATTAAGAATTTGAGGGACCCTGGACCACAGATTTGGGATTCTTATCCAGGACTTCCACTGTACTAATCTTCCAACAAACATGAATTATGAACAATTGCCAAATCATTCAATTGACTGCCGTTAACATCGACAGTGTTAATCATTGACCATCTAACATCACATCAACTATACAACCACTGATCAAGCATCCACATGCACCGACTGCTCACAGCCACTGGTCGCCACCCCTGCACGAATTGCGATCTCCAGGTGTCCCGACGACAACTCAAAGGCCTCGTGTCCAGGCGTATCCAGAAAGGTCCTTGGCGCGGTGCCACCAGTGGAACTGTAGCTCTCAGTGCTGCTTCGCGGCGACACTTCCCAAGCCCCCAGACATGCGTTCCGCTTTTTCACCTGCGACAAAATTGCAGACAATGCTGTGATCAAAGGGAAGGTCCGACCATGGTTGATCAGCATACCTTCCTGTTGTTTCATGAAGTATGGGAAAACCACTGTTGATGGAACAACCATCATTTTCAGAGAATCTATTTACAGCACAATGAATGTGTGCAAAAAATGATGACACATACTGTGGTTGCAGCTTTGAAGTCCTGCTGTATCCAAAATGACCGTCGAACATGGTCAGTTCGTGGTAGGGGACAAGCAACTCTCAAAATCATTCAGGCCAAAACCCCACGTGAGCAACCCTGATGAACCCCCTGGCGCCTGCTTCTTCCTGGCAAGCGGCAACAATCACTAGGATGGATGCACTCTCCATGATCAACTATGATGGATTCACTGTATATGATTCACGTTGATTGTCTATATAAGATACATCTACTGTATATGTCTATATATATATAGATTCTATTTACAGGCATATTTTGTGTGTTTGTTATCTAAACAAAACTATATATCTAAAACCAGAATGACAAGTGCTGTGGACTGCTAACATACCGTTTTATGAGCGGAATCCTGCAAAAAAGGGGTCAGTTGGGTTCCAAGGTACTTGGTAGCATTGTTTGAATGCCTGCATGTTTCTGTATACTGCAATATATACATCTGTTCATACGGTGATGTCAGCTGATATGACCAGCACGCATGGGGATCGTATCATGACTGGCGCGTAGGCTTAACATTCAGATTTAATATCACTATCGGATAACAGCTGACATGAACAATGACCCCCAAACCACAAAGGACCAAAGCTGCTGCTGCAAAATGATAGCGTGAACGGTTCATGTCGGGACCCTGACAATGGCAGTGTCTCCAATGATTTGTTCAGCTGGAGGCACTATGGCAAATAGTCTGTCGCAGAAATACATGGCTGTGGGTCCAAACCCTGTACCCCTGGTTCCCCCATCATTAACCATTGTTTTCCCTATCATTGTTGGTGATTAGCCCCCACTGGTCGGTCGATCAATATGTATCTGTCCATATTAATTTAAATATAATATATATATATATATACCTATATTGACCCAGGACCACTTCAGAAAAACTGGTTGATCACAGTGTTCTCTGGGTGACCTGTCTCATGAGTCATTCCATTCTTCCACGCCTTGCAATTCCAGCACTACATTGCCATGTTTTTCGCTTGGAGAGAACACTTCTCAGCTAGTTCCGATGGAGTGGGCGATATCTGCACCGCTGGACTTGGCAGCTAGCACAACTGGCCCAGTTGTCATCAAATGAATGTAGACTATAGACATCTATAGACACGAATGATGGATGTGTTTGCTAGACACTCTCAACTCTAATCATTCGGTGTAAGAAGGTATGAATCAGTTTCAAAACATCTGTTGGGGCTTCAGGCTCAAGCACGGTGCCTAATGCTGCTGTCGCGGTTCTGCAACTGCCCTTCTCTCAACGGTCTTCCAAGGACAAAGCGCAAAGCGCCGCAGGTTTCCGGAAATCAGATAGGTCATCAGAAGGAATGCCCATGCGGTCCCTTTTTCTCAATGTACGTGCTGCATTGGTTGTTGGGTATTGGCATTTGCAAGGCAGAGTTAACAATCGATATTCACCACAATGAGTCAACAACCGATATTGACCACAATGAACCATTATGAATCATTACAATGATTATCAAAAACCATCGTTGTTTCAGCTCTTATCAGCCATACAGTACATCTATTTACCGAGAAAAAGTGTCATTTACTACAAGTTATTTATCGACGACGACTTAGCGACTGATTCCCACAAACCTCCTGAATGAATAGCAGCCCCGAAAATGGGGAAACCCTGCTCCACTGCAGAACTTGTTTCAGGTCATGGCAAGCGACAGCTGGATCGGGTGGCCGCACAGGTAGCAGCTAGGAAGTGCTTGGAATGTAGTCTTGCAGACAGTGTCTTATCATGGTTGAACTCATGAAAGAACTAATGGTCATTGCTGAACAACTGGCTGTACTCAACCATACTCAACCCATCTCAACCGTTTCATTGATAGGTTTTCAATTGGCACCTCAGATCAGCCGAGCTCGTCTCTGCGTCCTGAAGCTTGGTCTGCCTGGAGCAACTCTCATTACGACAATGGCTTGGAACTAGACGCCCTACATTGCAAGGTCACTTGGAAAGAGGCAAATGGGGTTTGCATGGATTTGGATTGATTTTATTCAGGAAATGGATACGTCCAGTAAGAAAAGGTACCACTTGATGAGTCTCTTGCACAGCGCCGCTAAAATCGGATACACTCCAAGGCCAGCCCATGGCCATGCAGTAGCGGCGCTCAGTGATTCAACCATAGCGATAGCCATTTTTGCACGTGACCATGATCCCTGTCTTGACAAATGTTGAGTTCCATCCATGCTTCATTCATACAGACGAGGCCTACTCACGAAGTGTCGTCCTATTTACTGGTTGCTCATGGGTTCTCCTTGGTTGGATATGCATAGGTGAGGCTCAAGCAAAAGCTGGTCAAAGGTATCGCCCTTTTGGAGCCTGTTTTTGACCGTTCTTCAGAGACGGGTGCCAACATCTACCATCCTTTTTACCATTTTTAACAACTATCCGTCACCATTTAAACAGCAATCATGACGGTCACCATTACGTCACCATCAATTAACCGATCATAAACCATTCATCAGCCATTAAGTAACCATTTTTCGGAAGTGACCCTGCAACTGAATCTTAGCGTTCTGTTCAGTAGCCACTGCTATGAAATGAAGCCGCAAGTCGCCTTTCGCGACGACGGAAACGCGGCTGAACGAGTGAACGCCTTGGTGTATCTGCGGATCCTCTGTCCTTTTTCCATCTTTTTCCAACCTTTGTAAGGGTTAATGATGGCTATAATGTATATGGTTACACTCCCGATCTCTCTTGATCGACGATTTATTAATGCTGGTCAGTGATCGTTTTTGACCGGTGGGACTGCCACTACTGAAATGATCCTCCAAGACTGGCAGGTTGTGATAATCGTTGATTAGGTATTGTTCAGTAATGGCGGTACCCCTCAAGCGACAAATAATGACATATCATATAATGATCATTCTGATTGGTGGTTTCAACCCCTATGAAAAAATATGAGTCAACCAAACCAACCATTTGTGAATACAGGTATTAACACTGTAGGGGAAAAAAATTGCCAATCAAACCACCAACCAGCAATAGTAGGGAAAGCACCAGTTTTAGAGGGTGCACCATGGCTTTGGACAAACCCACTGATCTTCTCGGAGGGGAATAACTACTTAGCGCCATGGGCGGTGATAACCATCTATGCCGAATATAATAATCATCCTTGTCTGATTGGTGGCTTCATCCCTTCTGAAACAGATCAGTCCACTGCCCATTCCTAAAAGAATTGGCGAAAATAACAAGTTCTTGTTTCGTACAATAGGTGTGCCCCCAAATCATTTAATATCAAGAATTTATAGTATGACTAGCGTAGGTTATAGGCAATCTCTGCACGCGCACATGTTCACTGCCTACACCTGGTTGCGTGGCTAACACCCTCCATAACAAGCACGAGGCAGGTCACTGTCTTTTCAAAAGGCTCAGCTAAATCTCTGAACGGCAGGTCTTAATCACAAGGAATAGGGATACATTGCAGGCCGCTGTGATTAAGAATTGTATCACCATTGGTGAACAATGCAGGCCACCCGCAAAATCACCAATGGCGCGCTTCTCACTGTTACAGTAACTTTCTGTTGTGTCCAATGTAGGATACTGTGGCACTGCAGCAGTGTCAGCAGCGATTTCGGGCAACGTTGACATCCCCAATCAGAAAGGATTGTTACCTATATTCATCACTATCAACGATTAGACAAACAAGTTCAGATTACTGTCATTAATCATTCTCAAGGCAATATATCATTCAATCGATTCAATACACATTACAGTCATCATTATCAAATATGATCGTTATTGCAAATCCTTATCAATATCAACCATGTCTGATCACACCCTCAAGCTGCTGGTCTTTTGATGCCGTCATGCGGGTGGCATAGCCGGTAGGCGGACGGTCCGCCGGGACACCCTGGGAGACCTCGCTGCCACTGCCACCGGCTCATAGGGATTTGCTGAGAAGTGAAATGGTTGGATTGATCAAGTCATTGGGAACTCCCAAGTTAGGGATGGTTTATTATAGTTTGCTACTAGAAATAATCAATCAATTGGAAAAAAATCAACCACATTTGTGTGTGCTGGTTACTGGATACTATTATATACTGTCGAGCCCCTTCGATGAAAGGCGCACCATAAGGCTCTGAGAGAAGAGACAGGGAGCCATGGGTCAAAATGCTGTGCTCTTGTCAACAGGTACCGTGTTGGGATGTTCATCGATTTGTTCGGTGCTTGGAGCCCAGGAATTTGCCCAAGTCCATCTGAGCACTCTACTTCATTGTAAATATGGATCAAACCTCATATGCATATTGGCTGGCTATTGAAGGTTGTCATCTCGACAAAACATCATCAACAACTATCATCAACCATCATCAACCCTCATCCATTAGCATCATTGACCAACATGCAAACACCGGTCATTCACTAATTGTTTGTGCATTGTTCAGATGTGTTAAGCATCTTCTATACTTTCATTCAACCAACACGAATGCTGGGCAGTACGCATCATTTGTGGCTGCTGCTGACACTCATCGTCCACACCCAATGCGTGCCACATCAACACAACACATCCACTGCTACCGCCCGACCGCCAAGGCAATACAGCGGTTGCAGCGGTTCGTTCTTCGAATTCATCCGGAATCTTCGCAAAACGAGGAGCCCCGTCCGCTGCCAGAATTGACCTTGTCAACCGATCTCAGTTTTCTCACAGAAAACGTGGACGCATCACATGGTACCAAGTGTCATGTGTGTGTCATGTTTCGCGCGTTTCATGCTCAATCCTGAGAATTTACACGTGGACAAATCTCTGGATTCGGTCGCGATCACTGGCGAGACAGGGGCAAATGGCCGATCCCTCCAGTCATGTCTTTGAGCGCTCAAACGAAGTGGTAGATGTTGGCGCTTTCAATCCCTAAGTCAACCAACCAATTGTTAATAATTACTCGGGAAATTAAAATTGTTTAAAACCACCAACCACCCATCAACCACCCATTGACCCATGGTTGTTGCTGCAGTTTCAATGGAGGGAACCCTGCCGGCTTTGAAACTTCGCCTGGGAAGTTCCCAAAGCCGCAGCAGAAGCACAACAGCCCGCCACAACGCGAAGGCGGGACTTGTCGGTTCCTGATGAGTTTTCTGCCAAGATTGTTGAGGGAAAATTCGATCGGCATGTGACATGTGTCATAGATTTATACATTCATTTGATCACATTTCAAACGATTGATAGAACTTGATAGGATCTACGACCATAGGTGACATCCCATTTTGGAAATATTGGGTCGACCAACACCTGGAGTGGATTTAACTGTGTAGAGTCTTCACCTCGGACAGTCCTTGCTCAGCCTTGTTGAGTTCGTTGGGTGGTCACAGTCAAAGATGACCGAAGCTTCTCCCACAACTATGACAAGGGACCCTTGACCCACTGCCAATGACAAACCAAGGGCTTTGCTTTGCAGAATTGTTTGAAGCACCTGATTGAACAAGAAAAAACAACACACAACATCACACAACCATACACGATGGCAACAACCACAACAACGACGACGAAGACGACAACAACAACAACAACAACAACAATAACAACAATAACAACAACGAACAGCAAAACTTTGCGTGATGACTTTTAAGGGTCAACATTAGCAAAAGAAAATCAACTTACTTCAAAATGCTTATCATAAAAATGCTCGTTTCACAATTGGGGAACATCGGTTCCTGGGCATATCATGTCCCCGTCCGGTCTAGTTCGTGACCCACAAACAATTGGCTCAATTTGTTTCCGAACCCATTTCCAAACAATACTCGGCAAATCTCGGTACACGGACACAGGAATAGAAACTTACAAAAATGCCAACACCAACAAGACTCATCAGGAATGGAACCCTGTGGGCATTTGACAGGCCTCAGGATAGCCAACTGTCACTGCTAAGTTGCTAAACAAATCCAGCGCGTCACATTCCGGCAGACCTGTCGTTTCATTCGCACTCTGTCCAACCGCTTGATGACATAGGGTCCCTGATCGTCTCCTTGTAGAGCTTGTCACATTTCGGCCTTGGTTCGGTTGGTTCAAAGATGTCCAAAACACAATCCTCTTGCTGCTGTCTTCGTGCTGGGCAAACCACCTTTTGTGGATAGAACCATGACCCTACAACCCCAAGCCACCCGTCAACCATCAATGGATCACTGATCTCATAGTGTTGCACCATGGCTGTCCGGCCCTGCACTTCTCAGCTGGATCGTTTGTGGATTACTGTTACTCCGGTTTATCCGCGTCACATGACATTTCAAGAGGCATGTACTAAAGCAGCACGTATTAAAGCCAAACTTCATCCGAGTCTAACAGCTCTTGGGGTAAGGATCGGGTACGGATCCGAATTCTGCACTCTGTATGCGGGTCTGACAAACCTTTCAGCCTTTGTTTAGAAGCACTAGCCCCCAGGAGCGCAGAAGGTTGGTGAAATATGGTGAAGCTCTCCGAGCAACTGCCAAGTCCCAGGATCTACTGTGAGGATGTATCAGGGGCTCATCCAACAACGTGAGGTCGGGGGACAAGGCGGCATGGATCGCATGTGGGCCCACCTGTTTCTATGAGACATGTGGTTTTTTCTCAAAATGGGGAATCCCAAAAATGGCTGGCTTATGTCTACAGCTGGTTGATATTAAATGATTGAGGGGTACCCCTATTTTGAGAAACACCCATGTTCAAGTCATATATGGGTGTTTCTCAAAATAGGGGTACCCCCCAAATCATCCTTGAGTAGTCATTAGTAGCACTAAACCAACCATTTTTGGGGTCCCCTATTTGAGAAACCACCATATGTTAGACTTGTTGGAGAGGCGTATTCGTACACACCCAGCTGTTCAGCTGTTCAGGGCTCCCCTTCTACCCAGTCTTCTGAGTGCTTGACAGACGTCCATGGTTGCCTTGGCGCTTCAGCGGGAAACCAGCTGGTCCTGGTAGTTGGTAATTTGGCAGTGGGTCAAAACCCTGTACCCCTGGTTCCGGTATCATTAACCATTGTTTTCCCTATGATTTGGCTGGTCATTATAAGCCATAAAGTTGATGGTTAATATTGACCCCATAGCCATTTGTTGAATGGTTAACTGCTTGACCCCATAGCCATTTGTTAGCCATTATTGATGGTTAATTATTGATGGTTATTATTGATCGTATACTGTAGTTGGTATATATTCCCTATGATTGTTGGTTATCATCCCCTATCATTAACCAGCTAAACCAGCTATTATTAGCCATCAGTTGGTTGGTTAATAGCAGCTCATCAGCTAACCACTTGTTTAAAGCCATTTGTTTATAGCCATTTGTTAATATTCTAATATTGACCCATTGCAGCTCATCAGCTAAGCGTAACTCTGCGCTGTTTGCTCAGCTGGGTCGCTGCAAAACTTGAAAAACTTCTTCTGCAAGTCGTCCAGGTGTCGCCTCACCTCTCGTCTTCCCTCCTGGGCCCGCAACGCCCGCAACGCTGCGCAACGCGCAACGTGAACACGGGCGTTGCGAATCATGGTCAATTGTGCTCATTGACCCTGCTGAACAGTGGTTTCATATCGTCACCAACATCGTTTATGGCAGTAACATGCGGTAAGTAAAAGGTTTATACTTGTTTATTCTGCTTCGCTTGATACTGGTAAAATGTTTTCTTGTGAATCACTCTTGGTACTAAACCGCTGATAGTGGTCCATAAGTGTTAACAACGATTCAAAATGGCAAAGGCCAAGAAAATGAAATAACAATAGTCAAGAGTACTGATGTAAACAGTATAGGACCCACATCTAGGCGGTCAAGCATCTACTTTGTCATTCACGCAAGTCAACAAAATTGAGCCCGTGTCATGATTTCAATCCTTCAGCGATAATGCAGCACTGTACCTGTGTACCAAAAGGTATGCTCGAACAAACACATCATATCTGAGAGGGTATGCAACAATGAAGTGTCGTCAGAGTAATGGTTGGTCATGGTTGGTTATACTTTGGAGCTATCTCCAGTGACAAAATTCCAGTGAAAACACTTGGCACCTGAGCTCCAATGACAACCACTTGGTAATGGAGCAATGTTCAAAACGTGCTTTTGGTCCAACTGTTAGGATGCTTTAGGTATAACTGGATGTATCATTATTACTAACCCAGTTGAAAACTTGACTATCACCAACAACCTTTTCGAAATCATTGACCATCAATTAATTACTGGTTGGTGGTTGAACCACCCCTGTGAAAACATACGCTTGTCAACCAGCCAACCATTTAAATATACTAGAGTAATAAGAAATGTCAATCGAACCACCAACCAGCTTATATCAGTCATGTAGTTATAGATTGTCTAAGAAGCATCACAAACAATCATTACCCTCTGGTAAACAAAGCTGGCTGCGTGGAAAGTCCACTATTGACAGCTGATTTCCCCGGATTTGTCTAGAAATAGGGGCCCCCCAAGTCATCCTTTGTTAAGTATTCATAGGAACAAACCAACCAGTTCTGGGGGTTCCCCATGGCTTGAGAAACCCCCACAATAACCCTAGCTGAACCCCGGCTCACGCACAGCAGCACACCTCGAAGTTCTCAGGAGGACAACTGAGGTAGAGCGTCAAAGGCATACGCGCCTGCGTGAAGCAGAGGATCTTCAAGGATTGGATGACCTGATGGTTTGTGCTGATCATGGTCCAATAATGGTTCATAGTCTGAATTTAGGTCTATTTATGATGATCCAACGTTTACGCTGATCCATGGTTTATGCTGATCATGGTCTTCAGGTTTTTCTTCAATCATCCAATGATCACCATAAACAATTGGATCAGAAAGCTCGGATCTAATTCATGTTGATCATGGTCTTCAGCATAAATTTAACGAATGTGACCATGGGGTGAACTTCGGATTCGTTCCTCTCTGTGGATTTGTCCATAAATGGCGGATGGGCCCCTATAAATAATGTTGGGGATGGGGGGTAGATACATGTTACGCTAGACTAATGGAGGACGGAAATATGTTTCTCTACTCTGCCAGGATCCTCTGCTCAACAGCTTCCTGCACCTCCCATACTGTTGCCATAGTTTTGAATGGAAGACGGCTGTCCAGACTGGCTGAGAAACGTACCCAGTATATCTCAGTAACTGGTAATCGAGAAATCCTGTAAGGTTAAACGCAAGAGAAATTGCTGGCTTTTTCACACTCTAGAAAACTCACATGAAAGACCATTTTCCAGGACGCTCTATTTTGAGCAGCATAGTTTTCGTGTCTGTCAAAGCTATAAAGGCAAAAGCGAAATCACACACCAAGCGGATTGGCGTAGGGCCTTTCGAGCGTCGTCTTTCGACCAACTGCCCATGGTTCAGTAACAGCCCAATATACTTAGAATCTTTTGCTATAGATGTTAATCAGCCTGATTAATCAGCCCAACTAAGATGTCAATCAGCTATAGTTCATAGAAACAGTCCACATAGGAAGTTTCAATCTGTCAAAAGAAATCAGGCCGAGCTTGAGTCCGCAACTACCGTTCCTGTTCTTTCAATGGCTAGATGCATCCCATCATCCCCATGTTGCAATGGGCTAGATGGATAATTCCTGGAAAGTCGTTGCTTGTGGCACGTACGCCTATTGTCCCGAACCAACAAACAAATAGTTGTTGTTTTTTGTGGGGACATGATGGGACATGTATTTCCAGCCGACTGTATTTCATTTTGTTGCCGGCAATACTGAAGTGGCGGTAATGTTGGGTGCCAGTTTGTAGAACCATCAGGAGAACTTTGTCGAACTGGTAGCTTCTGCCACAAAACTAAAACGACCTTCGATAAAAAACTGATCCAACAAACCAATGACGATGCAAGAATTTGACTCAGTGCCTCCTGTCCTGTTCGGTATCTCCCTAGCCTTGACTCAGGAAGATATCCTGCCTCGTAACCGCCATGCTCGAGATAACCACTACCTTCTCCTCTAGCTCTCACCTGCAATCCAAACCCCTTGGAGAGGTGAAGGCTCTGATGAAAGATACCAGCCACTGGCAGCTGTTGACTGAAGATTGTGCTGTGGGGAGCCTGGTCCTGGAAGGTCCCCAAAGAATTGATTCAGGGATCGATCAGTGAATATGAGCGGTGTGTTTCCATACAAATGATGGATGATGAGTGATTTATACCAGTCAATCGCCCCATCCATCATAAATGCAAATTTCCATAAACAAATGATGGCTGGTTCATGTGGATTCCTCCTTACTTACTGGCTTAGCCGCATTGACATATGGACCAAGGTCGGAAACAAAAAAAGTCTGCGGATATGTTTACGTCATATCAGTCATATCGATATCATATAGCACGGACAACCAGACAAAGAAGGGCATATGCGTACCAAACAAAGCCTGTATAAATTTGATCCATTGTGACCCCGACATGATAAACAAATCATGGTGGAATTCGCTGGATGATTTGATATTTGACTGCACTGATGTGTGCTCAGCTCTCTCGCCTTGCCCTGGCAACTTTCAGCAATCTGTTTCATCTTTCTGCCTTTGCCTTGGATCACAGCAAAGTTCTGTCCTTTTTGCCTCAATGGCACCACGATATACCACATCTGTTTTGTTGGCATGAAGGAACCAAACACAAGAACCATGACTAAAACCCAACACTAGCAATGAATACGAAGTATTCATAGGTATTCGTATGTGTATGAACGGAGGTATTACGGTATTCCTGCATTCTGCATGTTCAGGTGGTTGAGCATGCCAAGGCTGTCCCAGCTCCATCGATCGAGCCACTGTCATAGAGCTGTTCAACAAACTGAAAGGCCTGCCCGCAGCGGTGGCTGTTGGGGAAGCCATGGACAAAGCATTCCATCTGTAGAGGAAAACTTGGCGATGTGGTCACGCAGCAAATCTTAAAGTTCTCTCAAACATGTTCTTTTCACATGGTAAACTTCACTTCAAAATTAAGTTTTGAGAGCAAACTTTTGTCACCAAGGTGATGGTCAATCTAATCAATCACATCTTCTCGAACAACTATCATGGACGCTTGACGCTTACATACGTGTCTCAAGGACCAAGAATGACAGCAATCAAACTTTGGACGGCCTTGATGACACATAAAACATGTGTGTGGTCTGACTCACGCTGGGAAGCTTGAGAAATAGTTTACACCCCCAGGCTTGAAACGTTCAGGCAGTGAAAAACAGCCTTTATTTGGAAGAATTTCCGTGTCCTGGGCGATCATGATAAGTCTTGTTTGATCTGAAATGGAGAGTGTAAAGAGCAGCCAACAAAATAACACTGAGGCTGTTTAAATTCCTGACACTTGCAATGTTGACATCCCACAACCGGTCGGTTGACGTTGTCATTGTTGTTGGGGGTGGTTCTCCTACAGGAAGTTCCCAGGTCATGGTTGGTAGCATCAGCCCGCAGCAAACCATACTGATTCGATGATCTCATTCAACTGCTGCGTAGAATCATATAGTCTCAATGGTTGACATTTCTCCCTGGTGAAGCATGCTTGTTCTCTTAGCTGATCATGGCACTGCTGTGACCACATCCCCGACCTTAAGATCCTCCGCATCTTGCAGGAACTTGTAATTGGCGATCTGTTTTTGCACATCTGCCTCACGCAATATCTGGACGCTGGCGCTGGAGCTTCTCTAAAAAAACAACCACTGGTGAATGGTTCATTTCTACAGGATATCACGTAGTATCTGTATATTGATGTATCATCCACACTTTCGCTTGCTGCAAGCCAATGTGGACAATGGTCAAGTGTGAAATATTTTGCACATACATACAAGTACCCTCCTTTTCCTGGGCCCATATCGCATGAAGAGTGAGAAACCAACATTCTCCATGCAGCAATTCCTGAACCAACATTTGCCGTGGAAATCGCTAACAACGCTTTGAGCTCATGGGCTTGTCGGCAAATACAACGTGCCCACCAAACATTCGTAATAACCAATGCTAAAGAGTGCCCACCAACCATTTGAAATGACCAATGCGACAGAAGCACTGTTTGTATGACAGACACCCATCAACGACTCACCACAACCATACGGCGTTCCATTGATGTCCAATGCTGACCAGAGGCTTGTCGCTTCTTCTGCAAGCCTCGTTCACGAAACCGACGACACCAGCAGCGAGGGTGGTCGCCAAAGTTGGCGAGTAACATCGGGTAATTAATATGGTTCAACCATGCACATATCAAAGTATAGATAGTGGTTGACGTTAGTTCATGATATTCAATTGTATGTTGATACTCCTCACCAACCTGGACTATATTACGGAAACAATAACAACAATCAGGCAAGATCACATCAGAAACAGCCATAGGACAAACCAAAAATCAACACCAGGATGGACTGTCCTGGCTCCAGTGCTATCCCGTTGGGGGAGCGAGGCCAGGAGCTACCAGTACCAGGAGTAGTAGCTTATCAAATGGCGTATAGATGAACAAGAAGGACACATCAATACTGCAAGATAGTTCAAGATAGTTTTATAGTTCTGAATCACGTACTACATTTGGCCAAGTTGCGCTTGCCGTTGTAGGGTTTCTGCTTCGTTTTCTTGGCATATTGGCTTCGGCTTTCCTGAACCACAAATGAGAAGCACAATCAACTCAATCAACTGCAAAGGAGTGTCGGGTGACATGCAGTCGAAAAAATGCATGCCATGAGTCCGGGAAATAGAACAAGGGCAAGTCATGCTCGTGGACAAGATACTAGTGGACTTCTACCAATTCAAGGGTCTTGAACCATCCATAACCATCCCATGTGGCGCAATCTTTGACCGTCAGCAGTCATTACCAGCAGCGAATTTTTCACGCAACTTGTGAATAAAAATTCAGGACCTGCATCGAAGTGGTGAAATCCTAGTTGGTTCACCTTGTTTCATTCTTGATAGTGAAATCAACTAGGATATTGCTAGTTGTCAATAACAGGATAAGAAACAAGATAACTACTTGAGGTACACCCTCACTTCTCGATAACTGCTTGAGGATTTGCTAGTCTGATCGATCCGAGACTGGAAGAAGTCGCCCGAAGAGCTCTTACTGCCACTGTTTCCAGATCTGCCAGCGCCACCATGTGCCAACGGTTCGGTCACTGTTTCCACGATCCCATTGGCAGTCTCCAGTAGCTCAGCTTCGTAAGCCCAAGACGTGTCAAGGAGTGGCAGTGGGTCAAAACCGTGTACCCCTGGTTCCCTTATCACTAACCATTGTTTTCCCTATTATTGTTGGTCATGATCCCCCGTTATTGGTTGGTTATATAATATTGATCCATAGCCGAGTACCAACAGTTGGTGTCAAGCATGATATCAATTGGGATACAGCTTGCAAGCCCCAAAGACGAGGATGATGACCAGCCATGTGCGGCCAAGTTTGACTTGGATGATCTTCCACTGCTCATGATCGGTAGCCTCTTTCAAAGTATAGTTGTATGATTCATTATATCATGTTTATCTTTAATATATCAAATCTTACCATGTAAGCGATGATAAAAGATATCTATCAAACCATCCATCCTTTCCATCCATCTTATGAGGATTTCTCAAGGTAGGGAACCCCAAAAATGCCTGGTTTCTTACTTACCGTATAAATGGTTACTTAATATACCCTTGCATGATAACCATCTATAGGTTCAGAAACCCCTATTGTATCAAATGACTTACTGTAATAATGGATGATTTGGGGGGGGACCCTATATTGAGAAACACCAAGATAGGCAACCCTATTGTTGAGAAACCCTATATTGAACAGATAGGGGGTGGACCCTAATCTGTTTTTCGCCCAGTCGCCTGTTCAGTGCTTTCCTCGAGAAATTGGCGGCTCGGCTTGTCAGGCTTGACAGCTTCACCTTTCGAAACGAAGGCCAGGGGTGGCCAGGGCTTGACAGATCAACCCACCATCAATGGGTGGACAACCATCATCAGTGGCTGGAGTTGAACCATGCCATGGTTGGTTGTATGCCTAAGGGATGTGCATCATGTAGGACAGTCATCAATAAAGTGGATATACGAACAACTGTAAAATTTGGATTTCACTGGTATCAGTAGATATAACTTGTAACTTGGTATAACCAACCACAGAATGAATAAACAGTAATCATCACAAAGTACCAATGATAAGGGATGCAATATCAACCAGTACTCCAGCAAGAAGAAGGGATATGACCAGCAAAAAAGAGGATTTGGTCTTGCTCCGTGACGGCCAATGTTTTGATAGTAGATTTAAAAGCAAAACGCAACCACGCTTTTTGCAGTGATCTGGTTTCACAAAGCCATATTCCCTCTCATTTTACAAACAAGGTTCCACATCCATCAGAAGTATCGACTAGTGGAGAGCGGCCCAGGATTCTGGGCATGGGATGTCAAAGTCCAAAGGAATCTTGAAGTAGATAGAATCTTAAATTGAACCATCCCCAATAGGTCAGTGGTTCAGAATGGTTTAGAATTGAACATCGGGGATATTCTATATGCTCCAGGATGATTACACGAACAAAAACTTAGAGAAGTGTTGGACGAGCAAAATGGCCTGTTGGACATGAAGCCCGCAACGAAAATGATGAGGTGCCCCGTTCGTGTGATGTTTCAGTCGATCCCCCTCAGGTCAGTCGATTCCCCTCAGGTCCGGTCATCTCCAAAACATGTGCATGCAACTCAAAAGTCCATGCCGCTTCAAGTCCTTCTCTTCTGAGATGCATGTTGGGTGCAACCAATCGATGGTACACCCAAAGCAAAGGTTTATCATGGTCTATCCACGTGCAAGTGGGCTAAACAGAGTATTCAACCCCCAACTGGTGGGACGCGGCAGTGGGGCAGCACAGCTGGTCATAGGGCGGATCACTTCTCAGCTTGCGGGCTCCCAAGGGTTCCTATCCCAATGTCCATGAGCCCCAAAAAATCGATCCATGGCTAGGCCTGGTTCCATGATGACCCCCCCAAAAAAACTTTGAGCCAGGATTTGAGCTAAGTGAGTTTGTACATCAAGAAGTACTTGACACCATCCAGTGCATCGATAATATCCATTCATCATTAACCATTGGACCACTGGTTCATCGCCACCATCAAGTAGAAACTGGTGATATGATTCACCATCACGAACTTGTTTGTCATCAAATACCCTCAATGGTATGCTATATCCACAAAAAACATCATTGGTTCAGCCACAAAGGGCTTGTGATTAGCATCCAATGTAGTGTTTATCACAATGGATCTCCCATTAATCATCATTCACCACGAGTTTCCGACAGCCAAGCATGAACCATCCATCCATCCATCCATCCATCCATCCATCCATCCATCCATCCATCCATCATTAGATCTCCAACTCTTGCTGCTTATCAGCCCCCGATATTTCACCACTAAGTCACCATCACCCCGTTCCAACGCTCCACGAACTCCACCTTCGACTTCGCCAAGGTTTCGGGTTGCCGTGGTCGGCGTTGAGCAACGAGTCTCCTGGAGAACCCATGAACCTCCGCGGTGTCTTAAAACGGGGGACCCAAGAAATGGTTGGGTGATAGTGGTTAACATGAACGATACCTTGAGGGGGGGTCTGAAGGGGCCCCTGGAAATAATTAATTAAGGCATGGGTCATTGGTTAACAATAGTTAGCAATGGCTTATCAACCAAGGGATTATAAGCAATCATAGGGATATACCAACTACATCGGTGAGTTTCTTACTGTTAATGGTTGAAAAGGATGATTTACAGGATGATTTCCTGTACCCCTATTTTGGGTGCAGGTCCCCCCGGGGAAATTTTTTCCACCCTCCCCGGGGAAATTTCTTCCACTTTTCTGCTTTCATTGATTCCATACGGTATTTGGCGGCGGTGATGGTGGAAGCCTGACCAGGGGAACACCTGCATCTCGACCTGGTCAGTCGACATCTTCCCCTGCAGCGCTTTCTTTTTTCCCCACAGGTTCTGTGTCCAGGAACGCTCAGCCTCGAAAACCTCACACTCGTTCCGACTGCCTTTTGCAATCAGCTGCTGCACTTACAGGGCTAAACCCCTAAAACCAAATAGTACAGGCAGCACGGGCTGCAACTTTTTACTTGAGCCAAAATAAGTAGAAGAGGCGCAGTTCAAATCTGACCAGTTTGAGGTAAGTGAGCCTATACTAGATCTGGTGGTTTTACCCCAAATCTTTCTGCTCCCCCCTCTCACTGTACACAGGCCAGGTCTCAGCTGAAGCAGTTGCGCACCTGCTAAAGCTAAAACTGCGATCTAGTACGGCTTGACTGTGCTGCGCTTGAATTTAAATATGGAGGCTTGCAACTGAGTGCGATGATGTTTGGGTCAGTTTCTCTGGGCGCATACCCGCTCCACCAAGCACAAGGCGATGCGATTGCTGACTCCTACGGAGGTTGGTTAAAAACCTGCGCGAATGCTTCTAGGTATACGCAAAAAGGAGCTGCCAAAGTGGCAAGACATACTCAAGACTGACTCTAGCGTGCTCACAGTTGCGTGTGATTTCGGTCGTGGGTTGCCACAGGATGTGGGATCATGAGACGCTTGTTATGTCTACTACCAAAAAATATTACAGTAACAACATGTCATGGGTGAGGCGCGATATCGCTGCACTCTGTTACCTTAACAGTCCGGTAAGATCTCACAATTAACTCTACTTGCTTTCACTCTCGTTTGGGTCGAAGATACCGATCATTGACAGAGCATGACTCCATTTTGAAGCGTCCAGGTTCTTTGTGAACACATCTGATGCCTGCATGTCCGTTGGACAGTGTGTCAATTCCAGGTTGTCAGCATGAAATGCATCATACAAAGAAATTATGTCGATTTCACCGAAAATCCGCTACGAGCTCGCCCATGCCTTTGCACGGAGCCACCCGCCAGGAAGCCCACGGGCAACCCGACAGCAAAGCCCAGAAGAACAGCAATCCAGGCCAAGCTCATGACACAAGAGCAAAGGGAGAGAAGTACTTCGTCATGAGCCAAGACATGCGCAAAGTCACAAATCAGCAATCTGAACTTCGGAAGTAATGTTGTCTGAGGACATCCCCTGCAACCCCTTAATCTCAATATTGTGGAAACAAGGTGGGCGGTGCAGGATTTCCGCCATTCGCAAATTTCATCTTCGGCATGGACCCGCCACAAACTTCAATATTAAGATTTGGGGTTTCCAACGGATATAGCCAATTAAAATGGCGCAGGATTTCCGCCATCAACAGTGCCCCCGGTGGGCCTTTGCATCCACCATTCTGGCGTTTTGGTTTGATGATGGTAGCCTCAGCGCCCCCTACCCCAGGAGGTGCGTTGGCAACCTTGGCGCGGTGGGCCTTTGCATCCACCATTCTGGCGTTCTGGTTTGATGATGGAAGCCGCAGCGCCCCCAGTACGCAGAGTCTGCCGCGCCAATAGCTCAGCAGCCCTACCCCCGGAGGTGCCTTGACAACCTCGGTTCCGTGTCCTATATTTATACTAGCGCAAAGTCTTCCCCAAAAGTTCCTTCGGGCGCTCATGGTCTTTGAAAAGAAAATGACAGTGGGACACGAAACACCAAGCTGCTCCCCCAGAACTACGACATTGTTTGTCCGTCGCATCTTTGAAAGTCCTGTGGAACAGAACACGAAGTGAAACTAGCGGACTTCAATGCGTCCAGCCAGGAAGACCACAGAGCTGGAAAAGAAGGCTCCGCCAGCCAGTGCGCGGCCACCCTGCCATCGCCACCCCAGCCTTACCAACACGGTAAGGAGGTAAGACACCAACCTCGTAGAGAAACATCCACAGTAGCTCCAACGGAGACATCTCACGACAACCTCCAACCGTAGAGGGTCACAAAACAAGGCCACTGAGCCATCGTCGCAGGTGAGCGGAAAAGTTGAACTCCAAAACAGGGAAAATCAAAAAAAAATGAGAACAGCGAGTATCACTGATTGTGTAAACGGCTGCGGCGGCGATGCCTTACATTGTTCCCAAAAAACAAGCCAGCGCAAGTGGCTGGCTGTGTCATTGTTTCACCGGATCTTGTGAAAGCATGGTCCCACGTGTCTTGTGCCCTTCTCTCACCGGGTCCTCTGCGAGCATCCTCCCACGTGTCTGTTGCTCTTCTCCTGTCTTTCTTGAAAGAACTGGCCTGTGAAGTGTGAAGTGTGAAAGGATGGCATCCGGCTCGAAAGCACTCTTGGAAAGGGTCAGTCCCTTCCCACGTGCTGGAGCTTGACGGCGAGGCAGTGGTGGGCGATCAGGCGAATAACCTGCAGCTGACTCAATGATATCGGCCGCATCACCCAGCAAATTCGGTTCTGCACTCGCTCTAGCCTCAACCCACTGCATGGCTAAGGCCTGACCACCTGCCTTCACGGCGTCCTCATAGGAGCCGAAAGCAAACGCCAAGTCAGTGTCATCCAGCAACTGAAACTGCTCTCGAAGCTGTCTGGCCCTCTGTTCGGCTGCCAACGTTGAAGCTGTCTCAGGATCCCAGCCCTCAACATGGCCTGCAGCCTCAGCAGCATAGCGTCCCCCCGATGCCACGGCGCACGCAAGAAGAGCGAAGCTAGTCTGAGCAAGAACTGTGTCAGCACATAGCGGACACTCTTCGGCATCCATGTAGTTGCAGTCACTGCACAGGAACCCTTGACAGGACAGACAGAAGGACCAAGTAGGGACCTGACAGAAGGAGCAAGGAGGGGGGATGAAAGAGCAGTTGGCATCGGTTGCTCCGAGCCTCCCGGCTCTGATGGCAGGTGGGGCAGTGATGGACAAAGCACCCACCCTCCATGGCTCACGCCAGAGACGGTGTCCCATCTGCCATTCACGGACCAAGCTCCACGCCGATGAAAGGGGGTAGCCATCTGTGTCCTCTTCCAACCTCCTGAACATCCGGTCCAGGTGGCCGAACAAGGACGAGGTCAAAAAGCTCAGGGCTCAAGTTGATTGTGGTATCGAGCCCAAGCTGCAGGCGGTGCCACTCCAACTGGGACCAGGGCGGCCCGTCTGGCCCAAATGCCGATCCACGAGAACTGGAACCCCCCCATTGTGTTGCTCACAACGGGCGCATGGCACTTTGGTACGTGGTAATCTCGAAACGGGTGGCATCGCTAGGTGGTGGAGGACCCCTGTTGTGGGGCTCACGTAGCTCCGCGCCTGCCCTGCTGCACCAAGGAGTCGATGCGAGAAGAGGAGTCCATCCATGCAGCTGTCGCAAGGATAGCAAAGTCCTGGGACTCCACAAAAGCCCCAACATCGATGCCCACCCTGGCTGCTATGTAACGGCTATCAACGGGTAACGCCCGAATCAAACCAAAAAGAAGAAGACAGCCAGTTTGGGTCAAGTTCACTTGCGCCAAAATGGCGTCATGTTTTCGTATGATGGTATAAGGAATGATTATTGTTCACCCAAGCCTGCCAGACCCAAAACAGTTGTAGCAAGGTTTGGAGCCAAACGATTGTTAAATGTTCAAATATGGCTGACCAAGCAAAATGCTGTCCGCGATGGAGCTTGCCTGGTTTCGGAAGTCCCAATGAGGCAATGTCTAAAAAACGCTCAAAACTCCAACTTGTCCCTTATGCATTGCATGGTTTCAACCCTCTATCTTTCATGGCTTGACCCAGTCTTGCCACAAGTCTCAACCCACCAGCAACGCAATTCGTGCAACGTCCAAGCAGACCCGATCTCACCATGGGAATCTGATCCTTCCAGTTGTTGAAGGACGCGGCCAGAAACACGTTTGGACTCCATGCTTGCCATTTGAATAAAGCTGTCACATACAGCTATCAAGTTTATGCTGAAACCCATGTCTGATACATTGCGAGAAGGATCGTGGTAATCCCGCAACCAGGTTTGTGCCTTGGTTACCACAAGGGCAAAAATTACTTACTTGTTTAATCTTATTTGCCTACTTACTTCATTTGCCACTGACTTACTGACTTACTTACTGACTGACTTGCTCACTTACTTAATTACTTGTCTGGCTCGCTGATTTATTTACTTATTACTGACTGACTTACACTTACTTCCTGCCTTGCTGACTGAAAGGCTAACTTCTTTACTTCAATTTCCTTACTGACTTACTTACTTACTGACTGACTGACTGACTGACTGACTTACTTACTTACTTTCTTACTTTCTTACTTTCTTACTTACTTACTGGCTTACTTACTGACTTCCTTCCTTACTTACTAACTTCCTTCCTTACTTATTTACTGGCTGCCTTACTGACTGACTCACTTAGTTACTCACTTAGTTACTTAATTACTTACTTACTTACTTACTTACTTACTCACTTACTTATTTACTTACTTACTTACTTACTTAATTACTTACTTACTTACTTACTTACTTACTTACTTACGTACTCGCTGCTGAGATGTGTCGCCTAAGCCGGAGGGCTGGAAAAAAATTCCCCGGAAAGGCCGGAAAAAATTTCCCACTTAAATACCTCACCCCCCTATTTTGGGGAACCACCATTTGAGCAACGCCATCATTCTCAGCTCTCACCTTTGATCATCAAAGAAGTGAAATCAGAACCGAATCATTTGAAATTGCGCTAACAAAATTTGATCAAACTCAAAAAGCTTTATAACTAAATCAGCTATAACGTTCATTGTAAGATTAGAATTGTTGAAGACTTGTTGGATAATTTTGATATCCCAAATGATCCGCGAAATAGCTGGTTGACAAATAGCAGGTTAGAAACAATGGTTTCAGCTTGGGCCAAAACCAAACCTCTCAAAAACCTGAACAACGTGAACGAAGTGAATGAGTCCCGCCCAAGTGGGATTTCAAACACCTGAAACAGCTGCAATTTATAGCAAAGCCAAGTTTTTTTGGGGGGAAACAACCAAAAAAGTAGATAACTAACAGAAATAGTAGGTCACTCGTATACCATGAAATAGTATGAAATAGTTATCTCAAGTGATTCCTGGTAGATCAGTGTTGAAACATGTTGAAACCTTGTTTTCTTCCATGCAAAAAAATCCAGGATTTCACAGCTGCCGCAGCTCCTCGTCAGCACTGGCCAGACCAGGCGCTGGCGAAATGATTGGAGTGACACCTGATGGCTGCACAGCTGGTGACTTCCAAGGTGAGATAAATGGCGAGCTGGGTCAAGCAGTTAACCAACTAATAAGGGGGAATTTCCACCAACAAACTCTAGGGAAAACAATGGTTAAAGGTGGGGAACCAGGGGGACTAAGGGTTTTGACCCACTGCCAAATGAGAAACGTAGGAAGAACATAGGGGAGTTCTGAAGCCATAGGGCATCTGAGGCAAACGGATGCTTCACTACGATATAAATGGTTGAACAAATAGGCGTCGTACAGACTCTCACTCAGTGGAAAGAAAAGGTTGAACAAATGGATTTGGGAAGTCCGTGGAAGTCACCTTTTTTGATTAACCACCAAACATGTGACTTGACTCAATGAACAATAAGAATCGCAATGAAACACTGGATCATTGTTGCTACTTCGATAAATTTCGATAATAGCAACAATGATCCAGCCGTTGCACCCCCAACAACGGTGCCCCTGAAAACGCTCTGTTGTTCAGCATCTGGCGGTTCAGAGCTGCATCTGATCGTTGGCACGACGTATGGCTTCCCACCAGCTATGAAGTCTGCAGCTGATTGGTGAACAAATAGCTGCATTGGCTACCAAACAGCTGGATTTATGAATCACTCATGAAAATCCAGCTATGGGTCAAAACCCTGTACCCCTGGTTCCTCCATCATTAACCTTTGTTTGGTTAATATTGACCCATAGCCAAATAGCAAAACCATTTTGCATGTTCACCGCAGAACAAATAAGATCTGCCATCTGCCGTAGGCTTGATGCCCTGCACCCCTTCTACTTGGCGAACCCAAAAAACTGGCGGTTTCCCTAGGCCAACGACGCGTCTTGGTGTCCGACCTGAAGGGTGAATCCCACACCACTGGTAGGTAGGGAAAATAATATAGTCACAGGGATATCCCTGTTTTGGTGCTATCTCTGGCATTGGCGGTTTGTTGGTTTGGAAACCAATCATTTGGGATCAAGTCGCGGATGAACACACCCATGTCACCAGACTCCCAGCCAAACAAGGCACAATTCTTCAGAGTTGATATCATGAGCAGTTTGAACGTCCTCAGTGAATGGGGTCTGATGGTTGGTTCATCTTGATTCCTTACGGATTCTCATTCGTTGCCATCGCCCCCCCAAGGAGTTCAATCCTCGACCCACAACAAAGGGTGCCTGAAGGTCCGACTTCTCCGATGAAATTCACTAAGTTGACGACGAGACCTGCCATGCGTTAACGCCGCGAAACGGCGTCGTCATCCCCCGAAAGGCAACGGCCATCAATGGCCATCATGCCGCCAATCACGGGGAGCTGAACTCCCAAACGAATATACCATGCTCTTCAGCATGCTGAGGCGAGCAAACCAATCATTCCATGCGGCAAAGTGTTTGAACTTGGATGGTGAAACCAG